>JBAIZL010000004.1:267793763-268021263 GCA_036971475.1 Prosapia bicincta | reverse complement strand
CCGATTGTGGTCATCATGAATCAATATTAACCTTAAACAAAAAATTAAAATACCATTACTATAAGTGCAGAAAGTACAGGAAGTCTTGTTATTTATTTAGAATTCTTTCTACAGTGAGTATAGATTGATGACGTCTTTTGGTTTTAAGTGATATTATGGTGAGATGACTAACACTATGGCTAATAGGTTATGTTTGTTTCTCTCAAGCTCTGTGTATTTTCGACATTGCCAGTTATGTTTTCCCACAATATCTGGGGGGATCTAGATAAATAATAAATACTGCTAATATTAAGACTTATACAGGGTGCGGCAGCATAACTTCCTTTTTTTAAATGCTCGCGATTCAGTTAGTTGATGTTATAGCGGAGCGTTAGTTATCTCGTTCAAGAGGGGGTACAGTAAAGTTTTGTCCTGACACGTTTTAATCGCGATCATGAGTTGGAATAGTGAGGCGCGGGCCTTTGCCGTTGAGGCCTACTTTTCGAGCGGATGTTCGGTTATTGCAACACAGCGCGCATTTCGGAATCGCTTTAATTTAGCCCCGTTGGCTCCCGTCCCAGACCGCAAATCAATTGTTACATGGGTCACTACATTCAGACAAACTGCAAGTGCGACAAAACGAAGAACTGGAGTCCCTCGGCCCGTTAAATCACCTGAGAACATTGAAGCTGTGAGAGCGTCAATGTTCCGATCACCACGGCGTTCTGCGCGCAAACACGCATATGTCCTTGGACTATCCGATCGTTCTGTGAGAAGAATTCTTCGTGATGATCTTCATTTTCATCCCTATAAAATGGCGATAATGCAGGAACTTTCAGAGCGTGACTTCAATTCTCGGATGAACGCGTGTGAGCTTCTTCTTGATGTCGGGAATGGCCGGCACGCTCTCCCGATCTGTACCCTTGTGATTTTTTTCTATGGGGTTTTTTGAAATCCCGTGTTTATGTGAACCGTCCAAGAACCCTACAAGATTTGAATACCAACATCCAAGAAGAAATTGCCAACATAACACCTGCTACGCTAACAAGAGTCATGACAAACGCCAGAAATCGGTTTACGCAATGTATGGAGAATGAGGGACGCCCCCTAACGGATTTGATCTTCAAAACAATGTAAATCAAAACTTTAGACATGTACCTACATTATAAAAAATAAATAAATATTTTCAAATGCATACAGTAGTTTTTATTGAGTTTTAAAAAAGGAAGTTATGCTGCCGCACCCTGTATAAGAAAATAGACAGAATGTCTTCCGTAACTGGTTTACCTAATTAACACCAGCTTTGAATGACTAATACATCTTCTTGTATGCATTTCAATGACTAAGTCATCATCATTCATGAATAACTAAAGAAATTGTAAGTAATAACTCTAACTATATACTCTATAGTACATAATCTGTGTAGTTATACTTAATAATGATGATGACTTTAAATTAATATTACAATATTTCTAGTTACTACAAATGATAAAGAACCTTTTTAGATACAAATAAAACTTATGTTTCAACATTAAATATTGCTATTTGAATGTATTGTTTTGGAACATACAGCTTTAGAACAAAATAGTAGCATCGTGCAATGCGACAAGAGAACGTTTAAGATGGTCGAAAGAACAATTTTAACCCTAGATTACTTATGTCTAAAATTTGGCTACTCCAATTTCTTTGTTTTTATTTGCCAAAAGAATGTTTTTTTATTAATGTGGTAAACATTATAACATCAAACATCATACAATAAACGCCCGATTATCCATGGAATAGGGTGGCCCAGCAACGCCGGATAACGAATTCCCCGGATAATCCGCTATGAACAAAGAATACGCAAAACGATCGATAATCGATTATTATACCATAAGTTACACAAATAATGACCCCGGTTAATGCAATTCACAAATAATCTTCAGAGGACAAAATAAATACAAAAAATAATTTTAAATGTCGATGTATTTGACGGATTGTAACATGTACATTTATATGTCTAACTATTTACAATACGTACATAAGTATACGTACAAAAGTAAGTGTGTATGTACATATGTAATTTCCTTTACACATAATACTTTCACTTTTTAACAAAAAAATCTGTCACTTTTGTCTGTTTTTTTGTGAGCATTGATTTAGCTTTAATGTGCGATCTAAGTTTCTTGAGAACCATTTTGTCGCACAGTGTCTACTTGTGTCACGTGTGTCACAAAGCCAAAAAGATCGATAATGTATATGACAGACATGCATATGTCACGTCCTAGACTATTTATAGCCGAGATTAGCTGACATTTGTTTACAATCTTATGATACACATTAGGTTTTCGGGCGTCCAAGCATTTTGTCATTGTCTCTTATATACAGTAGTCTGCTCCCCCCTTTTATTTCGCTGGCCCGCGTCAGGATGCTTCCCTTTTAATGTAAAAATTAGTACGTACATATTTACATTAAGCCTTATATGTATTTACGTCGTAATTCACCGTTTGGAAATTTAAACACATGAATCTGATTGGAATAAAAATTGGATATTTGTAAAACAATTGCAGACCCCGGATAATCCGCAAACCGGTTAATCCGCCCACGGATAATCGGGAGTTTACTGTAGTTCTTTAGCGGTTGAAAAAAAACTTTATAGTAGCTACGAATCCTACTATTAGAAAAAAACTAATAATTACGATGACTGTTTAAATGGAATAGTGAAACACAAATATTTAAAAAAGTCTTTTTTAAATAGTGTTGAACACATATTATTTACAAAAACACAGAATGTAACAGACGGATGAATTGTAGAACAAGTTTTTAATAAAATTAAAGAACTTGTACAAAAATATGTAAAGAGATCACAATCATAAAAACGTCACACGATACCTTATGTATTGTCAAAATGATGCGAGCTCTATTTTACTAAGACGCATGCGAACTACAGCAGCAAACCTGCATATCTGTCATCGGCTGCTGTAGGTACGACGGTACTGGGAAGATGGATGCGCCCGAACTGCTCATTTGTCAGATACAGCTATTTTTCAAATAAACCATCATTGTTTTAACAACATATAAGTGATCGAGGGTTAATTGACATGCAAGTACTAGTTTACTTACTATGACAAGGTTCTCGGTGTTTCCTCCTGCTATAACCAGGTCTACAGTGGCACGATGAAACACCAACTTCTGTTCGGCAGCGTTCATTTTGTGCAGCATCACATGTTGAATCATCACCAACTATACAAGTATCTATACGTACTGGAGGATGCAATGGTCGTCTGTGCAGTGATGGATGTTTTTGGCTCTGTGATGGTCTAATGCCAATAATTGGTACTTGCCCAACACTATAAGTACTAAAACAAAGGAATAACAACTGCTTAGCTTAAGAAATTAGTGGCAGGTATTATTCACACATGTTTATTTTATTACATCTTACTACTTGAAATATTGACACTGACTATAACTCTGTATACAGGTCCCACCTTAAGGTAGGTAAGGTTATTTCAAAACAAATCTTATATCTTACCCAATTTGTTGGAAATGACTAATTAATAATAATTAAGAACTATTTTTATAAGTATGATTACCAAAATTTATCTTTAATCACTAAAAACAATTGTAAATATTTTACAACTTGCCAATAGTAGCACTTACTTATATTTGTTTATGGGGATTTGGGGAGATGTGTCCCATTGTTAACTCAGACCATAACTGATTTCAAGGTTTTTGTAGGTTAGGGTTGGGGGGGATGTTATGGTGGGGGTGTTGGTGTATTTGGTGAGTATTAGGAATTATTATGTTGTAAAGTGTATGTGAGTTAAAATGTAATTGGGTGTTGAGTATGTGTGTTAAAACTCACACACTTTTTGACATCTTAACTCCTAATACTCACAAAATACACCTACATCACCACCATAATATCCCCCCCCCCTTAACCTACAAAAACCTTGAGATCAGCTACAGTCTGAGTTGACAATGGGACAGATCTCCAGAAACGACCGTCGTCAAATATAAGTAAGTGCTACTTTATATATACCCTTGCAGCACAAACATATCAACTTCCATCCTGTCTTTTGTTTAATACAACTAACTTTCATAAAAGAGTAAAAATACAGGTTTCAAAAACTTGTTTGAAAATAAATTTATAATGAAACAAGTTCTTTTAAAATTAACTTTCCTTCTGTTAAACTAAATAATCAAAATAATAGACTTCAATGAAACCTTATTCTAATTTCTATTCTGCTACTGATTGTGGCCCTTTCTTTTAGTAATTTACACTCTATGAAAGCTCTTCTTGTCAGTTCTGAGGCAACCTACTTACTATACATTTTTATCCTCAGTAGCTTTTTATAATGCTAACTTATTTTAAGCAATCACTTTTACATTAGCTTATGACTATCTGAACTTTAATTTTGTAAATTTGTAAAAACTTAATCAGAACGTTTTTGATCGCTCTTTCGCAATTTTCATCAGTGTCTGAATTTTCCGCTTGGATTTGTTGTTAGGTTAAGTGGTGACGGTTTTAAAGGTAGGTTTTCGATAGTATCAAAGAGTATGTGTGATTTGTATTGTGTTTGTTCGTTTAATATGTTTGTATTTTGTGTTTATGTGTGTTTGTAAATTTCATATTGCTCTACTGTATTGAGATGTGGTCCTTTTTTGTTGATATGTAAGATTTCTAGGTTATGGTAAATGTCTGTGTATTTGTGTCTTGTTTCTTTTATGTGATTGTAGAATGCTGATTTGGTGTCCTGTTTGTGTTCCTCGGCTCCTTGCTTGAAGCTGTTGTTATTTCTGTTTTGTTAAATTATGATCATAATTAAAATTTCTCTTATTTTTTTTATTTGGATATTTCTGTGTAATAGAAATCTCTTAGCCTTATTCAAGTGTTTTTAATACACATTAATTAAGGATTTATTAGGTAATCGAATTAAATTATATTTTTTACCTATGAGTGCTATTCATCGACAGACATTTTTGTCTGTTGCAGAAGTGGGAGGAGCCATCATCTTGATGCCATAACATTCCAACACTTAGCATGCACTAAGTGCTATTAGTGTTTTGGATATTTCTCTACCTCTTTTCTCTCAGTAACATATTGAAAATCCTGCCACTTGTGACATACTTTCTATGATTTAGTTAAGTTGGAAAAAACAAAAGAAATAACGAGTGAAAGAGGAGTAAGGGATTTTTAAAACTGTTGTACCATGGTCATGTTGAGACTCTAGTAACTCTAGTCTAGTGACTGATAAACTGGTAAAAATCAATGACAGACATCATGAAAATCGTCATTTCACAAGTGTGGAACTTTTTAGAACACCTCCTTCCCAACTTTTGTGAACTTTACTGCATCAAATTATGTCAAATAATTATGGTAAGAAATAAGTTTGACGTTTTCTAAACTGTAATAAAAGTGATTGTTTTAATGGCAACTGAATATTCAGGCCAATGTTAATCTATTGTCATCAAAATATGAATATATAAAAAGACAGACCTAAAGAATGGTTAGTTTGCAACCAGTAGTTTGCAACCAGTAGTTTGCAACTCCAACTACTTTAAATGTGATTATTGAAGGTACATTGTTGGAATAACGACAAACTCAACAAACCTATATAAAGTTGCTTGTTGTAATCATCTTGAAATCGCAAATTAAATTATTAGTAATTATTGTGTAACTGAGTGAATACTTTTGAACTCATTTGCTGACATGTTACTGACACCGAAACAATAATTTCATTGACAAAGCCGACCCGCTACTGTCAGCAACCTTGAGCCAATGCAGGCAGTAGTGAGCCGGCTTTGTCAATGAAATGATTGTTTCAAAATGCGTCGGCAAGTAAGTTCTAAAGTACCCAATCAGTTACACAATAATTACTTGATATAAATCAGTATATAATAACTAAATTAGAAAAATACTCACCCCGTTGTAGCTTTCACTGGTGGCTGTCTCTGGGTGTTTGTAGGTGTAACTGGAGACGCACTTGGTTGTGAGGATCCAAATAAGTTAATATATGTTCTTTTACCATCGATAGACACAAAATGTTGACCTGCTTCAGCTGATGTTATAACAGATACCTCTCCAGTACCTCCCCCACCGACTTCTACGCCTTCTATTTCAACTAAAAATGTTGAATAACAGAGAAGTTATTTTAATATAACATACATTTTTGCTAGGCTCTATCAGTATTAATATTCAGGGAATACTAGATATCTGCCTTTCCTAGTGATATCATTTCCCGAGTAGTAGGTGTATTTTGGATGTACTCCATCTGTTAAAAGTATCTGTACACCCAAGATGTGGATTTAAAACAGATATAGTTTTGATAGATGCATGGGTGCCCACACTCGGGGAGTCAGCCATCCCCTGACTCATCCCCCAAATTTAAAAAACAAATTAAATATCCTGGAGTCATATGTAGACTTGTGAATTTTTTTTCGAGAAAGTTATTTTAATAATTGGTGAATTGTAGGACATGATTTAGGACTAAAATATTTATATATAAAAATGGGCGTTTTCCTTGAATATCTACATATTATTATTTTTTTAATAAAAAGTACGAGAAATTAGATTAATTTGTTTATTTTCTTTATACATTAAGTACCGTGGCATGGTGCTTTATAAGTAGTAATAGGTAAAACTTGAATTGTTTAACTGTTTAATTCGTTTGTATACAATACCTTCACATCCAGCCCCCCTACATTTCATATGGACACCCACGGATAGATGGAAGATATTCAAAACACCAAATGCAGAGAAAATCAAATTTCTATGAAAGTTTACTTATGCTACGTTACTTGCTATGGACAATACTTTATTCAGAGTAAGAATTTCTTTCAGTGTAATTTCAACAAAGGGTAAAAATTAATTTCCAATTTTGAGGGAAACAAACTTCTTTAATATTCTACGTTTATTTAGTTAGTTAGAGCTTAGCTAGTGACAACTATTCACAACGGTAAAAAAAATATATATATAACTCTAAATATCTCCACAAATTAGTTTAATAGAAAAAACTGAGGACTGCGACATCGTTGCCAAAACTAGTGTGTTTGTTTCTATTAAACTTATGTGTGGTTAGATTCAGATATTAACTATTATACTTTCTATCGTTGTCTAAGTTTATTATTTACTTTATGCAAATTTTTGCCTACGAGTTATAATAGTGTCTAGAAAACCTGCATTTAAATTGTAATACGGTTCACTATTCATATGTCAAATCAACACAAATACACCTACAATGGATTCCATCACATGTCAATATCCCAGGAAATGAAAAGGCAGACAACTTAGCAAAAGAAGGCTGCAATAATAGTAATTTCCACAAAGAAACCCTAACCTATTTAGAAGTATATTCCAAATTTAAACAGGAAAAAGAAGGAAAATGGAAACAACCTCTGCAACATGAATGGTACAAAGAGCACCAACCTGGTGCATCTATCAACTGTCAACTTGACAGAATTTCACAGACATCTTTAGCAAGATTAAAAAGCAGCCATACAAAACCTATGAAAATCACAGACCTTTGGAAGATATATCCAACATGTACAAGATGCAACCTAGAACAACGCTCACCAGCCCACATCCTGTCATGCATTGGACTTACCCCGGAATTCATCTATAAGGAACCAGCAGAAGTAATAAGACTTCTAAAAGAATATGATCTCATGAAGTTGGTCTAAGGACCTAGGGATAAGAAAGAAGAAGAAGAAGACTATTTATATTGCAACTGTAACACAATTTACTAATTTGAGAACAATTTTAGATGCCTTTATTATTTTAAGTTTAAAAAATATAGATAGTACAAAACAAAAAGGACTGAACTTATATAATATAACCTTCAAGAATTGACATAAGTGATGAGACAAATGTTTTACAAAATTGATTGTTTGTGCAACAGGCTAATGAGTTTTCTGCCAATAAAACAATGAAAATATTCTTGAAAAATGTAAATTTTGTTTAGCATACCATAAGAGATTCTACTCTAGATCAAGAATAAAAACAATATTCTTGAAATCTCCAAAAGAATACCATACAGTGTAGTCTAAAACATGGGTTCGTAAACTGGGAGGCGTGAAGGCAAGTTAAGGGGGGGGGGTGGAAGACCAGTTGGAAAATAGTAACATAAATTCTCATTTAGTTAAAATTTAAGTACACAATTTAATAAAATTTAAAACTAAATTTACACTAAATTTAAAACAAAATTTAGTGAACTTGACTGAAGAGTTCAGGAAATATTTCTCCCACAATTGTGACGAGAATATTTACAGATTGTCAGCTGACGCATTCAATATCAACATAGACTCCCTGCCAGAAGTACTGCAAAATGAAGGTTTGGAAATAAAAAAATGATTCCTCTACCAAATATGATTTTCACAAAATGAACAAATTTTCCTTTTGGATAAAACAATTAGATCAAAAAGCTTTGAATGAAAAAGTGTATCCCAGGCAGCTCTACGATTATACTTGCCTTTTTGAAGTACCTACGTCAGCGAAAAAGCACTTTCATCTTTTGTAACAATAAAAACCAAATATAGTTACAAACTTGATATTACTAATGACTTGCATTGTGCCCTTACTAAAATACAACCTCAAATAGCCATGCTAGTGAAAAAAATGCAAGCTCAAACTTCTCACTAACAGATTTTCCTCTTATTAGTTAAAATTTACCTTGCAAATTAAACCTGAAATGTTATATCATATTTCTTGTAAGTGTGTATAAATAAATAAACTATTTTTAATATATATTTGTTTCTTTTTTATATGTCCATACCATTTATTTATTCTTGAATTTTATAGTCCATTACGTTCAATGAATCTTATTAATCACTTAAACAATAGTTTTTGACTATCCTAACTTTGGAAAGTCAAAAACCATTCATTTATAGTGTAAAGTGGAGCAGGGCGTGGGATGCTTTTATTGCAAGAGGTGGAGGCGTGGTACCATAGTTGGGGAACCCCTGATCTTAAATAACAGCATTTTATTAGCATCATTATTATTTTCTACTTCTCTGAATAATTTGCCCTCTAAATATTAAGATAGTATTATATGACTACACTAGTATAAAATAATTAACTGTTTTTAGTAGTACTGAACAATTAAATAGTTTTGAAAGTAATTATCAACATTTGTTTCTCTTTTCTTCATTGGTAATTTAACTTGGAAAATTGCATATTTTAATTTTTACCTGGATATACAAAAGGTTGCCCTGTATTAGCTCCTCCTGGCCCTTGCACTGCACTAACAGTTATATCAAATATTTCACCTCCTCCAGGTCTTGGTGGTGGGGCTGTTAAAATAGGCCGATGATGAAAAGAATCCCCTGGTTTATATTCAGGATCATCCAGAACAATTCCTGGTCGAGGATAGTAAGGAAAACTTGTATCTCCTGCTGAAATAAAATATCACATCTCAGAAAAAATTGTAATTAAATATATTAACTTTTGACAAATTTGTAAAGTATTGAGAATTTCTCACTATGCTGTGTGTGCAATTAATGTAAAATAAATAATTATTGCGTCTAAATTTATAATAAAATTTAATGAGTTATATTATTTTGATTCACAAACTTGATTTAATTTATACTATTCATTAAATTATTCGTTTTATTTTTGTATTAAAAAAACTAAGTTAATTTTAGAACCAGGTAACTTCAAATCTTGTTCTGCAGCCAAGTAAAAAAAAAATATATAGTTATAAATACATACTAATTATTTTTAAAACTAAACATTTACAATTAAATATAATTTGTATAGCTAAGAAAAATTATTTTTGATATATTACATTCAAATTCATTTATTATGTATATAAATATCAATATATTAAAATGCCTTCAAAAGATCGTTGTTTTAGAAGTATAGCAAGCATGAAACCTTACCTGTTTGTGTTTGATGTTTAGAAGGAGAGACGGAAGATTTCCACCCAGTAGGTTTACTAGGCTCTTGAGATGGTTCTTCTTGTATCGAAGACTCCAAAGCTGTCGTCAACATTGTAGTACCAGATGCTGTACTGGTCGGATTTGTAGTTTGCAATGTGGTTTCAGTTGAAGTTTGAATGGGTTTTACCACCTTAGTTGGACTAATTGTGGTTGTACTTTGTCCTTGATTTATTACTTCGGTTTTATTTGATGAAGAGTTAGATTTTAGGACATTATCCATCGTTGTTATAGATGACGATATGTCAATGTTAAGTATTGTTGTAGACGTAGTAGCTGGCGATAAAGTTGGTGGGAGTGAGGATGTATCTTTTTGAGGGAATGGAGGCACAAAAGTTTCTTTTGTTATATTTACGATTTTTGAAGTATCATTATTTTTCAAAGGTGTAAATGTTGATTGAGTTGGGAGATGGACTTTGATAATTTCTGGAGAGTGAATAGGCTTGAAAGCTTCTACGGATTGTGTTATTGGTTTTCTTGTATTATTGGTGTCAGATGAATTTCTTTCTGGTTTACTTTCAATAGGTTTTTTAGGCAAATTTGGTTTCAGTTTTGTTGGGGGCCTCGAGTGTTGGGGTGTTTGTTCAGGCGGCTTACTGGTTGTCATTTTAACTCCTACATGAACAATTTCCTCTGGTAATGGAACACCAGTCAGAAACGGTTTAAGAACACTGTTTGTAGGTTGCTGAGGTAATGATGAAATCGATGGTGGAATGTCAAACGGATAAGGTGGTGGAATTCGTGTACTGGAAGGATGTGCTAATGGTTTTACAAATGGAGGAGGGGGTGGTGGCAATGGAGAGTCAAATTCTATTGGTGGCACATCTGTAATCCTAGGTGGTCCCCTGTTGTTTATTCTAGTTCTAACTGGATACTGTGGACGACTGTTTAAAGGAAGGTTTGGGTGTGGATTAACCTGCACTTGAACATTACCGTTCAATAATTTTACAAAACCAGTGATAATATCCTGTATGTCTGGATTTGTCTTTCGGTTATCACTTCTAGTAGACATATTACTATGGCTCGTTCCATTCATCACTCGGGCACTCCGATCGAGAACAGTATTGGGCTTCAGTAATGGAAAAGCTCTCCCTTTTACTGAAGCCCTCGGTCCTTCCCCCGGAGTATTAAATAATAAAGGATGATCGGTTGAAGTACTTATAGAACCTATGCCATTATCGGAACCTGTGGTTTTGGTGGGTTGTATTTTGTTTTGTAGCTCACCACTTGTTACATCATTAGTGGACGTGAAGATATCGTCAAAGTTTGTTGCGGGAGTTTCCAGGTCATTATTATATAGTACATGGTCTCCTGCACTATCAAGAGGTTTTTCAATTTCTCTCTTCGTTATTTTTATCTGATTTTGGTCATTACTTTCCTTTTCTGAAATTTTATCGTGATTTGTCTCAATTAAATTATCCTTGTAATCCTCATAAGACTCATAGCTACTAAGGTCAGCTGGTGATGTAAAAAAGTCGGAGACAGATAAATCACTTATTTTGTCGAACGTTTGGTCCTTTGTAGTTGAATACAACGCAGAAAGACGAATAAGTGATTCTTCTATGGTCTTCTCATCATAATCAAACTCATCAGTCTGGGCTGGGAGGTCTGTGAACATAATTCACAGACGTTAATATTCTTTCATTAATAAAATTAATCAAGTACAACAGTGATATAATACAAAAATATTTGTCTTGGTACTATTTTTTTAGTGAAAATTACATATTCACTATAATTGCCCAATAAATATTTCTTCTTCGATAAGAAAATACATTAAATATATGTTTTTTAAGTTAATGACAGATCACAGACCAATTCAGGTTTTTACAATACTCTACGTTTCTAATTTCTTTCCGATATTCCTTTTCAAGAAGTCAGATGTATTAATCTAATATTCAACCATAACTTACATTTATAAAACTAATAACAATACATTAAACATAACAAAAACCAAACAATACAAAAATCATATTAAATATTCACATTTACAAGTCAAGTTTTTTATCACAATTAAAACAGACAAATCACAGATACATACACTAACTCATCATACTATTAATAACAGAGGCACAATTTAAATTTTAAACAGCACAATCATTATAATACATACAATGCCTAGACAGATAAACAAATATATAAACAGGGTTAATTTCACTTGTATCTCCTTTACTAAATATTCATATGCAGATGGATAATCATTTAATTCTGTCATTTTATTCATTGCATTTCTCCCTTTTTTTATGTACCACATTTCAGCAAAACTTTTTTTCAATCTTTTTTTATGTATAACATCTATAATATCCCAATCAATTTGACGTCTATTATTAAATTTTTTTAATATGTTCATAAATAACATTATAATATTTTTTATCATATTTTATATTATTTTTATACTCATTCGTTCTCGTTTCCAAAAGTCTACCAGTTGTCCTACATAATACATATTGTACTCTTTGCAATCAAACTTATATATACCACTCTTCTGCCATTTTTTACAACTATCTTTGGCTTTTCTAATATCATTATTAAGTTTAAAATGAAATTAATACCTTTTGTGTTGTTTGGTTTTTATTAGGTTTAATGTATTGTTGAGTTTTATAAATTGTAAGCTATGTTAAATATTAAATTAGTAAATTTGAGCTCTTGAAACAGAATATCGGAAAGAAATTCGAAATGCAGAGTATTGTAAAAACATGCATGTGTCTGTGATCTGTCACTAACCTAAAAAATTGAATAGCTATTAACAGACATTAAATAAAAATATTAGTTAAATATATATGTTACACACATTGTTTCTTTCCTCAATTTTAGCTATAAGTATTCACTTAAAAATATACAAACAATATTAAAAATGTTCACAACTAGCAATTACTTTGTTATTGCAATATGAACAACCATTACTAATACGACTTATTTTGACCAAATTGTAGTCTTAGTTGACAAAAAAATATCGAAGTGGACATCTTCATTTTAACCTTAAAGTAAGTGCTTCTTTAGATATTTTAAAACATTTTATACCATATAAGTATATGTTCGGTAATTAATCAATCCATTAGTGCTGTTTTTCACTGTATGTAGGATATTTTAAGAGTTGTCATCAATAACTTGAGAGATTTCAAAGTACGTGGCTCAAAAAATTACTTAGAATTTTAAAATATTTTTTAGTGAAAGTACTTACTTACTAGCCAATGCCCACCATTGGCAGTTGAGCCATTTGGTGATGCGCTGACCAGTAGAGATGGGCCTCCTTGAAAATGAGACTGTTGTAATCCTGGGCCCGGTCCAGGGCTGTGCAATCGTTAAGGTGTTTATCATTCATAAGTTCACTACCACACGCAGATACTCTGGGGTTGGTAGCACATGGATGCGGTGGAGGTGCACAGAAAGGCAATCATGACCCTTCTTCAATCTGAATGCGGCAAGGTTAACAGCTCGAAGCAAGTTATGGTCAATTGGATTCTCTGTCACAAGTCTTTCCCACCGCTTTTCTGCTGAGAGTTCCCTCAATCAAACATGATTCTACTTTTGGTGGACATCTTTATTAGGGACCTGTACACTGTAGTGAACTCAAATTCTCGGGCTGAGGGAGGCTAGTTAACATAGGCTTCAGATCCCTTGCTTGGCTAATTGATCAGACTTTTCGTTGCCAGTGATGTTTACATGGCTCTAGTGAAAGTACTTTGAGGGAAAACATTTCCAATATTCCTCTGTATTGCAAAACTCACTGCTTATTAAAATACAGTATTTTTTTCTGAAATCTTTAGACTGCTTATAAACCTAAAATAATTTTTGAATAAACTCACTCAACTAAGAGATAAAAATTTAACTTGAAGTTTTTGTGTTGTACATGATCACATTATTTTGGATTATACAAGATCATATACAACGACTGCCCCAGCTTTTAAATAGGACAAACAGGGATAAACCTCGCCACACAATATGAAGAGCACATAAAAGTCATAAAAAACACACAACCCAAATCAAACTTCGCCATACACATACAGAACACCCTACACTCTCACACCAATATAAAAATCCTACACTACATTCAAAAATGCTATTAACTAAACATAACAAAAAATTGCAAGATATACACCACATAAACCATACATAATACATTCTAAACTACAAAACACACTCGCAATCAAATACTATATTTGAAGACAATTAACAAAAGCTCTATGATCAATAACAACCCACAGAACACCAATACGCCACAGACTCATTCTAATACAATGCACCTGAGCAACAGTCTTGTCTGAGACTTACAGCAAGGGACAATACACTGATCTAGTATGAAACGCATCTTCTGAAAAATATCAGTAAGCAGTGGTTTTTGCCAAGTGATACCAAAAGTTTTGAAAAACCTGTGTGTAGGGGCAATCTGGCACCAAACGAGTAGTGATTGATAAAAAGCAATTAAAGATCATACTGATATATTAGTAAACTTACTCAATTACTCATTAAATGTAAAAAGCGAGAAATAAATTGAAATATATTCAAGTAGTTGCAAGATAAACTCACAAATCAGATTAATTTTCTGATAACATTTGTATCCTTTCCAATAATCTTTCTTTATATTTTTTGGTTCCATCTTCACATGAGCTACTAGTTTTCACTATAACACTTGTAAATATTTACAAACTTGCCTATAGTAGCACTTACTTGTATTTGTTGAGGACTGCTGTTTCAGGAGATGTATCCCACTTTCAACTCAGACCGTATCTCGAGTTACCGAGTTACCCGAAATAGCCGTCCTCAACAAATATAAGTAAATGCTACTATAGGCAAGCTTGTAAATATTCACAAATGTTTTTGTGAATCTTTCTTTACTTCATACTGCCTATCACAAATAAAATTTCTTCTACAAATTATCTTTCCAACTGAAAGTTAAAATAGGACTAATTCCTACGGTGATCTGCACTGAACACAGTTTATATGAAACCAATGTATCGTTAGTGAAAAAGACTGTGCGCTCCGAGGTTAGTTCATTCTTGTTATCAGTTTAGTTAATTTTGTTTAAACATTCCTGAAATATGAACGAAATACAGAATAATTAAACATAAGTACATGAATAGTACATAAGTACATTAAGTAAAAGTGAATTTTTAATTTGTTTTTTTAAACTTGGAAACAGGTACTGAACATGGTTTGTGCTTTCTTCCTTTTTTCATCTTGGAAAGAAGAGGCCACAGGTCGTCGCCTTTCTAAATTTCAGCTTGAATCGTTGAGTGAGGAAAAAAATCAGTGAAGTTTCACATCTGATTGCAGCTTTTGCAGCTCGAGCACAATCCAGCCATCTAGTGATGGAGGAATATTTATTTAGATTTAATCTTTAGAATTCTCCAATCTGTGCATTTTGTGAGGGTGAAGATGAAAGCATAAAGCACATTTTGTTCGACTGCATTTACCCCATACCAATGAGGGACTTCCTGAGAGCCGAAGTGGCAACATGGCAAGATATTCTCATAAACAAGAAGCATTGGGGGCTGGCAAGGATATGACTACTCTTGAAGCTGGATGCCTGTTCAAAGAAATAAAGACTATACATGAGCCGTTATTGCAAGTGCTCTGACAGTCCAAATTTCTGTTAATGTCTATAGCCAACCTTCTCTCTTATAAAAGATAGTTTTACCCTACACGCGATAAAGTGGCAATGTGTGTATAAAATGTTATAAAAAAAATACAAGATTTTGAATAAGTGGATGAGAATTTTTAAATTTGTTAGTAAATACTTTTAACAATTGTAATTTAGTAAGAGAAGAGTAAACTTTGGTAACAGACACCTTTCTAAATCTAAATTCCCAAATGACTATTTTCTTTAACAGGGTTTAAACCAAATAAACATAATATCGAATATTTTTTTCTCAATCTCTACCTGAAATCAATTTCTCGGTGGCATTTCCCCAAATGACATTTTTCTGGAAGGACCGCATAAATTTGTTATTTTTGTCAAATGTAAACCATTGGATCTAGAATTTGTTAATAAGACATATATTTGTTAACCTAGCAGCATTCCGTTTCATATTATTTATTTTTTTGTCATAACGTTTGATTATAAACTTAATATTTCTTATACAATATCAAGAGCACAGTGTTACAATACATTACAATGAAAATATTGGAAACAGCATAAATACCACAAAAATTACAAATAAAACAAGTTACTTAAGATTAAACCTTTATGTACATTTTGATGACCATGTCATCATCATCAGAGGGTATGATACAAAATTACTACTCCTTGTAACTTTTTGTTTACTAGATAGTAATTTTGTATCAGACCCTCTGATGATGATGACATGGTCATCGAAATGTACATAAGGGTTTAATCTTAAGTAACTTATTTTATTTGTTATTTTTGTGGTATTGGGGTTCTTTCCGATATTTTCATTGTATTAATATTACAACAAAAATTTTATTATTGTGAAGTTATTATAACTGGAGTAGAAATGGATTACAACTGATTTATTTAACAACGATCAAAGCTATTGGGATTGTAAAAGTTTGTCTGGAAAGAGAAGCTCTACTGTGGCCAGGCCCGCCTGGGGGGGGGGGCAAAGTGGGCAAATGCCCAGGGGCCCGACCTGGTTGGTGTTTTTTTACTGTGGAAAATAGTTAATCGTTTGTCGAGATCCATAAAAGAGATGAAACACAACTGAGATCTGGAATAACAACTCTGGTGAGGGAAGCTGATCTCAACCGAAATGTCAAAATGTGATATTACTGAGGACTTTGCAAATAAAAAAAAAAAACTAGAAAAGCAATTGTCAACATAATTAGTTTTATTTCAGTACTTTAACAACATTATGTCGATTGTAAAATAATTATTGTTTCACTTCACAACAAATGTGATTTTATTTGTGTTACATAATAATGTAACAGTAATGTATTTATAATGCCATGTAACGTCCGAGGTTGTAAAGAGGTATGTTGGAAAAGATGAAGAGGTCAGTGGTCCCAGGAGCCAGACATTTCTCTGAACGGGCCTGCCTATGATAGATGAATGTCTGAAGGACTAGAAATAATCAGAATACACTAAAAAGAGAACAATTTGAGCAGAAGTTTTGACAACCAAGTTGAACATCGTAATGTACCTCCTAGAATTACACTCAATGAATTACTCAAAGCGCATTAAGTAACCTGGCCGAGAACAAAATTTGTAATAAGCATTAAGACGTGCATAGCTGGTCAGTGGCAATATGACGTTGTAAAATCATGAAATATGATCAATAAAATATTATTCCTTATACGTGAACACAGTCGTTCGGAAAAAAAGGCGTTAGGAACATGGGCATTTGGTAAATTGTCCTTTGGGAACATATTCGTTCGAGAAAATGGCATTCGGTAAAATGTCCTTTGGGAACATATTCTTTCGAGAATATGGCATTCGGTAAAATGTCCTTTGGGAACATATTCGTTCGGGAAAATGCCCTTCGGTAAAATGTTGTTTAGGAACATGGGCATTTGGTAAATTGTCCTTTGGGAACATATTCGTTCGAGAAAATGGCATTCGGTAAAATGTCCTTTGGGAACATATTCGTTCGAGAATATGGCATTCCGTGAAATGTCCTTTGGGAACATATTCGTTCGGGAAAATGGTATTCGGTAAAATGTCCTTTGGGAACATATTCGTTCGAGAAAATGGCATTCGGTAAAATGTCCTTTGGGAACATATTCTTTCGAGAATATGGCATTCCGTAATATGTCCTTTGGGAACATATTCGTTCGGGAAAATGCCCTTCGGTAAAATGTTGTTTAGGAACATGGGCATTTGGTAAATTGTCGTTTGAGAACATATTCGTTCGAGAAAATGGCATTCGGTAAAATGTCCTTTGGGAACATATTCGTTCGGGAAAGTGCCCTTCGGTAAAATGTTGTTTAGGAACATGGGCATTTGGTAAATTGTCCTTTGGGAACATATTCGTTCGGGAAAATGCCCTTCGGTAAAATGTTGTTTAATAACATAGGCATTTGGTAAATTGTCCTGTGGGAACATATTCGTTCGGGAAAATGCCCTTCGGTAAAATGTTGCTTAGGAACATAGGCATTTAGTAAATTGTCCTTTGGGAACATATTCGTTCGAGAAAATGGCATTCGGTAAAATGTCCTTTGGGAACATATTCGTTCGAGAATATGGCATTCGGTAAAATGTCCTTTGGGAACATATTCGTTCGGGAAAATGCCCTTCGGTAAAATGTTGTTTAGGAACATGGGCATTTGGTAAATTGTCCTTTGGGAACATATTCGTTCGAGAAAATGGCATTCGGTAAAATGTCCTTTGGGAACATATTCGTTCGAGAATATGGCATTCCGTGAAATGTCCTTTGGGAACATATTCGTTCGGGAAAATGGTATTCGGTAAAATGTCCTTTGGGAACATATTCGTTCGAGAAAATGGCATTCGGTAAAATGTCCTTTGGGAACATATTCTTTCGAGAATATGGCATTCCGTAAAATGTCCTTTGGGAACATATTCGTTCGGGAAAATGCCCTTCGGTAAAATGTTGTTTAGGAACATGGGCATTTGGTAAATTGTCGTTTGAGAACATATTCGTTCGAGAAAATGGCATTCGGTAAAATGTCCTTTGGGAACATATTCGTTCGGGAAAATGCCCTTCGGTAAAATGTTGTTTAGGAACATGGGCATTTGGTAAATTGTCCTTTGGGAACATATTCGTTCGGGAAAATGCCCTTCGGTAAAATGTTGTTTAATAACATAGGCATTTGGTAAATTGTCCTGTGGGAACATATTCGTTCGGGAAAATGCCCTTCGGTAAAATGTTGCTTAGGAACATAGGCATTTAGTAAATTGTCCTTTGGGAACATATTCGTTCGAGAAAATGGCATTCGGTAAAATGTCCTTTGGGAACATATTCGTTCGAGAATATGGCATTCGGTAAAATGTCCTTTGGGAACATATTCGTTCGGGAAAATGCCCTTCGGTAAAATTTTGTTTAGGAACATAGGCATTTGGTAAATTGTCCTTTGGGAACATATTCGTTCGAGAAAATGGCATTCGGTAAAATGTCCTTTGGGAACATATTCGTTCGGGAAAATGCCCTTCGGTAAAATGTTGTTTAGGAACATAGGCATTTGGTAAATTGTCCTTTGGGAATATATTCGTTCGAGAAAATGGCATTCGGTAAAATGTCCTTTGGGAACATATTCGTTCGAGAATATGGCATTCGGTAAAATGTTGTTTAGGAACATAGGTATTTGGTAAATTGTCCTTTGGGAACATATTCGTTCGAGAAAATGGCATCGGTAAGTAAAATGTCCTTTGGGAACTTAATTGTTCGGAAAAATGTCCTTTGGGCACATATTTATTCGGGGAAATGGTATTGGTTAAAATAACCTTTGGGAACATATTCGTTCGGGAAAACGGCATTCGGTAACATGTTGTTTACTAACATAGACATTAGGTAATTTGTCCTTTAGGAACATATTCGTTTGGGAAAATGGCAATAGGTAAAAAGTCCTTTGCGAACATATTTGTTCGGGAAAATGGCATTCGGTAAAATGTCCTTTGGGAACATATTTGTTCGGGAAAATGGTATTCGGTAAAATGTTCTTTGGGAACATGGGCATTCGGTAAATTGTCCTTTAGGAACATATTTGTTCGGGAAAATCCCATTCGGTAAAATGTACTTTGGGAACATAGTCGTTTGGGAAAATGGTATTCGGAGAAATATCCATCCAGGATAAATAGCTCTCGAGAGTTTAGTTTCATCACCAATATTTTTATATTTTTAATTGTGTTTTACAATTTTCACTATATTAGGTTTTTGTTTTGACATAAATAATAAAATATATCAAGATGGACATCTCAACTAGAATCTAATATTTTATTCCTTTTATAACACGATGTATGTAAACTCCAATATGGAGGATACCATTTAGTCTAGCCTCCACATGTTCCCTATACCAGGCTGCACCGCCCCAACAATTAATCAAATTTCATTCAATTTTTAACACAAGAAAATTGACATCCAAGCCCGTCGGTATTTTATAGTACAGTAAATTTAAAAGCAGGAAATTATGCCCCCTGTCGGCAACTGATTGTGTAAAAAACCTTGTAAAAAAGCACACGCGACATGAATATGCTTGTAATTTTTTAATTTTTATAACTAAAATAGCTCACATACTTTTCTCTCCCGGAGTAGACTGTCTTAGTAAGGACAAAAAGGCGTTCCCATCCCGTTACGGCGACCGTTAGCGTTGTTGCCAAGCTGTTTACTCCTGGATAACATTGTTGCCAAGTTGTTTACTCCTTGCCGCTTGCATTCTTGCTATGGTCGTGTAATGACATTGACACCGGAGCGAGGGAACACCGTTTACGAAATTCTTCCGTATTTAGACGCAATGTGATCATCGCTTGATAAAACTTGTTCATAGTTAGGAGCCTTATCGTTCGTTTTTAATATAACAAGAAATATTAGACCGTAAGAGTAGAAAATATTGTGAAAAAGTTTAAAGAACTAATTTCTATATAATTTTTATTGGAATCTGAAAGTTACAATCCAAGACTAAAATTACAATATATATACTTTATTAGTTCAATATAATGATTAAACGTAATAAAAACACATTAACTACAAAACTACCACTTCAACTCGTTAACAACTGATTTTTAATAAAGTTCATTCATTATAGCACATTGATTATTGTTTATTCTATTGTAAACTCAACATGTGTATATTTCAGCAGTGTTGTTACTATTCTCAGTTGTTTTATTAACTCAGTAATCAGATAACATGCAACGATGTTGAAGATTCTAACCAGGAAAGCATTATTGAAAAGTACAGCTTAGCCTGTATATTACTTGCATTTCGTGTATTGTGGTGCCTATTTATATTAACCAACTCATATTTTTAATTAATTTTCTAAAATTTTTCTTGAAAAACAAAATTTTAATAAATTTGTGCTACAAGTCTTACAATAAAACAGTGAAATCTTCTTTTAATACAGGTAGACGAATATAGCAGTATT
Source organism: Prosapia bicincta (assembly GCA_036971475.1). Classification (NCBI taxonomy): domain Eukaryota; kingdom Metazoa; phylum Arthropoda; class Insecta; order Hemiptera; family Cercopidae; genus Prosapia; species Prosapia bicincta. The sequence continues at coordinate 268,000,377 of JBAIZL010000004.1, read as the reverse complement.
TTTTTAAAATTTTTTGTATTTCTTGAGAATAAATGTATAGGTTACAAAAATTCAAATCCTTAAATATTTAGGTTATGTTAGCTTTCTGCCTGGTTATGTAATAAAGCCTGTTTAATTTATGTTAGGTTTTGCGCGCGTACGATTCATTAATCATGTAGATTGGCGCCACCGGTGGCGGTGGTGACCAGGTTAAACGCGTTATTGGATGCAAGTGTCAGAACGACTTCACGACAATATTGGCGCTCTTTTTATCGACTGAGGCCTCATACGATAAGCTTTGCTATATTGTGTCATTTTATTTTGATACTGTTGGCGAAATGAATAATTTACAATAATCAGGCCATTAACCTTCTGAACGTGTGCAATTCTTGTAAGGGCATCACACACCAAGCGCGTATCCAAGAGGGGGGGGGCGATGGGGTGATCGACCCCCCCCCAACCTTCAACAACTTTGGGTTAAAAATCGACAACATATTATTAAATTAGGACGATGATTTTGAGCAATCACTAAGTCACATTTCCAAAAAGCATGCTTACTTCTTGAACATTGCTTAAAAAAAAGCTGGATCAGAACTGGAATCTTGGTATTCCCAATGAGATCGGGCGTCAACAACTGGTGCTTTGTCGGCTCTGGATTTAATAACAAAATGTGATCAAGAAGTCTATCCTATTATTCATTTTTTACTACGAATCTGAATCACGTTACCGATTTCTAACGCAAGCGTAGAAAGAACTTTTTCTAGTTTAAGAAGATTGAAAACATGGCTAATATCAACCATGGAAGAGGACCGCTTGACAGGATTAGCATTGTTTAATATCAATCGAGAAAAGATAATTGATATAGATTCTGTCATTGACCTTTACGCAAGAAAACGCAAACATCGACTAGAGATTATTATTTAAATACGAACTATTAATTTTAGTATGAATTTAATTTTTATTTGATATTTGATTCTATTGTTAAATAAATAATACTTAATAAATTAAAATCATTAAATATTTTCAAATTTTAAGCATTTTTGTTACATGTTTTTACATACACGCATGCGCACGCGCACGCACACACACGCATATTTTATATATATATATATATATATATATATATATATGTAATGCATCGATCGCCCCCCCCTAAAGCAAGTAGCTGGATACGCGCCTGCACACACACACACACACACACACACACACACACACACACACACACACACACACACACACACACACACACACGCGCGCGCGCGCGCACACACGTATACGCACGCACACACACACACACACGCGCGCGCGCGCGCGCACGCACACACACGCGCGCGCGCGCGCACACACACACACACACACGCACGCGCACACACACACGCACGCACGCACGTGTGCACAAACACTAACACACACACAAACACACACACACACACACACACACACACACTCACATAAGCATGCACACACACGTACACACACAAACACACATACACACACACACACGAGCGAGCACACGCACACATTCTCTCACTTGCGTGAGGGTAATCGGATAACACAGACATTGGCAAAAGTAGAGAAAACGTATGATGACCTAGCGAAGCGTATGGTGCCCAAATACTGCATGCGCCTAAATAAACAGTACTAAAACAGCTGTAAGATTTACAACAAATTTTTTAAACACATACAAGTAAAAAGAAGCTAAATCGGTTAAACTCGGGTATAAACATGTTCTATATGACCTCCGTTCATTTTTAGGCAGACACCACTTTGTTGAAGAGGGGTTATTTCATGCTCGTTATACACAAGTTTTTTTTCCTGTACTTGGACGACGGTGGTTGGTGGGTCATCACGAAAAATTACTTTCATATTTCCCATACATAGGTGTCAGGTGGTGTATAATCGGGGGAGTGGGCTGGGTAAGGTAAGTTTGTTCTTAGGGAGATGAGGCTGTTGCCAAAAGTTTCTTGAAGGAACGCAATGTTGTCTAAGGCAGTGTGGCAGATTGCGCCATCTTGCTGGAACCATTGTGAACAAAAATTTCAGTTTATAATTTAAAAAAATTTAATACTTGAAGAAGTCTATTTATTTATTATTATTATTATTTTATCAGAACGCAGACTATTCAAACTTTCACATTTAAGCAATGCTTTAATTATTTAAAAAGGTAATTGGCCACATTTGAATTTTAAAAAATTCAATTTCCTCTATTTTATTTGTAATATAATTTTCTTAAAAATAATGAATAATATCCGAGATTAATTTAAAATGTTATTTTTCTAAAAGGTTGTAGTGTGTGGGGTTGTTTAAAAGGTCATTGTGTGTATAAAAAACGTGGGTTATATCACATGAAGTAAAGCAGGCCATCCAGAGAAATTTAGGGCTCCTGGTCAATAATGAGTACGAGCCCCTGGACAATCATGAGTACGGGTCCCTGGGCAAACATGAGTACAGGTCCCTGGGCAAACATGGGTATGGGCTCGTGGGAAATAATGAGTACGGGCCACTGGACAAACATGAGTACGGGTTCCTGGGCAAACATGGGTATGGGCTCGTGGGAAATAATGAGTACGGGCCACTGGACAAACATGAGTACGGGTTCCTGGGCAAACATGGGTATGGGCTCGTGGGAAATAATGAGTACGGGCCCCTGGACAAACTTGAGTACAGGTCCCTGGACAAACATGGGTATGGGCTCGTCGGAAATAATGAGTACGGGCCACTGGACAAACATGAGTATGGGTTCCTGGGCAAACATGGGTACAGGTCCCTGGGCAAACATGGGTATGGGCTCGTGGGAAATAATGAGTACGGGCCCCTGGACAAACATGAATACAAGTCCCTGGGTAAACATGGGCATGGGCTCGTGGGTAATACTGAGTACGGGCCCCTTGACAAACATGAGTACGGGCTCCTGGGAAGTAATGAGTAAGGCTCCTTCATTACTTCCAACATAGGCCTATACAACCCTGTATTTTGCATTACATCATAAATAAATTATTGTTTTTATATAGTCTAATGACAGATAACAGACAAATAATTCATGCTTTTTTAACACTCAACGTTTCGAATTTCTTTCTGAAGAAATCATGTATTAATTTTCCGAGATCTGTCATTAGCCTGTATAAAAAATTGATAGTTATCAACAGACATTAAATAAAAATATTAATTATTGTTAATAACAACTAGGCCTACTGAATCTAAACTGTATATGTTTTGTTTTGTTGGAATAAACTCCCGATCGTTTACAGCAACCAAGACATTGCATTTATGTGAATAAAACATTCCATTCACTAAGTATTACTTTGCCATTAAAAGCTTGAACAATTGTACGTTTTACTTTTTTAATTTTATTGATTGTAAGTTTTTATCTCGCCATACGAGTAATTATTTTCCGCAGTAAAAAAACACCAACCTGGAGGCCCCTGGGCATTTGCCCCCCTTTGCACCCCTCTGGTCGGGCCTGAAGTAAAGGCTCAACAATGCACACAACCTTCATTCCGTCCTTGGTGTTTGCCCAACCATAACATTCGAAGACACAAAGTTACGGTTAACACCTTCACAGAGGTTATTCTATTTTAACACCTCTCTACTTTGGCGTCAGTCCAGTGGTTCGATGATTATATCCCGGTAATTATAATGCGTTGAAAAGATCACTTTTTTACAGTTTTAACTGATTGTTAATGATAGATTATTTATAATAACTTGGAGCAACTGTGGGGATTTTTAAAAATTTTAAATAAATAAAACCTCTTAGCTACAAAAAACTCTTCGTACATTTCTATACTTGACGTTTATCTTGAAATAATTCCCTCTGAAGATGATTGCTTCGCAATCGGAATGTACATAAGGATTTAAAAAAAAAAAAACGTTTCGTGGTTAGGAGGTTTTATTTATTTAAAATAATTCAAAAACTTAAACCACAGTTGCTCCAAGTTTTTATTTTATTTTTACTTATTTTTTAAAATTATTTAGTCGCTAATATTTTTCTCTTGAATTTTCCTATTTTTAGTTCTGTCTGTCAATGTTCTTTTCGTAGCATCAGCAGAATTTAAGTTTAACATTGGGCTCTGTATTGTCAACATTTTATTGACTAAGTTTTTGTGGTCAAGAGGTTTTATTTATTTAATAATAATTTTAAAAAATAATGTTATTTGATCTCATCTTCACTTGTGCTACTAGGTTTTAACTAAAACACTCCTATATATGTTGTTATGTTACACTTGCCTATAGCAGCACTTACTTTTTGATTATTTAGGTCAACCGTTTCAGAAGATTTGTCCCATTGCCAATTCAAAACGTAATTTGAAATAAACAGATACTGAGTAAAATTGGACATAAATTTTAACTACGTTACATTGTGATTTCATGAATTTGTTTAAAATTTTGTCATACTTTATTTTATTTTAAAAGTTACTGTAGTTTTTGCTTTAAATTTTGTCACATGTGTTTTAAAGTTTACTTACTTTAAATGGGCAATTATCATTTAAGGATTGATCACTATAAAACTATAAATGTGTATGTTTTGTGTATATCTTTTATTTGTTTTAACATAATCTCACAAACTAAGCTCAAAGAATAGTTGTATATGTTCAAGAGTTTTTGTGGATTAATAATGTTTAAATATTTTTAATTTTGATACAATTTCGAACTTATAATCACGTGTAAGCTTATTTTATATGCTTTGTATCTCATTTTTATTCAGATTACTCACTATGTTTAAAGAAGAAAAACACAGGATTTATACATCGTGTCACAGGATTTAGGCTATAAACCGTGGCACAGGATTTAGGCTATAAACCATGGCAGAGTAAATAGGCTATAAATCATGACATAGGATTTAAAAATCGTGGCACAGGATTTAGGTTATTAATCGTGGCACAGGATTTAGGTTATTAATCGTGGCACAGGATTTAGACTATCAATCATGACACAGGATTTAGGCTATAAATCGTGGTACAGAATTTATAAATCGTGGCACATTATTTAGGCTATAAATCGTGGCACAGGATTTAAAAATCGCACTACAGGATTTAGGTTATAAATCGTGGCACAGGATTTAGGATATACATCATAGTACAGGATTTAGGATATAAATCATGACACAGGATTTAGGCTATTAATCGTGGCACAGGATTTACAAACCGTAGCACAGGATTTAGGCTATAAATCATGGCACAGGATTTAGGCTATTTTTCGTGGCATAGGATTTACAAATAGTGGCACAGGATTTAGGCTATAAATCGTGGCACAGGATTTAGGCTATAAATCGTGGCACAGGATTTAGGCTATAAGTCGTGGCACAGGATTTAGGCTATAAACCATGGCACGATGGTTTTGAGTTTTTGTGGATTAATAATGTTTAAATATTTTTAATTTTGATACAATTTCGAACTTATAATCACGTGTAAGCTTATTTTATATGCTTTGTATCTCATTTTTATTCAGATTACTCACTATGTTTAAAGAAGAAAAACACAGGATTTATACATCGTGTCACAGGATTTAGGCTATAAACCGTGGCACAGGATTTAGGCTATAAACCATGGCAGAGTAAATAGGCTATAAATCATGACATAGGATTTAAAAATCGTGGCACAGGATTTAGGTTATTAATCGTGGCACAGGATTTAGACTATCAATCATGACACAGGATTTAGGCTATAAATCGTGGTGCAGAATTTATAAATCGTGGCACATTATTTAGGCTATAAATCGTGGCACAGGATTTAAAAATCGCACTACAGGATTTAGGTTATAAATCGTGGCACAGGATTTAGGATATACATCATAGTACAGGATTTAGGATATAAATCATGACACAGGATTTAGGCTATTAATCGTGGCACAGGATTTACAAACCGTAGCACAGGATTTAGGCTATAAATCATGGCACAGGATTTAGGCTATTTTTCGTGGCATAGGATTTACAAATAGTGGCACAGGATTTAGGCTATAAATCGTGGCACAGGATTTAGGCTATAAATCGTGGCACAGGATTTAGGCTATAAGTCGTGGCACAGGATTTAGGCTATAAACCATGGCACAGGATTTAGGCTATTAATCGTGGCAGAGTAAATAGGCTATAAATCATGACATAGGATTTAAAAATCGTGGCACAGGATTTAGGTTATTAATCGTGGCACAGGATTTAGACTATCAATCATGACACAGGATTTAGGCTATAAATCGTGGTGCAGAATTTATAAATCGTGGCACATTATTTAGGCTATAAATCGTGGCACAGGATTTAAAAATCGTACTACAGGATTTAGGTTATAAATCGTGGCACAGGATTTAGGATATACATCATAGTACAGGATTTAGGATATAAATCATGACACAGGATTTAGGCTATTAATCGTGGCACAGGATTTACAAACCGTAGCACAGGATTTAGGCTATTTTTCGTGGCATAGGATTTACAAATAGTGGCACAGGATTTAGGCTATAAATCGTGGCACAGGATTTAGGCTATAAATCGTGGCACAGGATTTAGGCTATAAGTCGTGGCACAGGATTTAGGCTATAAACCATGGCACAGGCTTTAGGCTATAAATCATGACAGGATTTATAAATCGTGGCACAGGATTTAGGTTATTAATCGTGGCACAGGATTTTAAAACCGTGGCACAGGATTTAGGCTATAAATCGTAGCACAGGATTTAGGATATAAATCATGGCACAGGATTTAGGCTATAAATCCTGACACAGGATTTATAAATCGTGGCACAGGATTTAGGCTATAAATCGTGTCACAGAATTTATAAATCGTGGCTCAGGATTTATAAATCGTGGCACAGGATTTATAAATCATGACACAGGATTTATAAATCGTGGCACAGAATTTAGGCTATAAATCGTGGCACAGAATTTAAAAATCGCAGTACAGGATTTAAAATTCGCGGCACAGGATTTATAAATCGTGATACAGGAAATTGGGTAAAGTTTTTAACCAGTGTTGATCCTTGTAACGTTATCTGGTGTAACGACCGAAATATAATGAATCGTTACAAAAATAATGGTGAACGTCTGTAATTATGTTCATAGCGTTTGTAGCCAGCATGGATCTTACACAGCCTGTTAAGGAAGATGTCTCGGTCATTGACCGGATAATAGCCAGCATGCGACAAAAGAGTTTCAATAATCTGTTATTTTATTGTGACTGAAAAATCCATTGCATCTGTGGCATATTTTTTACGTTTTTTGTGACTTGTTTTGTTTTTATTTACATTTATTTATTTTAATTTAGTAGTCTTTCATTTTGAGTGCTTTTCTAGCAAACAATGATTTGTATTGAAGCGAACTAAATGAAATGATTACTTCTCAGCAATTATAGCAAAATGCGAGCCCCTGGACGCTCTCGCACGCACGCACACTCACCCTTACAGGCGCAGAGGATTAGGACAAGCCTGAGACCGGCCGTATTCCTGCTCCATTGGTCATTCAGTAGTATCTTCTAACTAAACTCTAACTTTTTAAGTTTTAACTAAAAATAGTTAATAAATATTGATTATACTTAAAATTACAAGAAAAATTATACCAAACAACCCATGATTAAAATGAAACACTAATACAGTTAACACATTTTTATTTCAAGTTATCCCCTAAAAAAAACAGTGACAATAAATTGTACATTGTTTGGTATCAATTTTCTCGTAATGATGTGCAGAATTAATTTATGCTAAGCTTTCTGAGGTGTGATATATAATTAAAGAAATTATAGTTTGATCAAGAAAGCACCACTAGGTGACAAATAAACAGAACGCCGGAAAGAATACGGCCCGTCGTAACCCTCTGCCTTAGTGTGAGTGAGCCTACCTGGCATTTAGGGGCACATTTTGCTATTACTGTAAGCTTCATTTGCTTTATACGTATCACTTCTTAAACATAATAAACAGCCTGCTCATACGTTCTACGCTAGATCTTATAGAGTAAGAAGAAATATATTATAGATAATATCAAATAATTAATTCCCGAATTGTAATTTGACCAATAGATTACATAGGTTTTCATAAAGTGACTTTCTACTGGTTACGGCGCGCTTTCTAGTGTGCTCTACTTATTTCTACTTGGCCTACGTCGGACATCTTATAACTCGTACCGCATTCACTTTTTAATTAGGGTACTTATTTAATGCCTTTGAAAGGCAGTAAACGGGCTTAGAACAAATGAGATAATTTTTTGAAAACTGCTCCTGTGACAAGTCAAGTCTGGACCAAGTTTAAAGCCAGCAATGAGCATAGATAGAGCTTTTCGACAGATGGTTTGACCCTTTATTAAGAAGTAGTTATTCTTCCAATGCAAAAGGTACTTCTGCTGCTACTGTTCAACTGTTTAACAAATCTCACCTTTAGATTTCAATTTAAGATAGAGTTATCCAGGTTTAGTAAAAATAAAATGTTTGTCAAATTAAAATTAAAGTAGTTTTGTATTTTAAAGTCGGGAGGGGAAGATCAAATTAAAAAGGAATTGTATTTTAAAGTCGGAAAGGGGAAATAACGTTATTAAAAATAGAATGGTATTGAATTTTCAAGTTGGAAAGGGGAGTTAATGCTATTGAAATTAGAAAGGTATTACATTTAAATAGGAAAACGGAGATAACGGCTTTTACAATTAAAAAATATTCGCATCCTAAAGTCGGAAAGGGAAGATTACGGCTATTAAAATTACAAAGGTATTGTATTTTCAAGTCGTAAAGGAAAGATAATGGCTATTAAAATTAGAAAGGTATATTTAAATCGGAAAAGGGAGACGACGGCTTTTAAAATTACAAAGCATTTGTATTTTAAAGTCGGAAAGGGAAGATTACGGCTATTAATATTAGAAAAGTATTGTATTTTCAAGTCGCAAAGGAAAGGTAATGGCTATTAAAATTAAAAGGTATTATATTTAAATTAGAAAAGGGAGATAACGGCATTTAACATTACAAAGGATTTGTATTTTAAAGTCAGAAAGGGAAGATAACTGCTATTAAAATTAGAAAAGTATTGTAATTTAAAGTTGAAAAGGGGAGATAACTGCTGTGCGTGGCATAGTGACATCAGTGTGTATGTTGTCTTGGTCACGTATCGTTCAAATGAAGGATGAAGAGGAGTGCGGTAACGTCCCGGTGGCATATAGTCCAAGAAACGTGGCAACGCTGCTTATCTTTAATCCTTGGATAATTATAGGCCTGTAAGGAATGATGAGAAACTAGGTAGAGAGTAGGTCACTTCAGGTAAACAACCTTGTTCACGCGATGCCATAATCTTCCCCTATACCAAGGACAAGGAAATATTTGTCTTTTACTTAATCCTAAATTGTTTTACGCATATTCGTCTTTCTCCAAGAGAACGTATACCTAACTGGTGCAAATTGAATTTATGAAAAAAGCGACCAGTGAAATTAGCGACCGTCACGGAATGTGCGAAATAAGCGGCCAAGCTACCCCTAACCGCCACCAAGGTTATTCAACCAAAGGATAACGATTCCGGGATGCGCGAAATAAGTGACCAAACTACCCCTACCGCCACCAAGGTCATTCAACCAAAGGATAACGATTCCGGGATGCGCGAAATGAGCTGACAAACTACCCCTACCGCCACCAAGGTCGTTCAATCAAGGGATAACGAATCCGGGATGCACGAAATAAGCGACCAAACTACTCTTCCACTTCCCATTACAGTTAAACTTGAAAGGAAAACTAAGAAAGCTGAAGTATAAGAAAGTGGATACAGCTATTGCAAAAACAATGAAGAAAATGGTGACATGAAGGCTTGTCTCTGTACTCTCTCCTACCTTCAAAACCTGGATTTAGTTGACTATCATACAAAAGAGAAATATACAAAAATATAGAAATAAATATAAACTTCTGTAAATGTTTGTAAAAAATATTATAAAACACTACCAAATGTTACAAAAAATTATAAAACACAAATATAAAAGAATCATTGACGAAGCTTTCTTAAGGCTAACTTAAACACGCCTAAATGTTAGAATTGTTTTATTACCATTTAGCCAGTCCAAAACCTGGTTGAAGTGTGATGGAAATCAGAAAACAAGACAAACAAATTTAACAGTTCAAACTCTCTTAAGAAGAGTGTGGTATACCCAGGGCAAGTATACTCAGTGATGGTCTCTTACTACACTCGTCGCTCATTTCACTGAAGGTTAAGGCTCTAGGCCCAGGTCGGGAATCCGTAATGGTCGCTTATTGCACTGGCCGCTTTTATCGCGACACCGTGCAAACTGTATCCACAACCCAGGTAGAAAGGAGGTACTTCATCTTGCGACCCTGTTAAGTCATCCTTCTCTATAAAAAAGACCACAGCGTTTTCTGTTCTAACTCTAATCTTATCTATTGTGCACAATCATTTTCTGTTCTCCACATGTCTAATCATTGTAAAACATCAAAACCTTTTTGTTTCATACATTTACTTCGACTATCCTTACCTACCTAACGACTTTGGTAGACAGCTTCTTGCTTCCTTTATCGAGAATAAACTACAATGCACACCTGCGGCCATGTACCAGACTAAGCAGTTCTATGCCCTTATTGTATCTTATCTGCCATAAAAATCCTTCCTTTGTGATAACATAGTCTGTTGGATACTATTGTTATGATAAACCCATTCTGACATTTCTTGTTTTCACGAAGGTCCGTCCAGGAGAATATTTAAAAAAATCGACAAATTTTACAAACCGTTATCGGGATAAGGTTTATTGCATTGTGTTCAGAAAAACACTAGAAAAAAAGTGTAACATAGTGATTGAGCCATACTTAGAAAACTGCATTTGTGGTGCAAAAAATGCATAATCATTTGGAGAATTCTAAACAAAATTTGAAAATTTGAAAAAAATCGCTCAAAATGGGGGGGGGAGAGTTTTGAGTTAAACCTTGGCATCAGAATTGGCCGAGAAAACTCATGGACGGTTCTGCGTGGGTTGGCCGGATGTGAGTAGTGGTAAAAAATGCCACAAGAAAATATATCATCCGGATATGTCTACTCGGAGGTTTCCCAGTTGAATTCTGCCAAAGAAATTTACCAAGAATGCGCGGGGGTGGCTCTACGGGAGTGAATTGGGGTAGAAACTCGTAGAGGCCAAAAATCATTCGAAATCAGTAACTTTGGGGTTCTTTAACGTGTTGAGTCCAATCCTGGCAGCAGAATTGACCGGGTGTGAATTGGGCTAAGAAATGACAGAAGCAAAAATGATAGTAGCCCCAATAGTAGTCCAATGCTACCATCCAAATTCAACAGGGATTCACGGACTGTATAAGTGTGATAAGGAAGTGAATTAGGGTAGAAAATCCCAGATGCCAAAAATTGCCCGAGAATTATCTCTCGGGGGGGGGCGTCCTCAGGAGCCTAGCTGCGGAGGTGGTCGGGGGAAAATTGTTGCTAAAAATTCCAAATGCAAAAAGGTTGCCCAAAAACGGTCACTAGGGGTTTAGGAGAGTGCTGAATCCCATCGTGAAATGTGCTAGTGACATTATTTACAAGAAAGAATTGAAGGTTGAGGTAATGTAACCTTGTACGTTCTCGATATAATGCCAGAATAGGTATGGTAGTAAAGTTGGTCCAATTTCGTAAATAGGGCCAGAGCTATCGTCGACGAAAAACAGAGAATCAGTAACGATCAAGAACAGGGACTATACGTCGACTGGAAGCAAAGCTGGTAATTGGAGAGTGAAGAGCTCCATTTCCAATAGTACAGGAGGCAGGTTCACCGAATACCTTGAACTTATTTCTCGTACCTGGACCACGGAAGTAGTAACAGGTGTGGGTGGCGGAGCAGTGGATTCAGCTGCACGGGGGCCACCAAGAACTGTCCTGAGGTAACTGTTCAAATCAAACAGATTGATATGATGAAAGTGATGATAGCGACATCCACGAATAGTTTGATACAAATCATGATATAATGATTACATAAACAAAATATTATGTTCATGAAGTATTACATGTAATAGGTTTGTCCTAATAACAAATCTATTTTCGTTACTAGTAATTTTTCATTCTAACCCACTCAAATCGCCACAGCACAGACAGGCCCGAGCACATCCGACAATTCCGATTCCACTTTTGTAATCAGCAGCCTCAAAAATACCCTCGTGACCATTTCCAGACGATTTTTTGGTTTCTGGTATTTTCTACCCCAATTCACCCTTTGCCACCTCCGGTGCATCCCCGGTAAATTTCGATGTTGACATTGGATTCAGCACCCTCAAAAATTCCCAGGTGATCTATTCCGAACGATTTTGTGCCTCTGGCATTTTGTACAGCAATTCCCTCCCGACTACCCCCGCAAAGCCACCCCTGGGCATTCCCGAGAAATTTCGATTCAGCAACCTTAATAACATCCAGTGGATCATTTTCAGAAGATTTTTCCGTTTCTGAAAATTTCTATCACAATTCACTCACCTTTCACCTACAAAGAGCTCACCCAATACATACTCGACAGACTTCGATGGCAGTATTGCCTCATCATATTCAAAAACCCTCAAATGACAATTTACCTGCAATATTTTGGTTTCTGGCATTTCTTTACCACAATTCACCCCCTGCTATCCCAGTAGACTCACTCCCGAGCATGCCCGACCCATTCCTATGCTAGGGTTGGACGCAGCACCCTTAAAAGCCCTCTATTATTAATTTTCGGGTGATTTTCTAGACTTTCTAAGTACAGAATTGTAGAATTTTCAAATAGTCGTCCATTTTTAGATGGTTCATCCACGATATGTAGACCTTTCCCTGACTTTATTTTAAAAACACGGTTCAAACGACCACATCACGTTGTGAACTGTTTGTAAAAATTCTAACATAGCGCAAAATAGTTCTAATTTGTTCCGATGGTTTGCATTTTCTCTGCTGAAACAGTCCGTAAGATATGGAGACTGGAGACTTCAACTAAAACCACTGGTACAGAACATGTCGCTACCCGGAGGGTTTTTTGATTAAATTGTTTTACAAAAGTTATTTGCCTTCTCAAAAATATCTTTTTATAAGATATAAAAATACCTAGATTTTTTATTTGAATAATTTTTGTAAATTTTCGGAAGAATTCCTGTTCTCCTATTAGCCCGAGTGTCGAATCTTTTGTTCCTGGCCTGATGTATTGGAGAATTTGTTTTACATTTTATTTAGTGAATAATATACTTCTAATTGTCCACTCTTATATATATATATATATATATATATATATATATATATATATATATATATATATATATAGATGTACACATATATAATAGTATAAAATAATACATATTTTAAATAATATACATTATTATTAATACATAGGTATATATATATATATATAGCCTATATATATATATATATATATATAATTAATTAAAAAATTTTCAAAAACAAGAATACTTTTAATGAATATATTTATTCCTTTTAAGAATAAATATATTCATTAAAAGTATTCTTGTTTTTGAAATGTGTTTAATTTATTAAATATATTACAAGAAAACATATCACCATATTTAATATATATATAATATTATGATATGATATAATAAAATAGAATATATAATAGTATAATAGTTTTAATTTATATATATTATTAAAGCTTTTCGCCAAAAAAATAAGCATTAGCATCTTCAAGAGACAGCATTGTTTTTCCTGAAGATGCTAATGCTTTTTTTACTGACGAAAAGCTTTGACTAATATATAATTTTAAACTAATCTTGTATTTGAAATATTTTTATCCATTACTATATTACAAGAAAACCTATTACCATATTTAATACATACATACACACACACATACACACACACACACACACACACACACACACACACACACACACACACACACACACACACACACACACACACACACACACACACACACACACACACACACACACACACGCACACATGCACTCTCTCTCTCTCTCTCACACACACATGCACTCTCTCTCTCTCTCACACACACACACATGCACTCTCTCTCTCTCTCACACACTCACACACACACACTCACACACATATGCACTCTCTCTCTCTCTCACACACACACACACACACGCACGCACGCGCGCGCACACACACACACACACACACACACACAGATATATATATATATATATATATATATATATATATATATATATATATATATATATATATATATATATAGTTGATCAGTATACTATAAGACGAGTACATACTCTCTGTACTAGTGTCGAACTTCAACACGTGATGGTGCAAAAAAGATTAATTCCTATATGAATCCAACCCTTACCCACTACTTACCCACATTGAAACCGCCAAAATGGCATCGTAGCCTACGCAAGAGAGGCTATTCCATCAGGGAGGAGTGAAGGCTTATTTATAGCTTGAATAGATGACATTTTACGCTAAAGCGTTGGAGAACTGGGAACAGAATTACGGCACAGCCACAAAACTGTCCCTACTGTAGTTGGTGGAACAGTTTATGGGATCAAGTAAAGTAGTTCTGTAATTAAATTTGTCTAAAACATATACTAACTCAAGTATAACCAAATACAGCATACATACCTTGGTCCGGTCCATTGGCATCGACAGCAACCAGCAGCGTGAACGCGGCCAGACTCGCTACACACACGCGTAAAGCTATAGCAGTCATCACATTTCCCTAAACAATACCAGCTTTCTTCCCAGAATCAAGTCATCCCAGATCTCCCGTCAGTCTCTTCTTATTTCTGTTTCAAAACAAATACAAAATATATCAAAGATAGCTGTTTAAGAAAATACCGATGGAATGCATTGCTCATCACGGTTGCTACATTTTTTTAAAAAAGTTATAAAGTGCCATCTTCGTCTGCTTCTCAGATTGTTTTCGTGCTACGATGTCGCGTAGACGTCTTAGCAGAAGAACGTCTGCAAAGATATAAACATATCTTGGAAGCCCGACTCATTCCCTTTGCATACCATACGGTTATAAATTTTGTTTTGAAGCCTGACACTTTTATATAATTTTCTTTCAAATATATAATACAGGCTCAATTAGAAGTAACCTCGAATTTACGGAATTTCGAAATATTGAGACTCGAAACGTCGAGACTCTACTATATATTCTACTTGCTCTTCTAGGAGGTACAAATTTCTCTGTGTTATTTAGAACCTTGCCCAGGACGCTTTGGGTGGAGTTACAGGTTATGTCCTGAGAAGGGGGTCACAAGATTTTCTTGGGAGCCCTAACATAAAATTAAACATAAATTTACTCCATTTGCTCTTCACGTGAGCTACTAGTTTTTAACTTAAAACACTTCTACATATGTTGTTACACTTGCCTCTAGTAGCGCTTACTTTTATGAGGTGTATTTTTAAAGAATATTGGGTTTTATAATATCAAAAATGTGTGTGTGTGTGTGTGTGTGTGTGTGTGTGTGTGTTGATTATGTGTGTATAGTTTGAAATGTTTGTATTTTTCATATGGTTCGGTTGTGTACCGTTTGTGATTTTTGTTAAATTCTTCACAAAACACAAATAACCAACGACACACGATTGAACAATATGAGATATTTTAGTCGTCTATCACACGGTCAGAAGAGATCTCGTAACCAGGAAAGTCCAGAAATCCGTTTGCAGCTAGTACTCTCTTTCCGGAAACTCAAAAGTTGGGCAATTGTGAATCAGCCTCTATCCGGTAGGCCGAAAGTTGGGCAATTGTGAATCAGCCTCTATCCGTTAACCGAAAGTTGGCCAATTGTGAATCAGCCTTGTCACCAATGATCACACTTGGGCAGCAATCGCTTCTCCCGCGCTCTTGTCTGTTACTCTTAATCCCTTATTAAATTCTCGCTTTATATTGCCTTTTTACTAGGGATGAGTCGATTCCGATTCCGATTCTCGATTCTCCATTGATTAAAGTGTCGATTTTAATTCTTGATTTTTTTTAACTGTTAAAATACAAGTGGGGTGTAGTTAAATTTAAAACAATTATTGTTTAACCATGTCTTATTTATGTATTAGTTGCCGTGAATGAATTATAGGATTAAAGCAAATACTGTTACCAGATAACAGTAATATTATTTTTATTTTCTATAAGTTTTTATTGAGTTAATTATAGTGAAACAAGATTTATTATCATATAAATGACGTGAGCCTATTAAAGTATAAAATTAATAATTTACCTGACAAAAATTATTTAATAATAACTTTTAGTTTAATAATGTACAATAAACCAAGTAACACCCTACGTGTTAGCTGTTCTACAACATAAATTATAAGATAAAATCAATTGTTGATATCTCATAATTGAATTTACTTTCTTCTAATTTGATAATAAATTAATAACTAACGTAATTTCGTATACAAAGTCTGCTTGCTTAGAAAGAACAAAGTCAACGGTTTAAAAATAACAGTCAATACATATTTATTGCCACTTTTGGTAATATTTAAACAAATGTAGGCCCCCCCTCTCTGGTTTTTTCGTTTTCGTGTAGACTATCCTAACAAACTTGGAACATAACCTAAAATACACGTTGTAGCCTGTAACAACGTACGTAGCGTGCAAGGTGATGCAATAGTAGTTTCTCGTTTATAACGTAATTTTCAGCTGCATAAGTAACTGAGCAATAAAAATAACTTTTTCAACTTTTTGTTAATTACATGTTAGTTTAAAAATATTCAAATTTAAACTAGAGTGTGAGCACAACCTTGAATAATTAATATATAACGGGTCATTATGGCTGACGGATCTTATCCGCTCCAAGGTACCTTATTCGGGCCTATTACGTCTACCCCAGGATGGCAGGATCCGGGACAGGACCTCCATACACGTAATGGGTTTTGGTGTATCGAGTCGGCCGTCCTGCAATTAAACGAATAATGATATATTTTTAGCTGTTAAATGTTTTAAAAACTTTAACTATAAACAGCTAGACAATCATATAGTAAAGACAATTAAAGCATACTCTTGCAATAAATACCCCACAAAATATTGTTTGAACTAAAATAATCCAAACGATTTCTCTTGGACGATAGCTTTGCTGGTTAAACGAACTACCTCGTGCGCAATGTTCTTTGCATTACATTCAGTACTCTACCTCTTGGCCAATACCCTTGCTAGTTAAACGACTTATATCGTGCGCGAGGTTCTTTGCATACCCTACCTCTTTGACGATATTCTTGCTAGTTAAACGACCTATATCGTTCGCTGGGTTCTTTGCATTACTTTGCATACACTACCTCTTTGACGGTATTCTTGCTAGTTAAACAATCTATATCGTGCGCAATGTTCTTTGCATTACATTCAGTACTCTACCTCTTGGCCGATACCCTTGCTAGTTAAAAGACTTATATCGTGCGCGAGGTTCTTTGCATACCCTACCTCTTTGACGATATTCTTGCTAGTTAAACGACCTATATCGTTCACTGGATTCTTTGCATTACGTTGCATACTCTACCTCTTGGACGATAGCCTTGATGGTTAAACGATGTACATCGTGCGCTAGTATCTTTGCCATTTGTTGCATATTCTACATCTTGGACAATAGCTTTGCTGGTTTAACGACTTACCTCTTGCACTAGGTTCTTTGCATTACGTTGCATACTCTACCTCTTGGACGATAGCGTTGCTGGTTAACGACCTACAACGTGCGCTAGTTTCTTTGCATTACGTTGCATATTCTAAATCGTGGACAATAGCCTTGCTGATTAAACGACCTACCACGTGCGCTAGGTTCTTTGTATTACTTTGCATTCTCTACCTCTTGGACGATAGCCTTGCTGACTTAACGACCTACATCGTGTGCTAGATTCTTTGCATTACGTTGCATATTCGACCACTTGAAATATAGAATTCATGGTTTAACGACCGACATTGTTCGCTATGTTCTTTACATTACGTTTCATATTCTACCTCTTGGACGAAGCCTTGCTGACCTAACGACCTACATCGTGTGCTAGGTTCTTTACAAAACGTTTCATATTCTACCTCTTGGACGAAGCCTTGCTGACCTAACGACCTACATCGTGTGCTAAGTTCTTTGCATTACGTTTCATATTCTACCTCTTGGACGAAGCCTTGCTGACCTAACGACCTACATCGTGTGCTAGGTTCTTTACATTACGTTGCATATTCTACCTCTTGAACGATAGCATTGATGGCTTAACGACCTACATCGTATGCTAGGTTCTTTGCACTATGTTGCATATTCTAACTCTTGGACGAAGCCTGACTGACTTAACTACCTACATCATGTGCTAGGCTCTTTGCATTACGTTGCATACTCTACCATTTGAACGGTAGCCTTGATGGCTTACTGACCTACATCGTGTGCTAGGTTTTTTGCATTACGTTGCATACTCTACCATTTGAACGGTAGCCTTGATGGCTTACTGACCTACATCGTGTGCTAGGTTCTTTGCATTACGTTGCATACTCTACCTCTTGGACGATAGCGTTGCTGGGTTAACGACCTACATCGTGTGCTAGGTTCTTTGCATTACGTTGCATACTCTACCTCTTGAACGAGAGCTTTGCTGGTTAGCGACCTACCTCGTGCGCTAGGTTATTTACATTACGTTACATACTCTATTTCTTGAACGATAGCCTTGCTGTCTTAACGACCTACAACGTGTGCTAGGTTCTTTGCATTACGTTGCATATTCTACCTTTTGGACGAAGCCTTGCTAACTTAATGACCTACACCCTGTGCTATGTTCTTTGCATTACGTTGCATATTCTACCTTTTGGAAGATAGCTTTGTTGGTTAAACGACCTACATCGTGTGCTAAGTTCTTTGCATTACTTTGCGTTCTCTACCTCTTGGACGATTGCCTTACTGGTTAAACGACCTACATTTTGTGCTAGGTTCTTTGCAATACGTTGCGTACTCTACCTGTTGGACGATTGCCTTTCTGGTTAAACGACCTAAATTTTGTGCTAGGTTCTTTGCAATGCGTTGCGTACTCTACCTCTTGGACGATTGCCTTACTGGTTAAACGATTCACATTTTGTGCTAGGTTCTTTGCAATACGTTGCGTACTCTACCTCTTGGACGATTGCCTTACTGGTTAAACGATTTACATTTTGTGCTAGGTTCTTTGCAATACGTTGCGTACTCTACCTCTTGGACGAAGCATTGCTGACTTAACGACCTACACCCTATGCTAGGTTCTTTGCAATACGTTGCGTACTATACCTGTTGGACGTTTGCCTTTCTGGTTAAACGACCTACATCGTGCGCTACGCTCTTCGCATTACATTGCTACTTTACTAATATAATTGCGGTTAATGAAATACAATAATGACCCGTATCAAACCACCTGTATCTTGCTAGCGTCAGTATGACGTAATTAAATAGGTATTTTATCGTCATTAACGTCTCCAACAATGTGCTAAATCGTGTTTGCAGTTTTTGCTGTACCGCCTTTAAATAAATTGTAAACATAAATTTAATTTTTATTCAGTTAAAAAAAATTACATAAATAGTGATTTTCTTGAAGGTAATAGGGAACACAGGCTAAAGTTGTACACCGCACAACAGATATATGTCACAGGACATGCATATGGCACACGACAGATATATGTCTCAAAACAGGAATATTGTACATGCCAAATGTCATGCACTTGTTATGCACATGTCATGCATATGTCACACGATAGGTTTATGTCAAAAGATATTCATATGTCACAGGATAGGTATATGGCACACGACAGAAGTGTCACAGGACAGGTATATGGTACATGACAAATGTATATCACAGGTCATTAATACGTCACACGATAGGTTTATGTCAGGTATGCATACCTATCCCAAAAAAGGTATATGACAAACGACAGATGTATGTCTCAGGACAGGAATATGGCACACTACAGATGTATGTCATAAGACAGGTAAATGCTCCAAGACAGATGTATATCACAGGACAGGTATATTCCATACGACAGAAGTATATCACAAAACAGGTAAATGCTACAAGACAGATGTATATCACAATACAGGTAAATGATACAAGACAGATGTATATCACAATACAGGTAAATGCTGCAAGACAGATGTATATAACAATACAGGTAAATTCCAAATGTATATCACAATACAGGTAAATTCCAAACGACAGATGTATATGACTGGACTGGTAAATTTCAATCGACAGATGTAGGCCTATATCACAATACAGGTCAATGCTACACGATATGTGTATATCACAGGACAGGTATATTCCAAACGACAGATGTTTATCACAGGACAGGTAAATGCTACAAGACAGATGTATATCACAATACAGGTAAATTCCAAATGTATATCACAATACAGGTAAATTCCAAACAACTGATGTATATCACAGGACAGGTAAATTTCATACGACAGATGTAGGCCTATATCACAATACAGGTAAATGCTACACGATATGTGTATATCACAGGACAGGTATATTCCATACGACAGACGTTTATCACAGGACAGGTAAATGCTACAAGACAGATGTATATCACAATACAGGTAAATTCCAAATGTATATCACAATACAGGTAAATTCCAAACAACTGATGTATATCACAGGACAGGTAAATTTCATACGACAGATGTAGGCCTATATCACAATACAGGTAAATGCTACACGATATGTGTATATCACAGGACAGGTATATTCCATACGACAGACGTTTATCACAGGACAGGAAAATGATACACGGCAGATGTATATCACAGGACAGGTAAATTCCATACGACAGATGTAGGCCTATATCACAATACAGGTAAATGCTAACCGAAAGGTGTATATCACAAGACAGGTAAATGCTTCACGACAGATGTATATCACAGGACAGGTAAGTTCCATACGACAGATGTAGGCCTATATCACAATACAGGTAAATGCTAAACGAAAGGTGTATATCACAAAACAGGTAAATGCTGCACGACAGATGTATATCACAGGACAGGTAAATGCTACACGACACACTTATATCACAGGACAGGTAAATGGTACAAGGCAAGTGTACATCACAGGACAGGTAAATGCTACACGACAGACGTATATCACAGGACAGGTAAATGCTACATGACAGATGTATATCACAGGATAGGTAAATTATATACGACAGATGTATATCACAGGACAGGTATATGCTACGCGACAGGTGTATATCACAGGACAGGTAAATGCAACACGACAGGTGTATATTACAGGACAGGTAAATGCTACACGATAGGTGTATATCACAATACAGGTAAACTCCATACGACAGGTATATATCACAGTACACGTAAATGCTACACGACAGACGTATATCACAGGACAGGTAAATGCTACATGACAGGTGTATATCACAGGTCAGGTATAATTCATACGACAGATGTAGGCCTATATCACAATACAGGTAAATGCTACACGACAGGTGTATATCACAAGACAGGTAAATGATACACGACAGATGTATATTACAGGACAGGTAAATACTACACGAAAGGTGTATATCAGAAGATAGGTAAATGCTACATGACAGATGTATATCACAGGACAAGTAAATTCCATACGACAGATGTATATCACAATACAGGTAAATGCTTCACGACAGATGTATATCACAGACAGGTAAATGCTACACGACAGACGTATATTACAGAACAGGTAAATGCTACACGACAGGTGTATATCACAGGACAAGTAAATGTTACACGACAGGTGTATATCACAGGACAGTTAATTGCTACACGACAGACGTATATCACAAGACAGGTAAATGCTACATGACAGATGTATATCACAGGACAGGAAAATTCCATACGACATATGTATATCACAATACAGGTAAATGCTTTACGGCAGATGTATATCACAATACAGGTAAATTCCAAATGTATATCACAATACAGGTAAATTCCAAACAACTGATGTATATCACAGGACAGGTAAATTTCATACGACAGATGTAGGCCTATATCACAATACAGGTAAATGCTACACGATATGTGTATATCACAGGACAGGTATATTCCATACGACAGACGTTTATCACAGGACAGGTACATGCTACAAGACAGATGTATATCACAATAAAGGTAAATTCCAAATGTATATCACAATACAGGTAAATTCCAAACAACTGATGTATATCACAGGACAGGTAAATTTCATACGACAGATGTAGGCCTATATCACAATACAGGTAAATGCTACACGATATGTGTATATCACAGGACAGGTATATTCCATACGACAGACGTTTATCACAGGACAGGAAAATGATACACGGCAGATGTATATCACAGGACAGGTAAATTCCATACGACAGATGTAGGCCTATATCACAATACAGGTAAATGCTAACCGAAAGGTGTATATCACAAGACAGGTAAATGCTTCACGACAGATGTATATCACAGGACAGGTAAGTTCCATACGACAGATGTAGGCCTATATCACAATACAGGTAAATGCTAAACGAAAGGTGTATATCACAAAACAGGTAAATGCTGCACGACAGATGTATATCACAGGACAGGTAAATGCTACACGACACACTTATATCACAGGACAGGTAAATGGTACAAGGCAAGTGTACATCACAGGACAGGTAAATGCTACACGACAGACGTATATCACAGGACAGGTAAATGCTACATGACAGATGTATATCACAGGATAGGTAAATTATATACGACAGATGTATATCACAGGACAGGTATATGCTACGCGACAGGTGTATATCACAGGACAGGTAAATGCAACACGACAGGTGTATATTACAGGACAGGTAAATGCTACACGATAGGTGTATATCACAATACAGGTAAACTCCATACGACAGGTATATATCACAGTACACGTAAATGCTACACGACAGACGTATATCACAGGACAGGTAAATGCTACATGACAGGTGTATATCACAGGTCAGGTATAATTCATACGACAGATGTAGGCCTATATCACAATACAGGTAAATGCTACACGACAGGTGTATATCACAAGACAGGTAAATGATACACGACAGATGTATATTACAGGACAGGTAAATACTACACGAAAGGTGTATATCAGAAGATAGGTAAATGCTACATGACAGATGTATATCACAGGACAAGTAAATTCCATACGACAGATGTATATCACAATACAGGTAAATGCTTCACGACAGATGTATATCACAGACAGGTAAATGCTACACGACAGACGTATATTACAGAACAGGTAAATGCTACACGACAGGTGTATATCACAGGACAAGTAAATGTTACACGACAGGTGTATATCACAGGACAGTTAATTGCTACACGACAGACGTATATCACAAGACAGGTAAATGCTACATGACAGATGTATATCACAGGACAGGAAAATTCCATACGACATATGTATATCACAATACAGGTAAATGCTTTACGGCAGATGTATATCACAATACAGGTAAATTCCAAATGTATATCACAATACAGGTAAATTCCAAACAACTGATGTATATCACAGGACAGGTAAATTTCATACGACAGATGTAGGCCTATATCACAATACAGGTAAATGCTACACGATATGTGTATATCACAGGACAGGTATATTCCATACGACAGACGTTTATCACAGGACAGGTAAATGCTACAAGACAGATGTATATCACAATAAAGGTAAATTCCAAATGTATATCACAATACAGGTAAATTCCAAACAACTGATGTATATCACAGGACAGGTAAATTTCATACGACAGATGTAGGCCTATATCACAATACAGGTAAATGCTACACGATATGTGTATATCACAGGACAGGTATATTCCATACGACAGACGTTTATCACAGGACAGGAAAATGATACACGGCAGATGTATATCACAGGACAGGTAAATTCCATACGACAGATGTAGGCCTATATCACAATACAGGTAAATGCTAACCGAAAGGTGTATATCACAAGACAGGTAAATGCTTCACGACAGATGTATATCACAGGACAGGTAAGTTCCATACGACAGATGTAGGCCTATATCACAATACAGGTAAATGCTAAACGAAAGGTGTATATCACAAAACAGGTAAATGCTGCACGACAGATGTATATCACAGGACAGGTAAGTTCCATACGACAGATGTAGGCCTATATCACAATACAGGTAAATGCTAACCGAAAGGTGTATATCACAAGACAGGTAAATGCTTCACGACAGATGTATATCACAGGACAGGTAAGTTCCATACGACAGATGTAGGCCTATATCACAATACAGGTAAATGCTAAACGAAAGGTGTATATCACAAAACAGGTAAATGCTGCACGACAGATGTATATCACAGGACAGGTAAATGCTACACGACACACTTATATCACAGGACAGGTAAATGGTACAAGGCAAGTGTACATCACAGGACAGGTAAATGCTACACGACAGACGTATATCACAGGACAGGTAAATGCTACATGACAGATGTATATCACAGGATAGGTAAATTATATACGACAGATGTATATCACAGGACAGGTATATGCTACGCGACAGGTGTATATCACAGGACAGGTAAATGCAACACGACAGGTGTATATTACAGGACAGGTAAATGCTACACGATAGGTGTATATCACAATACAGGTAAACTCCATACGACAGGTATATATCACAGTACAGGTAAATGCTACACGACAGACGTATATCACAGGACAGGTAAATGCTACATGACAGATGTATATCACAGGACAAGTAAATTCCATACGACAGATGTATATCACAATACAGGTAAATGCTTCACGACAGATGTATATCACAGACAGGTAAATGCTACACGACAGACGTATATCACAGAACAGGTAAATGCTACACGACAGGTGTATATCACAGGACAAGTAAATGTTACACGACAGGTGTATATCACAGGACAGTTAATTGCTACACGACAGACGTATATCACAAGACAGGTAAATGCTACATGACAGATGTATATCACAGGACAGGAAAATTCCATACGACATATGTATATCACAATACAGGTAAATGCTTTACGGCAGATGTATATCACAGACAGGTAAATGCTACACCACAGACGTATATCACAGAACAGGGAAATTCAATACAACATATGTATAACACAATACAGGTAGATTCCATACGACAGACGTATATCACAGGACAGGTAAATGCTACACGTCAGGTGTATATCACAGGACAGGTAAATCCTACACGACAGATGTATATCACATGACAGGTAAGTGCTACACGACAGGTGTATATCACAGGAGAGGTAAATGCTACAACGACACGTGTACAGCTCAGGACAGGTAAATGTTACACGACAGATGTATATTACAGGACAGGTAAATGCTACACGATAGGTGTATATCACAATACAGGTAAATTCCACACGACAGGTATATATCACAGGACAGGTAAATGCTACACGACAGACGTATATCACAGGACAGGTAAATGCTACATGACAGGTGTATATCACAGGTCAGGTACATTCCATACGACAGATGTAGGCCTATATCACAATTCAGGTAAATGCTACACGATAGGTGTATATCAAAAGACAGGTAAATGATACACGACAAACGTATATCACAGGACAGGTAAATGCTACACGACAGACGTATATCACAATACAGGTAAATTCCTTACGACAGATGTATATCACAATGCAGGTAAATGCTTCACGACAGATGTATATCACAGGACAGGTAAATGCTACACCACAGATGTATATCACAGGACAGGTAAATGCTTCACCACAGATGTATATCACAGGACAGGTAAATGCTTCACGACAGATGTATATCACAGGACAGGTAAATGCTTCACGACAGATGTATATCACAGGACAGGTAAATGCTTCATGACAGATGTATATCACAGGACAGGTAAATGTTTCACGACAGATGTATATCACAGGACAGGTAAATGCTTCACCACAGATGTATATCACAGGACAGGTAAATGCTTCACGACAGATGTATATCACAGGACAGGTAAATGCTTCACCACAGATGTATATCACAGGACAGGTAAATGCTTCACGACAGATGTATATCACAGGACAGGTAAATGCTACACGACAGACGTATATTGCAGGACAGGTAAATGCTACACGATAGGTATATATCACAATACAGGTAAATTCCTTACGACAGATGTATATCACAATGCAGGTAAATGCTTCACGACAGATGTATATCACAGGACAGGTAAATGCTACACCACAGATGTATATCACAGGACAGGTAAATGCTTCACCACAGATGTATATCACAGGACAGGTAAATGCTTCACGACAGATGTATATCACAGGACAGGTAAATGCTTCACGACAGATGTATATCACAGGACAGGTAAATGCTTCACGACAGATGTATATCACAGGACAGGTAAATGTTTCACGACAGATGTATATCACAGGACAGGTAAATGCTTCACCACAGATGTATATCACAGGACAGGTAAATGCTTCACGACAGATGTATATCACAGGACAGGTAAATGCTTCACCACAGATGTATATCACAGGACAGGTAAATGCTTCACGACCGATGTATATCACAGGACAGGTAAATGCTACACGACAGACGTATATTGCAGGACAGGTAAATGCTACACGATAGGTATATATCACAATACAGGTAAATTCCTTACGACAGATGTATATCACAATGCAGGTAAATGCTTCACGACAGATGTATATCACAGGACAATTAAATGCTACACCACAGATGTATATCACAGGACAGGTAAATGCTTCACCAGAGATGTATATCACAGGACAGGTAAATGCTTCACGACAGATGTATATCACAGGAGAGGTAAATGCTTCACGACAGATGTATATCACAGGACAGGTAAATGCTTCACGACAGATGTATATCACAGGACAGGTAAATGCTTCACGACAGATGTATATCACAGGACAGGTAAATGCTTCACGACAGATGTATATCACAGGACAGGTAAATGTTTCACGACAGATGTATATCACAGGACAGGTAAATGCTTCACCACAGATGTATATCACAGGACAGGTAAATGCTTCACGACAGATGTATATCACAGGACAGGTAAATGCTTCACCACAGATGTATATCACAGGACAGGTAAATGCTTCACGACAGATGTATATCACAGGACAGGTAAATGCTACACGACAGACGTATATTGCAGGACAGGTAAATGCTACACGATAGGTATATATCACAATACAGGTAAATTCCTTACTACAGATGTATATCACAATGCAGGTAAATGCTTCACGACAGATGTATATCACAGGACAATTAAATGCTACACCACAGATGTATATCACAGGACAGGTAAATGCTTCACCAGAGATGTATATCACAGGACAGGTAAATGCTTCACGACAGATGTATATCACAGGAGAGGTAAATGCTTCACGACAGATGTATATCACAGGACAGGTAAATGCTTCACGACAGATGTATATCACAGGACAGGTAAATGCTTCACGACAGATGTATATCACAGGACAGGTAAATGCTTCACCACAGATGTATATCACAGGACAGGTAAATGCTTCACGACAGATGTATATCACAGGACAGGTAAATGCTTCACGACAGATGTATATCAGAGACAGGTAAATGCTACACGACAGACGTATATCAATGCACTTGTTATGCACATGTCATGCATATGTCACACGATAGGTTTATGTCAGAAGATATGCATATGTCACAGGATAGGTATATGGCACACGACAGATGTGTCACAGGACAGGTAAATGCTACACGATAGGTGTACATCACAGGACAGGTATATGGTACATGACAAATGTATATCACAGGTCATTCATATGTCACACGATAGGTTTATGTCAGGTATGCATACCTATCCCAAAAAAGGTAGATGACACACGACAGATGTATGTCTCAGGACAGGAATATGGCACACTACAGATGTATGTCATAAGACAGGTAAATGCTACACGATAGGTGTAAATCACAGGACAGGTATATTCCATACGATAGATGTATATCACAAAACAGGTAAATGCTACAAGACAGATGTATATCACAATACAGGTAAATGCTACAAGTCAGATGTATATGACAACACAGGTAAATGATAAAAGACAGGTGTATATCACAATACAGGTAAATGCTACAAGACAGATGTATATCACAATACAGGTAAATGCTACAAGACAGATGTATATCACAATACAGGTAAATGCTACAAGACAGATGTATATCACAATACAGGTAAATGATACAAGACAGATGTATATCACAATACAGGTAAATGCTGCAAGACAAATGTATATCACAATACAGGTAAATTCCAAATGTATATCACAATACAGGTAAATTCCAAACGACAGATTTATATCACAGGACAGGTAAATTTCATACGACAGATGTAGGCCTATATCACAATACAAGTAAATGCTACACTATATGTGTATATCACAGGACAGGTATATTCCTTACGACAGACGTTTATCACAGGACAGGAAAATGATACACGCAGATGTATATCACAGGACAGGTAAATTCCATACGACAGATGTAGGCCTATATCACAATACAGGTAAATGCTACACGATAGGTGTATATCACAGGACAGGTATATTCCATACGTCAGACGTTTATCACAGGACAGGAAAATGATACACGCAGATGTATATCACAGGACAGGTAAATTCCATACGACAGATGTAGGCCTATATCACAATACAGGTAAATGCTACACGATAGGTGTATATCACAGGACAGGTATATTCCATACGACAGACGTTTATCACAGGACAGGAAAATGATACACGCAGATGTATATCACAGGACAGGTAAATTCCATACGACAGATGTAGGCCTATATCACAATACAGGTAAATGCTACACGATAGGTGTATATCACAGGACAGGTATATTCCATACGACAGACGTTTATCACAGGACAGGAAAATGATACACGCAGATGAATATCACAGGACAGGTAAATTCCATACGACAGATGTAGGCCTATATCACAATACAGGTAAATGCTACACGATATGTGTATATAACAGGACAGGTATATTCCATACGACAGACGTTTATCACAGGACAGGAAAATGATACACGCAGATGTATATCACAGGACAGGTAAATTCCATACGACAGATGTAGGCCTATATCACAATACAGGTAAATGCTACACGAAAGGTGTATATCACAGGACAGGTAAATGCTACACGACAGACGTATATCACAAGACAGGTAAATGCTACATGACAGATGTATATCACATGACAGGTAAATTCCATACGACAGATGTATATCACAATACAGGTAAATGCTACACGACAGACGTATATCACAGAACAGGTAAATTCCATACGACAGATGTATATCACAATACAGGTAAATGCTACATGACAGATGTATATCACAGGACAGGTAAATTCCATACGACAGATGTATATCACAAGACAGGTAAATGCTACATGACAGATGTATATCACAGGACAGGTAAATTCCATACGACAGATGTATATCACAATACAGGTAAATGCTACACGACAGGTGTATATCACAGGACAGTTAAATGCTACGCGACAGGTGTATATCACAGGACAGGTAAATGTTACAACGACAAGTGTACAGCTCAGGACAGATAAATTCTACACGACAGAGGTATATCGCAGGACAGGTAAATTCCGTAAGACAGATGTATATCACAGATAGGTAAATGCTACACGACATGTATATATCACATGACAGGTAAATGTTACACGACAGACGTATATCACAGGACAGGTAAATGCTACACGTCAGGTGTATATCAAGGACATTTAAATGCTACGCGACAGGTGTATATCACAGGACAGGTAAATGCTACAACGACACGTGTACAGCTCAGGACAGATAAATGCTACAGGACAGAGGTATATCACAGGACAGATAAATTCCGTACGACAGATGTATATCACAGAGAGGTAAATGCTACACGACATGTATATATCACATGACAGGTAAATGTTACACGACAGACGTATATCACAGGACAGGTAAATGCTACACGTCAGGTGTATATCACAGGACAGGTAAATGCTACACGACAGGTGTATATCACAGGACAGGTAAATACACACGACAGATGTGTATCACAGGACAGGTAAATGCTACACGATAGGTGTACATCTCAGGATAGGGAAATGCTACAAGACAGGTGTATAACAAATGTGTAAATACCAAAATCATACTCACGCAATATGTCGCTTTGTCACTATCCGAGACATGACTTCTTACGCCTCTCATTGTCTGCATGTAAACAATGGTAGTTGAAAATCATATTGTAAAACTTTTTACATTGTTTTGGTATAAAATTGCGACAGTATTTACCGCTTGCTTTGCAAACACCGCTGCTACTGCCCCAAGTGCAGTGGCACGATGGTTTAATTGATGTGGTGATTTGCGTTTAGAAATGTTTTAGCTCATCAGAATGGTTTATGTTATGAGAGACATGCAGAACAATTTTGTCGTGTATTTGTATATGAGGCCCACTGTTTCTAAAATAAAATCTTCTTGATGTTCTTTTCCCTCGAATTTACAAAGCCTAACAGCTTATACCCCAGCCAAAATCAGTTCATTGCTCGTAATCCCTTCACTTATTCAGAGTATAAAACCTCTACATAGTTAGGCATAAACTGCATCAAATGCTGTAGTTTGAATTGTAATAAACTATACGATGCATATATATATATATATATATATATATATATATATATATATATATATATATATATAACTTTGCAAAACTGTTTTCTTGTATTCACTTATTACTTTCACTATATGTAGGAAGAATCTTACTTGGTATTTATGCGAGTTAGGTTTCAAAGATTGATAGTATCTCCATTATCGAGCATTTACCGGGGGTTGTACTCTACTAAAATCTTACAACTTACTGTTTATTTTGGATCATACGGTAAAATATTTCCAAAAATCAATTAGAGTTTAAACTGAATACAAAGTTCTGAGAAATTATAAGTCTCTGTCACTTCCAAATGGAATTGAAAAATATCAGTGCTTTAACAACATAAAAGGGAAGAGTTTTTTGATACAACTGCTTTCATACATATATTATGTTTCAATTATTAAAGAATATTTTTGTAAAAATAATATAGACTACAATATAAATTTGTTGCATTAAAAGTTTTAAAATGTTTAATATCTATGAGTTTATTTTCTCCTTGTATAAAACGTTACATTTACTGATTTGAAGAAGCCAACAGTTTTGACCTATTTGAGACTGCCTCCTTTATGTCGCCTGAGACGAACGTGTTAAAATATTTCTCTGTTTAGTCATAATGTCGTATTGCAAGGCCCACATGAATCGGCTCCATTTCACATCCTGCTCGAAAGCTTATATTACGTCAAACTGTTGTGAAAGAACAAACGGGTGAAAAAAGAAAGTGAGTTCTGACAATGGCAATGGAGAACGGAGTGGAGAAAGCGTAGCCTAGGCTATAAGTGACTCATGGCAAAGTAAGATATCATGAGTCTGGGCCCAGACAGTGTATGCTAATGCTTCATATACACACAAGAGAGGCTTTTAGGAAAAGCTTAAAAAGTCTGACATTATGTAAGCGTTTCTATAAAAAAAACTTTTTAAAACGCTAAAAAACTTGTAACTGATGAGTATTTAAAGTTTTCTTATTCTAATGTAGAATGTTTTACTTTCATTTACATTTAGTTAAAGTTATGTTTGTCAAAAATAGATATTCTAATTGTATTACCTTAATTCTAAAGTAAAATATAAGTTATAATACTAACTATTATTCTATGTCTTTTTTTACCTTTGCTGTTAGTCGACCAAGCAATAATGTTTATCTTCATTTTCGTACCTGGTACATTGTTGTGCATTTTTTTACTTGGTGCTTTGTTGTATCTGGTACTTTGATGTGTGTGGTATATTTTGTACACGATACTTTGTTGAGCTTGGTACACTTTTGTAGTTGATACATTGTTGTACTTTGTACATTCTGTGCATTTTTACTTAGTACTTTCTTGTACCGGGTACATTGATGTGCGTAGATACTTCATACTTTATTGTAGATGGAACATTGTTGTGCTAGGTATATTTTTGTACTTGGTACTTTGTTCTATATGGTACAATGTTGTGCTTGGTACACTTTTGTAATTGATAAATTGTTGTACTTTGTACATTTTTGTGCATATTTTTTTGTTTATTGTACCTGGTTCATTAATCTGCGTGGTTTATTTTGTACTTGGTTTGTTGTACATGGTACATTGTTGGGCTTGGTAAGATTTTTGTAGTTGATACATTGTTGTACTTTGTACATAGCTGTGCATTTTTACTTAGTACTTTGTTGTACCTAGTACATTAATGTGCGTGGATACTTGATACTTTCTTGTAGATGACATATTTTTGAACTTTGTATATTTGTGTAGTTGATACATTAATGTACTTTGTACATTACTGTTCATTTTTTACTAGGTACTTTGTTGTACATGGCACATTATTGTGCTTGGTATATTTTTTTACTTGGTACTTTGTTCTATATGGTACATTGTTGTGCTTGGTACACTTTTGTAATTGATATATTGTTGTACTTTGTACATTGCGGTGCATTTTTTTCTTGGTTTATTGTACCTGGTTCATTAGTTTACGTGGTTTATATTGTACTTGGTACTTTACTGTACATGGTACATTGATGTGCGTGGTACATTGATGTTCGTGGGTACTTCATACTTTGTTGCAGACGGAACATTGTTGGGCTTGGTATATTTTTGTAATTGATAAATTTTTGTACTTTGTACATTGCTGTACATTTTTTACTTGGTACTGTGTTATACCTGGTACACTGTTGTGCTTGGTACACTTTTGTAACTGATATTTTTGTACATTGTACATAGCCGTACGGGGTTTATTTTGTACTTGGTACATTGTTAGGCTTGGTACATGTTTGTAGTTGATACATTGTTGTACTTTGTAGATTGCTGTGCATTTTTACTTGGTACTTTGTTGTAGCTGGTACATTGATGTGTGTGGGTACTTGGTACTTTGTTGTAGATGGTACATTGTTCGGCTTGGTATATTTTTGTACTTGATACATTGTTGTACTTTGTTCAGTGATGTGTATTTTTTACTTGATACTTTGTTGTGCCTTGTACGTTGATGTGCGTGGGTACTTGGTACTTTGATGTACCTGGTATATTGTGCTTGGTACAATTTTGTAGTTGATACTTTGTTGTACCTGGAATAAAGTCTCATAACTATAAATATTCAGAGATTCTTAACGACATTTTACACAGAACCTTGAGAATGCCAATTGTAATAGATTGTTTTCTAAATGACATTTTCTTTCAGAAACATTAATTTTTTCAAATACTAAGACCGAAAAGATGAAATAGCTAGACAGGTGTAAGCTATAAAATTGTAATTAAACATGAAAAGATATCATTATGTTTTAAAAATAAATGCTACCAGTTTTATTGAAACCAAATTATTCCGGCATCTTTCAAAATTATATGTTTACTCACAATACAGTTTAATATTGCCTAGTGCTACAACAGACCTGATGGTAACATTAGATATAGACCACATGGTTGGTCAAGTAGTAACCCCTACCACTCTTGCTTTCACGGGTTCAATGCCCGGAGAGGGAAGGAATTTCCTTCACTCTGTTACTCATTTCTTCATTTAAAATGTCACAATACAGAATTTCGAAAATACAAAATGTTTTGCACTAAAACTCAAAAAACAGAACTAAGGCAAACTGTCTTAGCAGACCCCAAAACAAACACAAGTTTTATTTATAAATAATGTTTAAACACTGAAATAATTTTGTTACTAAGTAAAATTAATCTTACAAGAATAGATCCTTTGGTGTTAATTTAAAAGAAAACTTAAAGGAATTGCAGCTAATATGTTTAAATACTTTTGAACACTGTAGAGGGAAACATTTGAACCGACAACTAAAATCGTATTTTTTGTTTTTGTTTTAACCTGTAACAGCTTTTACAGTTTAAAGTTCTCCGATGTTAGAGGCAGTCTTGCATGACAAGAGTAAAACCGGCAAACGAGAATATAGTCAAAGATTATAGAAACAACAAAATCCGTAAGCTCTCCGATGTTAAAGGCAGTCTTGCATGACAAGTGTAAACCAGCAAACGAGAATATAGTCAAAGATTATAGAAACAACAAAATCCGTAAGTTCTCCGATGTTAGAGGCAGTCTTGCATGATAAGTGTGAAACCGGCAAACGAGAATATAGTCAAAGATTATAGAAACAACAAAATCCGTAAGGTCCCCGATGTTAGGGGCAGTCTTGCATGACAAGTGTAAAGCCGGCAAACGAGAATATAGTCAAAGATTATAGAAACAACAAAACCCGTAAGTTCTCCGATGTTAGAGGCAGTCTTGCATGACAAGTGTAAAACCGGCAAACGAGAATATAGTCAAAGATTATAGAAACAACAAAATCCGTAAGGTCCCCGATGTTAGGGGCAGTCTTGCATGACAAGTGTAAAGCCGGCAAACGAGAATATAGTCAAAGATTATAGAAACAACAAAACCCGTAAGTTCTCCGATGTTAGAGGCAGTCTTGCATGACAAGTGTAAAACCGGCAAACGAGAATATAGTCAAAGATTTTAGAAACAACAAAATCCGTAAGCTCTCCGATGTTAGAGGCAGTCTTGCATGACAAGTGTAAAACCGGCAAACGAGAATATAGTCAAAGATTATAGAAACAACAAAATCCGTAAGCTCTCCGATGTTAGAGGCAGTCTTGCATGACAAGTGTAAAACCGGCAAACGAGAATATAGTCAAAGATTATAGAAACAACAAAATCCGTAAGGTCCCCGATGTTAGGGGCAGTCTTGCATGACAAGTGTAAAGCCGGCAAACGAGAATATAGTCAAAGATTATAGAAACAACAAAACCCGTAAGTTCTCCGATGTTAGAGGCAGTCTTGCATGACAAGTGTAAAACCGGCAAACGAGAATATAGTCAAAGATTTTAGAAACAACAAAATCCGTAAGGTCCCCGATGTTAGAGGCAGTCTTGCATGACAAGAGTAAAACCGGCAAACGAGAATATAGTCAAAGATTATAGAAACAACAAAACCCGTAAGCTCTCCGATGTTAGAGGCAGTCTTGCATGACAAGTGTAAAACCGGCAAACGAGAATATAGTCAAAGATTATAGAAACAACAAAACCCGTAAGTTCTCCGATGTTAGAGGCAGTCTTGCATGACAAGTGTAAAACCGGCAAACGAGAATATAGTCAAAGATTATAGAAACAACAAAACCCGTAAGCTCTCCGATGTTAGAGGCAGTCTTGCATGATAAGTGTGAAACCGGCAAACGAGAATATAGTCAAAGATTATAGAAACAACAAAATCCGTAAGCTCTCCGATGTTAGAGGCAGTCTTGCATGACAAGTGTAAAACCGGCAACCGAGAATATAGTCAAAGATTATAGAAACAACAAAACCCGTAAGTTCTCCGATGTTAGAGGCAGTCTTGCATGATAAGTGTGAAACCGGCAACCGAGAATATAGTCAAAGATTATAGAAACAACAAAACCCGTAAGTTCTCCGATGTTAGAGGCAGTCTTGCATGACAAGTGTAATACCGGCAAACGAGAATATAGTCAAAGATTATAGAAACAACAAAACCCGTAAGTTCTCCGATGTTAGAGGCAGTCTTGCATGATAAGTGTGAAACCGGCAACCGAGAATATAGTCAAAGATTATAGAAACAACAAAACCCGTAAGTTCTCCGATGTTAGAGGCAGTCTTGCATGATAAGTGTGAAACCGGCAACCGAGAATATAGTCAAAGATTATAGAAACAACAAAACCCGTAAGTTCTCCGATGTTAGAGGCAGTCTTGCATGATAAGTGTGAAACCGGCAACCGAGAATATAGTCAAAGATTATAGAAACAACAAAACCCGTAAGCTCTCCGATGTTAGAGGCAGTCTTGCATGACAAGTGTAAAACCGGCAAACGAGAATATAGTCAAAGATTATAGAAACAACAAAACCCGTAAGTTCTCCGATGTTAGAGGCAGTCTTGCATGACAAGTGTAAAACCGGCAACCGAGAATATAGTCAAAGATTATAGAAACAACAAAACCCGTAAGTTCTCCGATGTTAGAGGCAGTCTTGCATGACAAGTGTAATACCGGCAAACGAGAATATAGTCAAAGATTATAGAAACAACAAAACCCGTAAGTTCTCCGATCTTAGAGGCAGTCTTGCATGACAAGTGTAAAACCGGCAAACGAGAATATAGTCAACGATTATAGAAACAACAAAATCCGTAAAAAATTACAATTAAATTAGATTAAATTTAATTTGATTGAATTGTTTGTTGAATATTTTAGCTACCAATGTACCATATGGCAGATCCGGAGGGCTGAAGTTTCACGTGTACCAAAAACTATATAGACCTATATTAACTTAGTTTCCAAATAGTGCATTTTTTATAGATTTTTAATATGCACACTGAGTTAATATCCAAAGAAAATATGTAAAATAAACATTATATTAAAATTAGATTTAATACGTCGACTCATAATTTTTTTATGTAAGAAGTGTATGTTACTTTTACGTTGCTAAATTATCTCCTTCCAACATAAAATTAGAGCGAAGTTTAGTCATGTTTCATATTACATGACTCAATTCAATGCTATTTTTAGAAACGACACTCAACGTGCCTGTTTTAATACTGCTATAATAACGTATACTGGGATTATTTGGGATTTTTTTGAAATTTTTACAGGAAAGGGATCCGTGACCCCCTAGCCCTTTAATATTGGTTACTGGGCGGATAGGAATGGAATTAAATTTGTGAACTATATGGTGTGAAGGTCATTTGTGTAAAAATATGGCTTTGGTTGCTGGGAGAAAAGCAATGAAATTACATTTGTGAGTTTTATAGTGTGAATGTAATTGTGTAAAAATATGGCATTGGTTGCTGGGAGAAAATAAATGGAATTACATATGTGAGCTTTATGGTGTGAAGGTAATTGTATAAAAATACGGCTTTGGTTGCTGGTAGAAAAGCAATGAAATTACATATGTGAGCTTTATGGTGTGAAGGTAATTGTGTAAGAAATATGGCTTTAGTTGATGGGAGAAAAGCAATGAAATTACAATTGTAGGCTTTATGGTGTGAAGGTAGTTGTGTAAAAATATGGCTTTGGTTGCTGGGAGAAAAGCAATGAAATTACATTTGTGATCTTTATGGTGTGAAGGTAATTGTGTAAGAAATATGGCTTTGGTTGCTGGTAGAAAAGCAATGAAATTACATTTGTGAGATTTATGGTGTACAGGGTTTTGTGTAAAACTGTGGCTTTGGTTGCTGGGAGAAAAGCAATGAAATTACATTTGTGAGCTTTATGGTGTGAAGGTAATTGTGTAAGAAATATGGCTTTAGTTGCTGGGAGAAAAGCAATGAAATTACACTTATAGGGTTTATGGTGTGAAGGTAGTTGTGTAAAAATATTGCTTTGGTTGCTGGGAGAAAATCAATGAAATTACATTTGTGATCTTTATGGTGTGAAGGTAATTGTGTAAAAATGTTCTTGTTTGCTGGGAGAAAATTAATGGATTAAATTTGTGAGCTTTATGGTGTGAAAGTAATTGTGTAAAAATATGGTCTTTGTTGCTGGGAGAAAAGGAATGAATTACTTTTGTGAGCTTTTCGGTGTGAAGGTAATTGTGTAAGAATGTTCTTGTTTGCTGGTAGAAAAGGAATGGATTACATTTGTGAGATTTTCGGTGTGAAGGTAATTGTGTAAGAATGTTCTTGTTTGCTGGTAGAAAAACAATGGAATTACATTTGTGAGCTTTATGGTGTGAAGGTAATTGTGTAAAAATATTGCTTTGGTTGCTGGGAGAAAAGCAATGAAATTTCATTTGTGAGCTTTATGGTGTGAAGGTAATTGTGTAATACTATGATTTTGGTTGCTGGCAGAAAAACAATGGAATTACATTTGTGAGCTTTATGGTGTGAAGGTAATTGTGTAAAAATATAGTCTTTGTTGCTGGGAGAAAAGCAATGAAATTACAATTGTGAGTTTTATAGTGTGAATGTAATTGTGTAAAAATATGGCATTGGTTGCTGGGAGAAAATCAATGCAATTACATATGTGAGCTTTATGGTGTGAAGGTAATTGTATAAAAATACGGCTTTAGTTGCTGGGAGAAAAGCAATGAAATTACATATGTGAGCTTTATGGTGTGAAGGTAATTGTGTAAAAATATGGTCTTTGTTGCTGGGAGAAAAGCAATGAAATTACAATTGTAGGCTTTATGGTGTGAAGGTAGTTGTGTAAAAATATAGCTTTGGTTGCTGGGAGAAAAGCAATGAAATTACATTTGTGATCTTTATGGTGTGAAGGTAATTGTGTAAGAAATATGGCTTTGGTTGCTGGTAGAAAAGCAATGAAATTACATTTGTGAGATTTATGGTGTGAAGGGTTTTGTGTAAAACTGTGGCTTTGGTTGCTGGGAGAAAAGCAATGAAATTACATTTGTGAGCTTTATGGTGTGAAGGTAATTGTGTAAGAAATATGGCTTTAGTTGCTGGGAAAAAAGCAATGAAATTACACTTGAAGGTAATTGTGTAAAAATATTGCTTTGGTTGCTGGGAGAAAAGCAATGAAATTACATATGTGAGCTTTATGGTGTGAAGGTAATTGTATAAAAATACGGCTTTAGTTGCTGGGAGAAAAGCAATGAAATTACATATGTGAGCTTTATGGTGTGAAGGTAATTGTGTAAAAATATGGTCTTTGTTGCTGGGAGAAAAGGAATGGATTACATTTGTGAGCTTTTCGGTGTGAAGGTAATTGTGTAAGAATGTTCTTGTTTGCTGGTAGAAAAACAATGGAATTACATTTGTGAGCTTTATGGTGTGAAGGTAATTGTGTAAAAATATTGCTTTGGTTGCTGGGAAAAAAGCAATGAAATGACATATGTGAGCTTTATGGTGTGAAGGTAATTGTGTAAGAATGTTCTTGTTTGCTGGAGAAGAGGAATGAATTACATTTGTGAGCATTTCGGTGTGAAGGTAATTGTGTAAGAATGTTCTTGTTTGCTGGTAGAAAAACAATGGAATTACATTTGTGAGCTTTATGGTGTGAAGGTAATTGTTTAAAAATATGGCTTTAGTTGCTGGGAGAAAAGCAATGAAATTACATATGTGAGCTTTATGGTGTGAAGGTAATTGTGTAAAAATATGTTCTTTGTTGCTGGGAGAAAAGGAATGGATTACATTTGTGAGCTTTTCGGTGTGAAGGTAATTGTGTAAGAATGTTCTTGTTTGCTGGGAGAAGATAAATGGATTACATTTGTGAGCATTTCGGTGTGAAGGTAATTGTGTAAGAATGTTCTTGTTTGCTGGTAGAAAAACAATGGAATTACATTTGTGAGCTTTATGGTGTGAAGGTAATTGTGTAAAAATATGGTCTTTGTTGCTGGGAGAAAAGCAATGAAATTACATATGTGAGCTTTATGGTGTGAAGGTAATTGTGTAAAAATATGGTCTTTGTTGCTGGGAGAAATGGAATGGATTACATTTGTGAGCTTTTCGGTGTGAAGGTAATTGTGTAAGAATGTTCTTGTTTGCTGGGAGAAGATAAATGGATTACATTTGTGAGCATTTCGGTGTGAAGGTAATTGTGTAAGAATGTTCTTGTTTGCTGGTAGAAAAACAATGGAATTACATTTGTGAGCTTTATGGTGTGAAGGTAATTGTGTAAAAATATTGCTTTGGTTGCTGGGAAAAAAGCAATGAAATTACATATGTGAGCTTTATGGTGTGAAGGTAATTGTGTAAAAATATGGTCTTTGATGCTGGGAGAAAAGGAATGGATTACATTTGTGAGCTTTTCGGTGTGAAGGTAATTGTGTAAGAATGTTCTTGTTTGCTGGGAGAAGAGGAATGGATTACATTTGTAAGCATTTCGGTGTGAAGGTAATTGTGTAAGAATGTTCTTGTTTGCTGGTAGAAAAACAATGGAATTACATTTGTCAGCTTTATGGTGTGAAGGTAATTGTGTAAAATTATTGCTTTGGTTGCTGGGAAAAAAGCAATGAAATTACATATGTGAGCTTTATGGTGAGAAGGTAATTGCGTAAAAATATGGTCTTTGTTGCTGGGAGAAAAGGAATGGATTACATTTGTGAGCTTTTCGGTGTGAAGGTAATTGTGTAAGAATGTTCTTGTTTGCTGGGAGAAGAGGAATGGATTACATTTGTGAGCATTTCGGTGTGAAGGTAATTGTGTAAGAATGTTCTTGTTTGCTGGGAGATGAGGAATGGATTACATTTGTGAGCATTTCGGTGTGAAGGTAATTGTGTAAGAATGTTCTTGTTTGCTGGGAGAAGAGGAATGGATTACATTTGTGAGCAATTCGGTGTGAAGGTAATTGTGTAAGAATGTTCTTGTTTGCTGGTAGAAAAACAATGGAATTACATTTGTGAGCTTTATGGTGTGAAGGTAATTGTGTAAAAATATGGTCTTTGTTGCTGGGAGAAAAGCAATGAAATTACATATGTGAGCTTTATGGTGTGAAGGTAATTGTGTAAAAATATGGTCTTTGTTGCTGGGAGAAATGGAATGGATTACATTTGTGAGCTTTTCGGTGTGAAGGTAATTGTGTAAGAATGTTCTTGTTTGCTGGTAGAAAAACAATGGAATTACATTTGTGAGCTTTATGGTGTGAAGGTAATTGTGTAAAAATATTGCTTTGGTTGCTGGGAAAAAAGCAATGAAATGACATATGTGAGCTTTATGGTGTGAAGGTAATTGTGTAAGAATGTTCTTGTTTGCTGGAGAAGAGGAATGAATTACATTTGTGAGCATTTCGGTGTGAAGGTAATTGTGTAAGAATGTTCTTGTTTGCTGGTAGAAAAACAATGGAATTACATTTGTGAGCTTTATGGTGTGAAGGTAATTGTTTAAAAATATGGCTTTAGTTGCTGGGAGAAAAGCAATGAAATTACATATGTGAGCTTTATGGTGTGAAGGTAATTGTGTAAAAATATGTTCTTTGTTGCTGGGAGAAAAGGAATGGATTACATTTGTGAGCTTTTCGGTGTGAAGGTAATTGTGTAAGAATGTTCTTGTTTGCTGGGAGAAGATAAATGGATTACATTTGTGAGCATTTCGGTGTGAAGGTAATTGTGTAAGAATGT
Source organism: Prosapia bicincta (assembly GCA_036971475.1). Taxonomy (NCBI): domain Eukaryota; kingdom Metazoa; phylum Arthropoda; class Insecta; order Hemiptera; family Cercopidae; genus Prosapia; species Prosapia bicincta. The sequence goes on along the minus strand of JBAIZL010000004.1, from coordinate 267,959,314 downwards.
TCTTGTTTGCTGGTAGAAAAACAATGGAATTACATTTGTGAGCTTTATGGTGTGAAGGTAATTGTGTAAAAATATGGTCTTTGTTGCTGGGAGAAAAGCAATGAAATTACATATGTGAGCTTTATGGTGTGAAGGTAATTGTGTAAAAATATGGTCTTTGTTGCTGGGAGAAATGGAATGGATTACATTTGTGAGCTTTTCGGTGTGAAGGTAATTGTGTAAGAATGTTCTTGTTTGCTGGGAGAAGATAAATGGATTACATTTGTGAGCATTTCGGTGTGAAGGTAATTGTGTAAGAATGTTCTTGTTTGCTGGTAGAAAAACAATGGAATTACATTTGTGAGCTTTATGGTGTGAAGGTAATTGTGTAAAAATATTGCTTTGGTTGCTGGGAAAAAAGCAATGAAATTACATATGTGAGCTTTATGGTGTGAAGGTAATTGTGTAAAAATATGGTCTTTGATGCTGGGAGAAAAGGAATGGATTACATTTGTGAGCTTTTCGGTGTGAAGGTAATTGTGTAAGAATGTTCTTGTTTGCTGGGAGAAGAGGAATGGATTACATTTGTAAGCATTTCGGTGTGAAGGTAATTGTGTAAGAATGTTCTTGTTTGCTGGTAGAAAAACAATGGAATTACATTTGTCAGCTTTATGGTGTGAAGGTAATTGTGTAAAAATATTGCTTTGGTTGCTGGGAAAAAAGCAATGAAATTACATATGTGAGCTTTATGGTGAGAAGGTAATTGCGTAAAAATATGGTCTTTGTTGCTGGGAGAAAAGGAATGGATTACATTTGTGAGCTTTTCGGTGTGAAGGTAATTGTGTAAGAATGTTCTTGTTTGCTGGGAGAAGAGGAATGGATTACATTTGTGAGCATTTCGGTGTGAAGGTAATTGTGTAAGAATGTTCTTGTTTGCTGGGAGATGAGGAATGGATTACATTTGTGAGCATTTCGGTGTGAAGGTAATTGTGTAAGAATGTTCTTGTTTGCTGGGAGAAGAGGAATGGATTACATTTGTGAGCAATTCGGTGTGAAGGTAATTGTGTAAGAATGTTCTTGTTTGCTGGTAGAAAAACAATGGAATTACATTTGTGAGCTTTATGGTGTGAAGGTAATTGTGTAAAAATATGGTCTTTGTTGCTGGGAGAAAAGCAATGAAATTACATATGTGAGCTTTATGGTGTGAAGGTAATTGTGTAAAAATATGGTCTTTGTTGCTGGGAGAAATGGAATGGATTACATTTGTGAGCTTTTCGGTGTGAAGGTAATTGTGTAAGAATGTTCTTGTTTGCTGGGAGAAGATAAATGGATTACATTTGTGAGCATTTCGGTGTGAAGGTAATTGTGTAAGAATGTTCTTGTTTGCTGGTAGAAAAACAATGGAATTACATTTGTGAGCTTTATGGTGTGAAGGTAATTGTGTAAAAATATTGCTTTGGTTGCTGGGAAAAAAGCAATGAAATTACATATGTGAGCTTTATGGTGTGAAGGTAATTGTGTAAAAATATGGTCTTTGATGCTGGGAGAAAAGGAATGGATTACATTTGTGAGCTTTTCGGTGTGAAGGTAATTGTGTAAGAATGTTCTTGTTTGCTGGGAGAAGAGGAATGGATTACATTTGTAAGCATTTCGGTGTGAAGGTAATTGTGTAAGAATGTTCTTGTTTGCTGGTAGAAAAACAATGGAATTACATTTGTCAGCTTTATGGTGTGAAGGTAATTGTGTAAAAATATTGCTTTGGTTGCTGGGAAAAAAGCAATGAAATTACATATGTGAGCTTTATGGTGAGAAGGTAATTGCGTAAAAATATGGTCTTTGTTGCTGGGAGAAAAGGAATGGATTACATTTGTGAGCTTTTCGGTGTGAAGGTAATTGTGTAAGAATGTTCTTGTTTGCTGGGAGAAGAGGAATGGATTACATTTGTGAGCATTTCGGTGTGAAGGTAATTGTGTAAGAATGTTCTTGTTTGCTGGGAGATGAGGAATGGATTACATTTGTGAGCATTTCGGTGTGAAGGTAATTGTGTAAGAATGTTCTTGTTTGCTGGGAGAAGAGGAATGGATTACATTTGTGAGCAATTCGGTGTGAAGGTAATTGTGTAAGAATGTTCTTGTTTGCTGGTAGAAAAACAATGGAATTACATTTGTGAGCTTTATGGTGTGAAGGTAATTGTTTAAAAATATGGCTTTAGTTGCTGGGAGAAAAGCAATGAAATTACATATGTGAGCTTTATGGTGTGAAGGTAATTGTGTAAAAATATGGTCTTTGTTGCTGGGAGAAAAGGAATGGATTACATTTGTGAGCTTTTCGGTGTGAAGGTAATTGTGTAAGAATGTTCTTGTTTGCTGGGAGAAGAGGAATGGATTACATTTGTGAGCATTTCGGTGTGAAGGTAATTGTGTAAGAATGTTCTTGTTTGCTGGGAGATGAGGAATGGATTACATTTGTGAGCATTTCGGTGTGAAGGTAATTGTGTAAGAATGTTCTTGTTTGCTGGTAGAAAAACAATGGAATTACATTTGTGAGCTTTATGGTGTGAAGATAATTGTTTAAAAATATGGCTTTAGTTGCTGGGAGAAAAGCAATGAAATTACATATGTGAGCTTTATGGTGTGAAGGTAATTGTGTAAAAATATGGTCTTTGTTGCTGGGAGAAAAGGAATGGATTACATTTGTGAGCTTTTCGGTGTGAAGGTAATTGTGTAAGAATGTTCTTGTTTGCTGGTAGAAAAACAATGGAATTACATTTGTGGGCTTTATGGTGTGAAGGTAATTGTTTAAAAATATGGCTTTAGTTGCTGGGAGAAAAGCAATGAAATTACATATGTGAGCTTTATGGTGTGAAGGTAATTGTGTAAAAATATGGTCTTTGTTGCTAGGAGAAAAGGAATGGATTACATTTGTGAGCATTTCGGTGTGAAGGTAATTGTGTAAGAATGTTCTTGTTTGCTGAGAGAAGAGGAATGGATTACATTTGTGAGCGTTTCGGTGTGAAGGTAATTGTGTAAGAATGTTCTTGTTTGCTGGGAGAAGAGGAATGGATTACATTTGTGAGCATTTCGGAGTGAAGGTAATTGTGTAAGAATGTTCTTGTTTGCTGGTAGAAAAACAATGGAATTACATTTGTGAGCTTTATGGTGTGAAGGTAATTGTTTAAAAATATGGCTTTAGTTGCTGGGAGAAAAGCAATGAAATTACATATGTGAGCTTTATGGTGTGAAGGTAATTGTGTAAAAATATGGTCTTTGTTGCTGGGAGAAAAGGAATGGATTACATTTGTGAGCTTTTCGGTGTGAAGGTAATTGTGTAAGAATGTTCTTGTTTGCTGATAGAAAAACAATGGAATTACATTTGTGAGCTTTATGGTGTGAAGGTAATTGTTTAAAAATATGGCTTTAGCTGCTGGGAGAAAAGCAATAAAATTACATATGTGAGCTTTATGGTGTGAAGGTAATTGTGTAAAAATATGGTCTTTGTTGCTGGGAGAAAAGGAATGGATTACATTTGTGAGCTTTTCGGTGTGAAGGTAATTGTGTAAGAATGTTCTTGTTTGCTGGTAGAAAAACAATGGAATTACATTTGTGAGCTTTATGGTGTGAAGGTAATTGTGTAAAAATATGGTCTTTGTTGCTGGGAGAAAAGGAATGGATTACATTTGTGAGCTTTTCGGTGTGAAGGTAATTGTGTAAGAATGTTCTTGTTTGCTGGGAGAAGAGGAATGGATTACATTTGTGAGCGTTTCGGTGTGAAGGTAATTGTGTAAGAATGTTCTTGTTTGCTGGGAGAAGAGGAATGGATTACATTTGTGAGCATTTCGGTGTGAAGGTAATTGTGTAAGAATGTTCTTGTTTGCTGGTAGAAAAACAATGGAATTACATTTGTGAGCTTTATGGTGTGAAGGTAATTGTTTAAAAATATGGCTTTAGTTGCTGGGAGAAAAGCAATGAAATTACATATGTGAGCTTTATGGTGTGAAGGTAATTGTGTAAAAATATGGTCTTTGTTGCTGGGAGAAAAGGAATGGATTACATTTGTGAGCTTTTCGGTGTGAAGGTAATTGTGTAAGAATGTTCTTGTTTGCTGGTAGAAAAACAATGGAATTACATTTGTGAGCTTTATGGTGTGAAGGTAATTGTTTAAAAATATGGCTTTAGTTGCTGGGAGAAAAGCAATGAAATTACATATGTGAGCTTTATGGTGTGAAGGTAATTGTGTAAAAATATGGTCTTTGTTGCTGGGAGAAAAGGAATGGATTACATTTGTGAGCTTTTCGGTGTGAAGGTAATTGTGTAAGAATGTTCTTGTTTGCTGGGAGAAGAGGAATGGATTACATTTGTGAGCGTTTCGGTGTGAAGGTAATTGTGTAAGAATGTTCTTGTTTGCTGGGAGAAGAGGAATGGATTACATTTGTGAGCATTTCGGTGTGAATTTAATTGTGTAAGAATGTTCTTGTTTGCTGGTAGAAAAACAATGGAATTACATTTGTGAGCTTTATGGTGTGAAGGTAATTGTTTAAAAATATGGCTTTAGTTGCTGGGAGAAAAGCAATGAAATTACATATGTGAGCTTTATGGTGTGAAGGTAATTGTGTAAAAATATATTCTTTGTTGCTGGGAGAAAAGGAATGGATTTCATTTGTGAGCTTTTCGGTGTGAAGGTAATTGTGTAAGAATGTTCTTGTTTGCTTGTAGAAAAACAATGGAATTACATTTGTGAGCTTTATGGTGTGAAGGTAATTGTTTAAAAATATGGCTTTAGTTGCTGGGAGAAAAGCAATGAAATTACTTATGTGAGCTTTATGGTGTGAAGGTAATTGTGTAAAAATATGGTCTTTGTTGCTGGGAGAAAAGGAATGGATTACATTTGTGAGCTTTTCGGTGTGAAGATAATTGTGTAAGAATGTTCTTGTTTGCTGGGAGAAGAGGAATGGATTACATTTGTGAGCATTTCGGTGTGAAGGTAATTGTGTAAGAATGTTCTTGTTTGCTGGTAGAAAAACAATGGAATTACATTTGTGAGCTTTATGGTGTGAAGGTAATTGTTTAAAAATATGGCTTTAGTTGCTGGGAGAAAAGCAATGAAATTACATATGTGAGCTTTATGGTGTGAAGGTAATTGTGTAAAAATATGGTCTTTGTTGCTGGGAGAAAAGGAATGGATTACATTTGTGAGCTTTTCGGTGTGAAGGTAATTGTGTAAGAATGTTCTTGTTTGCTGGGAGAAGAGGAATGGATTACATTTGTGAGCGTTTCGGTGTGAAGGTAATTGTGTAAGAATGTTCTTGTTTGCTGGGAGAAGAGGAATGGATTACATTTGTGAGCATTTCGGTGTGAAGGTAATTGTGTAAGAATGTTCTTGTTTGCTGGTAGAAAAACAATGGAATTACATTTGTGAGCTTTATGGTGTGAAGGTAATTGTTTAAAAATATGGCTTTAGTTGCTGGGAGAAAAGCAATGAAATTACATATGTGAGCTTTATGGTGTGAAGGTAATTGTGTAAAAATATGGTCTTTGTTGCTGGGAGAAAAGGAATGGATTACATTTGTGAGCTTTTCGGTGTGAAGGTAATTGTGTAAGAATGTTCTTGTTTGCTTGTAGAAAAACAATGGAATTACATTTGTGAGCTTTATGGTGTGAAGGTAATTGTTTAAAAATATGGCTTTAGTTGCTGGGAGAAAAGCAATGAAATTACTTATGTGAGCTTTATGGTGTGAAGGTAATTGTGTAAAAATATGGTCTTTGTTGCTGGGAGAAAAGGAATGGATTACATTTGTGAGCTTTTCGGTGTGAAGATAATTGTGTAAGAATGTTCTTGTTTGCTGGGAGAAGAGGAATGGATTACATTTGTGAGCATTTCGGTGTGAAGGTAATTGTGTAAGAATGTTCTTGTTTGCTGGTAGAAAAACAATGGAATTACATTTGTGAGCTTTATGGTGTGAAGGTAATTGTGTAAAAATATTGCTTTGGTTGCTGGGAAAAAAGCAATGAAATTACATATGTGAGCTTTATGGTGTGAAGGTAATTGTGTAAAAATATGGTCTTTGTTGCTGGGAGAAAAGGAATGGATTACATTTGTGAGCTTTTCGGTGTGAAGGTAATTGTGTAAGAATGTTCTTGTTTGCTGGGAGAAGAGGAATGGATTACATTTGTGAGCATTTCGGTGTGAAGGTAATTGTGTAAGAATGTTCTTGTTTGCTGGTAGAAAAACAATGGAATTACATTTGTGAGCTTTATGGTGTGAAGGTAATTGTTTAAAAATATGGCTTTAGTTGCTGGGAGAAAAGCAATGAAATTACATATGTGAGCTTTATGGTGTGAAGGTAATTGTGTAAAAATATGGTCTTTGTTGCTGGGAGAAAAGGAATGGATTACATTTGTGAGCTTTTCGGTGTGAAGGTAATTGTGTAAGAATGTTCTTGTTTGCTGGGAGAAGAGGAATGGATTACATTTGTGAGCGTTTCGGTGTGAAGGTAATTGTGTAAGAATGTTCTTGTTTGCTGGGAGAAGAGGAATGGATTACATTTGTGAGCATTTCGGTGTGAAGGTAATTGTGTAAGAATGTTCTTGTTTGCTGGTAGAAAAACAATGGAATTACATTTGTGAGCTTTATGGTGTGAAGGTAATTGTTTAAAAATATGGCTTTAGTTGCTGGGAGAAAAGCAATGAAATTACATATGTGAGCTTTATGGTGTGAAGGTAATTGTGTAAAAATATGGTCTTTGTTGCTGGGAGAAAAGGAATGGATTACATTTGTGAGCTTTTCGGTGTGAAGGTAATTGTGTAAGAATGTTCTTATTTGCTGGTAGAAAAACAATGGAATTACATTTGTGAGCTTTATGGTGTGAAGGTAATTGTTTAAAAATATGGCTTTAGTTGCTGGGAGAAAAGCAATGAAATTACATATGTGAGCTTTATGGTGTGAAGGTAATTGTGTAAAAATATGGTCTTTGTTGCTGGGAGAAAAGGAATGGATTACATTTGTGAGCTTTTCGGTGTGAAGGTAATTGTGTAAGAATGTTCTTGTTTGCTGGGAGAAGAGGAATGGATTACATTTGTGAGCATTTCGGTGTGAAGGTAATTGTGTAAGAATGTTCTTGTTTGCTGGTAGAAAAACAATGGAATTACATTTGTGAGCTTTATGGTGTGAAGGTAATTGTGTAAAAATATTGCTTTGGTTGCTGGGAGAAAAGCAATGAAATTTCATTTGTGAGCTTTATGGTGTGAAGGTAATTGTGTAAAACTATGCTTTTGGTTGCTGGCAGAAAAACAATGGAATTACATTTCTGAGCTTTATGGTGTGAAGGTAATTGTGTAAAAATATTGCTTTGGTTGCTGGTAGAAAAGCAATGAAATTTCATTTGTGATTTTTATAGTGTGAATGTAATTGTGTAAAAATATGGAATTGGTTGCTGGGAGAAAATCAATGGAATTACATATGTGAGCTTTATGGTGTGAAGGTAATTGTATAAAAATACGGCTTTGGTTGCTGGTAGAAAAGCAATGAAATTACATATGTGAGCTTTATGGTGTGAAGGTAATTGTTTCAAAATATGGCTTTAGTTGCTGGGAGAAAAGCAATGAAATTACATATGTGAGCTTTATGGTGTGAAGGTAATTGTGTAAAAATATTTTCTTTGTTGCTGGGAGAAAAGAAATGGGTTACATTTGTGAGCTTTTCGGTGTGAAGGTATTTGTGTAAGAATGTTCTTTTTTGCTGGGAGAAAAGGAATGGATTACATTTGTGAGCTATTCGGTGTGAAGGTAATTGTGTAAGAATGTTCTTGTTTGCTGGTAGAAAAACAATGGAATTACATTTGTGAGCTTTATGGTGTGAAGGTAATTGTGTAAAAATATTGCTTTGGTTGCTGGTAGAAAAGCAATAAAATTTCATTTTGTGATCTTTATGGTGTGAAGGTAATTGATTAAGAATGTTCTTGTTTGCTGGGAGAAAAGGAATGGATTACATTTGTGAGCTTTATGGTGTGAAGGTAATTGTGTAAAAATATGGTCTTTGTTGCTGGTAGAAAAGGAATGGAATTACATTTGTGAGTTTTATGGTGTGAAGGTATTTGTGTATAACTATGTTCTTGGTTGCTGGGAGAAAAGCAATGAAATTAATCGTCTAAATTAGCCACGATGCAGTTGAGCAAGTAGAAAGCTCGAAACGCCCGTGGCTAGGTGCTCGAGGCAAAGCGAGCTATGATTAGAAAGTGAAAATTAAGATAGTCATCGCAAAGGAAGCCATTAAAAGCGGAACTACCTTTCCTTAGGTAAACTTAAGGAAAGGTTCGTTGAACCATTTAGTTTGGGGATACGCGAAACGATGAAATAAAGGGAAACATTTTACAGGTTTAGGCTTTTGAATTGTAGATTTAAAGAAGGATAAATCGTGTGAAATATAAGAAAAAGTTAGAAATTTAGTAAAGCTGGTGACGAACGAATTGTTGAAACTAATTAAAAGAATTAGTCAGGGCGCTGTTAAACAAGAAAGTTTCTAATAAAGCACGCACGATAGGAAAACCTTTACAAATGTTCAGAGCAATCAGTCAAGTTAATTATTGTTTACGAGAGAACTGAAAAGGGTTTGGGGGAATAGATGGGATTAGGGTCGGGCATAATATCCTGATGAATTGGATGCATGGGAGGTATGGTGATATGTGTGTGTAATCGAATTCGTCCGATCTGTGTTAATCCCCCAAGTAAGGGGGTCGAACCGGTCCGATGGTTCGCGTAGGGGTCATCTCGAACTGGTCCGATGGTTCGCGTAGGGGTCATCTCGAACTGGTACGATGATTCGAGTGAGGTCAGCTCGAACTGGTACTATGGTTCGCGTAGGGGTCATCCTGAACTGGTACGATGATTCGAGTGAGGTCAGCTCGAACTGGTACTATGGTTCACGTAGGGGTCATCTCGAACTGGTTTGATGGGTCACGTAGGAGTTAGCTCGAACTGGTCCGATGGTTCGCATAGCTTTCATCTCGAACTGGTACGATGATTCGAGTGGGGTCAGCTTGAATTGGTGCTATGGTTAGCGTAGGGGTCATCTCGAACTGGTACGATGGGTCACGTAGGAGTTAGCTCGAACTGGTCCGATGGTTTGCTTAAGGGTCAGCTCGAACTGGTCCTATGGTTCGCGTAGGTGTTAGCTCGAACTGGTCCCATGGTTCGCGTCGAGGTCATCTCGAACTGGTACGATGGTTCGCGTAGGGGTCAGCTTGAACTGGTAAGATGATTCGAGTGGGGTCATCTCAAACTGGTACGATCGTTCGCGTAGGAGTTAGCTCGAACTGGTCCTATGGTTCATGTAGAGGTCATCTTGATCTGGTACGATGGTTCGCATAAGAGTTAGCTCGAACTGGTCCGATGGTTCACATAGGAGTTAGTTTCGCGTAGGGGCAGCTCGAACTGGTACAATGTTTCACGTAGGAGTTAGCTTGAACTGGTCCGATGGTTCGCGTTGAGGTCATCTTAATAAAATTAGTACTTTTAACTACCTGTAAATACTTATATTACTTACTAAAATATTACTATTAAAAATCTACCGAGCGTTAGATTTTAGTTTGTAAGTCAGGAATACATTGACAGCGCATGCGCAGAACTGAAAACCGAGCGTAACTCATTTCTACGCCAGGGCTCTTATCTTGCGCCTGTAAACGTACCTGAAGTAAATCTACTGTCTATAGGGTTCATAAAGAGGTGTCTGTCTATTACAACCCCCTTGTAAGGATAGATATGATTAGGCAGCTATAAGGAAAGTACGTAATGATCCTTAGAACTGGAAATAGGTGCAAGTTATGGAGTCGTGTGTTCAGGGTCACTTACCTGAAATATCCTATCGACCGGAATGAAGACAGGTTTTTACCCGCTATCCGGTACGTATGTAAGTTTATAGTGTAAAATGACCCTTTTAAAACGTAAAACATATCAAAGAACTATAATGCAACGTATCGGATAGTATTCTTCGTCGGAAGGCCAATTTTCCTGTCAACATTTGCTGGGATAGATTTGATATATAAGTAGCACAGTGGACACGGCGTGATAACGACTCAACTATCGATTGTTACAATCTATCGAAACCTTGTGAGCAGAAAGCTGCTAATCAGAAGACTTTGCGTGTGAAACGATGCCTCCTAACTGAAGGTCCTACCACTAATTAGGATTAGGCATGGGACTCGCTCAACTTTGCGGGTTAATATAGTTAGACGAGAGTTGACAAGACTGTGTTTCAAAATTGACGATTTATTGTTACAAAATATACTATTATATTATTGATGATTTAACTATAATAATTTTAGTCATCAAAATTTGTTTTCGCAATTTATTTCATGACTTTTGTAGTCCATTACGTTCGGTGAATCTTATTAATCACTGAAACAATAGTTTATGACTATCCGAACTTTAAATTTTGTAAATTTGTTAAAACTTACTCAGACAGATCGTTTTCGATCGCTATGTGCTAATCTTCACCATTGCCTTCTGAAGACACTGATGAAGATTGGCACATTGCAATTGAAAACATTCTGTCTCAGTAAGTTTTAATAAATTTACAAAATTTAAGTTCGGATAGTCATAAACTATTGTTTAAGTGATTAATAATTTATTTATTGTACTGTCTTTGTTATTGCAGACTGGTTGTTATATTTTATTTAATGATTAATTGATTCTTTTAATAATTGTTAATAACATTTTTTAATTTTATTGAACGTTTTTTGCAAAATGTGATCCAACAGTTTAGTTTTCTAGAAAACTTATTATTTTAAATTTTTTATGACAATTGTTTTTTAAAAATTATTATCACGTATATATAATAGCCTGAAGAAGGTAGCAAATAGTTGTCGAAACGTCGTTGTTTGATTCAAATAAACTAGAACTGACTCAACAAACGTTTTAATATTCCCCAGTTTCTTAAATACAAAAACTTTCAAAATTATTTTCTCCGAATCCATTTTACGATTGAATTGTTTGAAGTGATGGGTAATTTATTACTATGTAAAATGCGTTGTTTCTTAGATAAAGATGATAAAGTACTAAATGTAAATGCAAATACAAATTTGGGCTTGAGTAAAATTTCTAAATATTAATATAAATATACAAATACTGTATTTATCTTGATCTTCATACAGCGCAAGAAGTTCAACAAAAACCGTAACATAAATAAAGAAAAGTACAAATGTCTTTTCAGAAAATTTATATAATTTTTTAAATTTCTTTTTAATTTAACTTTTAAATTTAATATTAAATAACACACGAAACCAATGAAAAACATTGTTGTAGCTGTGATATTACCCAAGTTTTAAAAGGAAAAAATGTAAAGGTTTAGGCGTGTCAGGATATTTTAAAGCTCGTAAAATGACTAGTTTTGTTCAATAAATAGATATTTTACTGGTAACTCGAATATTTAATTTTTCTCAATTAATTCCACTACTTGTTTCTGACTAAACATAATACAATTTCACCTTTCCGCCATCTTGAAATAAATAGCAAGTAGTGTCAGTTCGGTTGTCTACACATAGGCCTATGTTACGTGTTATGTGTAGTATATGATTCTATATATTCAAATATGAAAACATGTTAATAATAATTGAATCCCTAACTGGGCAAATGTTATATTTACCTGGGCAAATAGTTTAGCATTCATTACAAAATTCTAAAAACTAATTTTACGAAGAACTTTACTAAATACTCTCTTCCTCCAAAATGTCGGCGTGAAATGATTTCATTGAAAACATATTTACATAAAGCTGTGTTTGAATCTGAAAGAATCAAAATTGTAAACGGATTTAAACAAATTAGTTCTTTGATTTTCAAGTACAATGTTTAAACGTCAGGCAAGTCCAGACTACAATAAAACTGTCACTTGAAAATTTAATACAATTGTAAATCCTGTAAATTATTTTCCAAGGGACAATGACTTCTGTCTGAGTCGCCGTTAGAAATTAACATAAATGAGTTAACTAGAAAGTACACGCAGGCATAAACGTTGAATCATGCGATGTAGTTAGATCACAACCTTTATGATTTTGACATGTTTCCATTAAATATGTGTTGCCAAAAGAGACATAGGCTCTCTTTTTCTCTCTCTCCCTCTCTCTCTCACTATATATATATATATATATATATATATATATATATATATATATGGTGATATGTTTTCTTGTAATATAGTTAATAAATTAAAATTAAAATGTTAATATATATATATATATAGTTCATATAAATACGGGGTCAAAGATTTCACATAAAATTCAACTCTCTCAGTGAAATTAACTCACACTGAAATTTTTAGGGCATTAATTGCCTAAAAGGTTATGGTCGAAAACTTTTTTTGCGTTTGGACTACAATAACTTAGTTGAACTGCCTATAAACAAAGAAAAATGTTGAATAAAATTTGTAGAGAATTTTATCCCCCAAAAAATAATTTAAACCGACTCAATGAAAAGGGAGTATTTTCCATTTAATTTCAATTTTATTGGCTACTTCGTTAGCAATGTGTAATTTTCATAATTTTTAGTTTTGTGTTCCTTGATAAAATTGACTTTAAAAGGAAACTATTCAGTTTTTATTGATTTTATTTACATTATTTTTTTGCGAATAAAATTCTCTACAAATTTTATTGAACATTTTTCTTGTTTACACGCAATTTAACGGAGTTATTGTAGTCCAAACGCAAAAAAAGTTTTTTTGACCCTAACCTTTTTTGCTTTATCCCCATTTTCTCCTAAACTATTAGAGATAGAATTCTGGGACAGATTTTATACGATTTGTCAATACATTTTACATAAATCATATCCAATTAACAAACTCAATTAACGTCCTAGAAATTTCAGTGCGAGTTACTTCCACTTAGGGAGCTGAATTTTAAGCTAAATCTTTGACCCTGTATAACTCGACAACGAAGCATTTCCGGACCCATGTTTATATGAACTTTTTTCATTATTTTGTTGAGAGGAATAGGTTTGTCCAGTATGGTAGATCCAAAGTGAAGCATCCTGTATATATATTCAACATATATTTCTATCTACTTTATTACCAGGCTACAGCACTATATCTAAACCAATTCAATGTGTTTTCTTACTTTGGGTCTGAGTGTAGTTGAAAAGAATTTTGAAAATGATGTAACACAAATAAAAGGATGGAAAGAAGTTAATTTGAATTAAAGACTTTTTTAATTCTGTTAATAGGCACACAGTTTTGCTAATTTTATAAATACATTTTCCATAAATACAAATGTCATTGCTTTCAAGTAGTAACGATTTCATGCTTATTTTAAGATTGTTTATATTAAACTTAATCAAACGAAAGTCAAGTGAATTGAAAATTTGTTATTTTATTTACTGTGTTTTTGTATAATTATTAACCAAACAAATTTCCAACTAATTAATTTTTTAAGAAATTTGTATACAGAATAAATATGTAATGAATAAAAAATAAATCTGGTATAGGTCTACATAGTCAGTGCAATAACCACTTGCATGGGGGGGATATATGATGTATATGAAAGTTTCAATTGTTAATGAAATAAGTTTCTAATAATAACAATAACACAAATAAAATATCTTTATACACTCAGCTTCATATCTAGAAATATTTGTTTACATTTGACTGCATTTACAGCCTTTCCTAACATTACAATATTTTTCTTTGTTGACGCGTTTCGGAATAACTCTATTCTCTAAACTTTAATATTAATCTCTTTTAAAACTTAAATAGTACTCTTTTAAAAATTTAATAGTACTCTTAAAGATTTGAGAATAGAGTTATTCAGAAACGCGTCAACAAAGAAGAATATTGTTGTGTTAAGAAAGACAGAAAAATGTACTCAAACGTATAAAAACAAAATATAATTTTTTTCGCTTATAAATTTAGCTACCAACTCTATTAAACGTAACAACAATCAATTAAAACAATAAAATAATAATATAACTTTAAATAATTTCTGTTAATTGTCAGTTCATTTAAACAGAATAAAACTTCTTTATAGAACTTCTTTATAGAAGAAGTAAACACACACAGCAATATTTTCAGAAACATGTATTTTTCAAAACTATTGTTAACCTCGTTGGCAGCTTGTGCAAAAGAAAGATATTTTGTAGTATAGAAAGTGGAAAATAAAGCCCGTTAGGCTATTCATGTAGTGAAAACTCCTGAACAAACTTACCTTTATGAACTACTTCCTTGTCAGGCTTTATTCCTCACTCACAATTCACACCTCACAATTACACGTCACACGTTTCGAGCGACCACCACCGAGCACTGAACTCTACTGACGGTCGAAAAGTGGACTCGAATACCTGAGCGTTGCCGGCGATGCGATGCACAATGCGTAGGTACAGCCGATACAAGAGGCTTAGCACAAGTCAGGTTCCGTAAGAGACACTGTTAAGTAGCGAGCGATAAAGCTATTCTATTGTTGGGTAATTACATTTCATACAAATTGCTTTTCCCAATTGTTACGTTCATTTTTCACTGCATTGTGAACCAACTTTCTCATTAAAATAAACCTACTTTCATATACAAGAGGTACGTATATGGCCATCTACTCGTAAATGTGATATAACTAATATAGGCGCCAGTGACGTGGCCAGGAGAGGGCACAGGGGACATGTGCCCCCCTAAACCAATAGTTTTAGCAAAACGTATTAACCTATAAAACAGCTCTGGGTTTTTAGAAAAAAAAACTTCCCGAAGACACAACAATTGTGTAATTTCAAATGTCAAAATAACATAAAATATGATTTTAAGAGATAAAAATGTTCAAAATTTCCCCAGAGAGACTCCCCGAGTCGTGCCCCCCCCCAAAAAAAAACATCGTCCAGGCTACGCCCTTGATAGTCGCCGATATGAGAGTTTTAAGGGGGCTGGACAGGAAGACATTGCATCCTAAAAAATCCAAGTTTTAACCTTGTTTAACCTATTACTACTTATAAAGCACCAGACCATGGTACTAAATGTATAAAGAAAATAAACACATTAATCTAATTACTCGTACTTTTTATTGAAAAATAATAATATGTAAATATTCAAAGAAACACATTTTTTGTATGTAAATATTTTAGTCCTCAGTCATATCCTACAATTCACCGATTTTAACCCCCTTCTCGAAAAAAAACCCCTGGTCTACAAACGACGTCTGGATATTTTTTTCTTTATCTGGAGGTAAGCTTGGGGCCGTGTCTCCCGCTTGCCCCCGGCTATGTGCTCCCATGCTAACTAAGCCTTATAAATTTGATTTATCTAATAGCTGAATTCAATATCTTAAAATATTCATTTTATTGCGTTTTTATATCGCAATCGTTAATGGAAACTGATGTCTCGATAAAAACGTTAAATTCCATCACAAATGATGGTAACACTATCGCCGAAACTGTTCTCTCGAGTAAACTGTTAATTACTGAGAGTTTTTTTGAGGTGTTTATATATTCTTTTATAACCATTTTTAATGTAATTCGCAAACATATCCACTTTTGTAGAAGTGAAGGATGACGAATCACCAAAATACCAAGTCTGTAGTGTTTATTTTTCAGTTCCTACTATTAGTTCACACTCTCCTTATATATATATATATATATATATATATATATATATATATATATATATGAAGAACATAAGTCAAAATACAAATACAAGAATTACAAGAATTTATAATTCTTGTATTTGTATTTTGACTTATGTTCTTTATTAATACACAAGAATACATATTGCGATATATATATATATATATATATATATATATATATATCGCAATATGTATTCTTGTGTATTAATAAAGAACTAAGTCAAAATACAAATACAAGAATTATAATTGAATCTACAATTCAAAGCTTTTCGTTGGTTAACAGTACCAACATCATCAGGAATATTAAACAATTAAAATAAATTTAAAATAGAATTTTAATTGTTTAATATTCCTGATGATGTTGGTACTGTTGCCAATGAAAAGCTTTGAATTGTAGATTCAATTATAATTCTTGTATTTGTATTTTGACTTAGTTTATATATATATATATATATATATATATATATATATATATATATATATATATGAAGTTAATATATTACTATTGTAAGTAATACAATCAGTGCTACGGAAAAACAATGGATAACGTTAAATATCAAGAATATATATATATATATATATATATATATATATATATATATATATATATATAGTACAAATTTTCAATCGTTAATAAAATACTTTTTATTCATTCAATCAAGTTCAAATACAATTTTTTCTAACTTGTAATGTATGACACCTGATGTTAATACAGTTTTTTTCAAATATTAATTCATTAATTAAATTTAATAAATAATTTTAGTTTTATGAGACAGTACAACTTTTCACAAAAGGGGCAAGGTATGCAATATAGTTATTTCTTCCAATTTAGCTTAAAATAAGTGATAGTATATGGTTCCATAAACAGCTGATTTTAATGTTATAGGTTATGTGGTAGAACAAATGTTTTAACGCATAGGTTATGTTACTTTATTTATATTAAAGGTTATTATTTAATAAAAACTAACTAAAATAATTTTTTCTCTCTAAAATAGGTAGGAATTAACTTTACAAATGTTTGTATATATTACTTGTTTATTGGTATGTTCTATTAGTTACTATATTTCCACCCCGTATGTTTCAATTATAGTATCACAAATTCGTACTTTTGTGTTTTTATTATATCTCGATTAATTTTTCGATATTATTTAGTTATTCTACACTAATTCATATCAGTTCCAAATTCATATTTCATTTCTGTTTCACATTTTTCACGATGGTGTATACAAGATTCATAAAAGGATTCCTTCTTTTTTATATCTAGATCCACCCTTAGTTTTCTCTTCTTCAGATATGTTCTCGTTCATCTTATTCAATTTAATATAAATATGGTCCTTATTCAGTGCTCGCCTTTTAGTATAGGCAACCTAGCCGACAGCCTGGAGCGCAAAATTTGGTGGAGAAATAACTGAGGATTTTTTTTAATTTAGGGATTTAAAAATATAAAAAAACGCTCAACGTGTCGAGTTTCTTTCCAAAATTCTTTTTCAAGATATCAATTTTAATTAAACAATTACAAAACATAACCTACTATCTATAAAATACATGACATTATATAAAACATAATAAAAATCAACTAATTTAAAACTCTTAATAAATATCCATTTACAAGTCAAATTTTTCTTATCACAATAAAACATTGTTTTATTACAATAATTTGTTGATTTTTATTATGTTTTATATAATGCTATGTATTTTATAAATAGTAGGTTATGTTTTGTAATTGTTTAATTAAAATTGAGATCTTGGAAACGAGTTTCAAAAAAAAATTCGAAACGTTCAGTGCTTTGAAACAGCAAAATTGACTGTGATCTGTCATTAGCCTATATAAAAAAAATTAATAGTTATTAACAGACATTAAATACAAATATTAATATAAAAAAGTAATAATCCAATATCAGACAATACAAAGTACTTCTTGTGCATTTTTTAAGGGTTATAAAACTAGAAAAACTGTAATCTAACAGCGAGTCTCTGTTATCAAGAGAGGTATTGTTAGAAACATGGACTGTACAGTTAAAAGAAGTTATGTAACCTTTCTAATAGTAATATAGCTATCTTATTATTAATCTATAAGTACAGGGGCCATATTTTTACCGGTTGAGATCGGGGAAAGCTACTTTTGGATGAGTAGGTAAGATACACGTAAACCCTCGAAATTTCCAAACCAATAGATTTATTAGAATTATATCACACTCATATATTATAATATAATATTCTACCCCTGTTCTTCAACAATATTTCTAAGACTTAGCAATACCTGTGTTAGGCTTATTTATTTATTAGAGTTTAAATTTGATAAATAGCAAATAAATCAATTTACTGTTTTGACGTTTTGCCGGTACAAAATGAGTTTGAAATCCGGGACAAATATATTATTTTACGGGATTCTAGAACACAGCTTTAAAAATCGTGGTTTCTCCGTGACGACGTCTCTATAAGTAGTCAAAACGTCAGAAGAAAAGAGAAAATGCAAAGCCACTGGTACTTTTCATTGAATTCAACTATTTTCCTACGAATTTTATGTAAAATTGACACTCATTTTATTTACGTACCCGAGTCATTAAATCGCAATAAAACAAAGTTCTTTGTTATAATATTATTTCGAAACTCTACCCCCGGCAGCCTTGACGAAAGCACTTTAATGAGTGCAAACAATTTGTTTTCTTGCAGTTTTTGTGTTGTATATCTTGAGGTTTTTATAGAAATTGCACTTGTTTGTATTATACTTGGCAAACAAACCACTACTTACTGATTTATTCAGAAGATGCGTTTCGCGCTAGGTCAGCGCTTATCTAATTCTGTGAATTACTGACAAGACTGTTGCTCAGGTGTGTTGTGTTGGTATGAGTCTGTGGTGTATTTCTGTTCTACTTTGTGAGTGCTCCTTACCAACAATGAATTTTATAAAGTCAAGTCGCCGCAACAGCTTCACAGACAACAATTGCTAAAGGTTGCCACCACTTCAGTTCATATTGATGTTAATGAACTGTTGAACTATTGTCCACGCCCTCGGTGTTTTCATTAGGCGAAGTAGATAAATACTTACCGATGATTTTAAATTTGAATGAATTAAAGTTTTTCCAATATTGTGTTCTGAAAAGCCTAAACAACATAATAAATTAACAAATAAAAATTTGATATACTTATTTTGATCCTTTGTATATTGAGCTTGATATTAAATGTATATGAAAATATTTTGCATACCGATTATGAATTCATATTATTTCATATACAACGCATACTATACTGTATACGTATTGTCTACATTTGGCTTATTGATGAATGTGTGGAATTAGTTGTGCAGCTTCGTCTACACAGAAAATATCTAAGTTGCCCTTAAGGGTTAAGAAGTTGGCCATCCCGGGTCTATTGGGAAAATTTGTCTATACTTCAGTCAGTCATAGAAGGATATCCCTGTGGCTTCTGCAGCGTCAGTATTAAGGTTGGGAAATATCGATTTATCGGAGACGCGTTGGCGATATTTTTCAACGATATTATCATAACGAATACATTGTAAATATCGACATCGATATATACTTGAAGTATAAAGATATAACAATTATTTTGGCAATATCTAGACGTTAGATGACATAAAAATAAGGGGACACAGAGCGGTTTATTTTTGTAGTTTTTAACCATGTAAAGATTTTGTATCGATCGGTTTGACCTTGATTTCTACAAGTATAGTAAACTTAAATGCAAATGAAATGAGCAACATAAATATTTTAATACAGCGTTACGCGCCTGTTATTACAGATGTTTTTCTTATAAAATATGTTGGAAATAAAATAAATTAAGTTGAGCAACAAAATATTCCATGCATCATACTAAGTATGTAGGATAGAAGTCACCAGGGGGGGGGGGGGGTAACTTTTATCGCACAGCTGAGAGGGGTTTCGACTTTCGAGATGAATCGGCTTGAAATAGTTGATGGGGGGCAACGGTATCCAGCCAGACCTTAAGGACCCTAGGGTACAATCCATTCAAGAAATTTCACCGCCAAACTCGTCCCTCCATCAATTGGTTAGGAAATGTCTGTCAGTTATTCGAACATAGGCCTACCTTCCAGCAGAGAGGGATTTCTTGAAAGCTGGCGAAGTTTCATCAGAGAAAAAACAGACTAAAACCCACTCATGCAAATATGATTAATTTCTTGGCCTTTCAGGAAAGAGAATTTTGAGAAAAATAGTTTTCATTTGTTAAAAAAAAAACAAAAAAAATATACATTTGTAAATGTAAATTTTAATTATAGGCCCTAATTACTTTAAAATCTATTTTATTTTTTAAGGAATTTTAAAAACATGAATAAATTTTTCGTCACTTGGTTATTGATTTCCTTACTAAAGTTACACTACCTTTTATAATGAATGGGAGATTTTTTACTCTTAAAGATGTATAAATATGTGTATATTTATTATTGAATATTTATAAAACAATATTTACTTGATCGGTGTTGATCTGTTAACTTTTGCTTTATTCGGTATTTTTTACGACCTTTATAAACGGTAATGAATTATTTTTTTTTTTGTACTTTCCAAATATGATAGTTTAAACATTTACAGATTATTATACACCCAAACCAGATATAATAAGCTTTATTTACGATCAAGGGTCAATAAATGTTTCAAAATACGGCGAGATATATAATACGACGATTACAAACACGAGAATATGTTTTATGAACAAATAACAACTGTTCAAAGCTTTTCGCTGAAACAATGTAAAGAACAGTATTCGTCTATAACCTACAAAACATAACTGGCTTGTTATTTTAATTGAACGCTGCTGTCTTGCCAACTAATAAATTTCCATTTGTCAATACAGACCTTGTAATAGGCGAATATTGTAATGTTTAAGGTATAACGTACAACTTCCCTATAATAACAGAAAATGTTTATGTTTCTAAAACCATTTCCACTATACTTTTATTAACAATGTAGTTCCAGCAGTTACACCTTTGGCGTATAGGGAGCAGCACGTGACGGTATACACGATTCTTGCCAGCCCAAACGTAGGACTCACAAACTCAACACACCACTAAAACTATTAGACGAGGACATTCACTGCGGAAACAGGTCAAATATCTGGGAGTCATACTTGACAGAGGCCTGACTTGGGTCCCTCACATTACCAACAAGTTAAAGAAAGCAAAAATTAGATTAAGACAACTATATCCTCTGCTTAACAGAACAAGCCCACTTTAACTACGGGCGGCCACTACTATATACGTATCTATGTTGCGCAGCATAGTCACATACGCTTCCTCCGTCTGGGGCCATGCAGGCAACTCACGCACACCCAGACTCCAGTTATCCCAAAACGAGGATTTGCGAATAATCACGAAGGCGCCTAAATGTACAAGATTAAAACTGCTTCATACTGACTTGAAAGTGCCTTTCATGAAACAACACCTCCTACAGACAGGCTCATGCACATACAACATCTACATTAATTTCCTTACTGGGTAGATACGATTCCACCCATGACACACAGACGGCCGCTGTCCTTACTGGCCACCTAGCTCTAACCATAATATAAAAAATAAAAATATACATACATTAAAATGTACAAACTGAACTGCGACGAATGTAACAAATTCTACATTGGACAAACAGGACGCAGCTTTAAACAAAGAGTTGAGGAACACAAATAGAACACCAACTCAACATTTTACAATCACGTAAAAGAAACAGGATACAAATACACAGACAATTACCATAACCTAGAAATCCTACACATCAACAAAAAAGGACCACATCTCAACACACTAGAACAATATGAAATTTACAGACACACAAAAACACAAAGTACAAACATATTAAACGAACAAACACAATATAAATCACACATACTCTTTGATACTATCAAAAACCTACCTTTAAAACCGTCACCGCTTGACCCGACATCTCCAAGCAGAAGGCACTGATGAAGATCGGCCCATAGCAATTGAAAACGTTCTGTCTCAGTAAGTTTTAACAAATTTACAAAATTTAAAGTTCGGATAGACATAAACTATTGTTTAAGTGAATAATAAAAATATACATACCAATAGATTCTGCTTCACAGTTTTGCTCCAGGTGACGCAGGGGCACATCTCCAGGGTTGCAGCTTAGCCCCAACGGAAGTACTTATTTGATTGCATACCTTTTCAGTTTCGAGTAGGGAAAAAGAAGAAAAGGCGCAGGCGCATGTCATTCCTGCCATAGACTCACTAACAGTAAGGTAATACCCCTCCTTATCCCTTAGCATAAGGTGAGCCTAGCCCCAAGGGTTCCTGCATGATCTGTCGCGGGATTTTTCCTGGCAGGGTTTTTTTCTTACCAGGTGTTTTCATCAAGCTCTTAGCGCAACACTTACCGTAACTGTTTCATTTCACTATCTCCTGATTCTTCCATGGAAAGAGTTTATGAGCTTGGTACATGGGCAATCAATCCCGTTTCCTTCACTCGCGGTAGGGATACTAACCCCATGCGCATGTGAGACGAAAGTAGCCGCTAGAGTTTGGCTCGATGAGTTTACACTAACCCTACAGCTGTTAGTAAGCCTATTCAATGTCCTTACAAGGCTTGCATGTAATTAACCTCGTTAACTATGACCTCAATTTGACTGTGACAGCATATTTGCGAATTACGGGTAGAACTTACGAAGGGCGGCTAAAGCTACTAATGCTACTAATGGCGCGCACTAATGCGGCACGGCCATTTTAAAAAAAGAATAGCCTTTAATCAAATGTGTATGCTGTCACTGGTCGGTACGGCCGGCCGGGCAAGGTTTTCCCACCTTCCGCCGTTTTAAAAAGTTAGAACGGAAGAGCTTCAGGACATTTCCGAACGGATGACTCATTGGCATAAAATGAAGCATTTACGTTTGCCTACAACTCTTGAATGTTTGCCACGAGGGCCGTATCTAGGTTTTCTGGCGCCCTAGGCGAAAAATCTCCTGGCGCCCCATGTAAGGGGAGTGGTTTTCAAAAACTTTTAACATACACATATGACTCATTAAAAATTAAAACGACTCTATTGTTTAAATATATATTTATTCATACTCTTATTCATTCAAAAATCAAGGAGTTATTCATAGAATACTAAAATATTTTATAAATACAAATTACAACTTAATTATTAAAATATTTTGAAAAAAATATTAAATATTACAATACAACTTTACGAGCTTTGGATTCCGCTAAAGTTGTTATCACTGAATCAAAATCTACTTTTCGTGCAATTTCATTTTCTGTGTCATTGTTGATCTCAAATAAGTTTTTATGAGTTTAAGTTTACTGAAACTCCTCTCACCACTAACAACAGTAATAGGGTGACGAGAAGAATTCTTAAAGCAATCCATAGATTGGTAAAAAGATTTTTCAAATCGAAAGCTTTAATTGTTCTCAGCACTTCTATGGGGTATATCGAATCAGTTTTTTCCTGGACTTGAATATTTGCAGGTTCGCTCAAAATAACTTTCGTATTTCCAATTTCCTCAAAGAGTTCAATGCCATTTATATCTGAGACCTCTCCTGCTGTCAAATGATTTTGTTAATTTATGCAACATTTGTTAAGGGTTTCATTATTGGGTAATGTTTGCAAATTATACAAAAACCGACAAATATGCAGGGAATAAATAAATCCAGATTCTTTCACTAGAAGTCAACTTACGCGAACAACGGTAAAAAAGTTTGCCTTGCGCCTTACACTCTAAATTTCATCAAGCGAAATTCACTCGTATTCGGGTGGGGCACATTTTGACTCGAGCTTTGAGTTAAAATTTACTTGTGTTCGAATGAATGTTACTCGAAGACAAGTGAATTTCACTTAAAGGCAAGTGAGCCTTTAACTCGAAGCTCGAGTCAAAATGTGCCCTATCCGAATACGAGTGAAACCCACTCGCCTTTGAATGAATTTCGATGAAACTAGATGGAATTTAGAGTGTACGCTATGATCTACTGTTATGTTCAAGCAGCCGAATCTCCATACACCTAAGCGATGCCCTTAAAATTCCTCATGGTTCTAAAAAGCATCGTCCAGCAAAAAATTTTAAATTAAAATGTACAAGTGGAAGCCGGGCACTTGTACATTATTTCGTGGCGCCCCTAATCTGACGGCGCCCTAGGCGGTCGCCTAGTTCGCCTTACCCTAAATAAGGCCCTGTTTGCCACTATTTCATTCTGTGTACAGGTTTTAAAATTGTACTAAACCTAGAAACTTTTATACATTTTTTGGCATTTAAAACCCACCTGGTTTTCAAAATGTTTAAACAAAAATAGTATGTTTAGCGTGTTAAAAAGAAAGTTGAAAATGCATTAACTCTGATAAGACTATTTACAGCGAATATGTAAAACTGAAAACTCATCAGCTCAAATAAGACCATTTACAGCGGATATGTGAAAATAAAAACTCATCTCATGGTCAAATAAGACCATTTATTTACAGATAAAATCTGGAACTAAGTATTCATCAACTCAAATACAACTATTAACAACACAGACAGGCAGCAATTAAACGTGCGGATGGCGGGAGTTCCCGGTAGGCGCACCCACCTTTAAAAATCTCGCCCGTACCGTCCCGTCTAGTGCGCGCTAATTTTATATAGGCTTGTATCCGTGGAAGAATAGTTGTAACAGAAGATGTCTTCTAAATTCAAAACTTTTTTAAAAATGAAAATTTAAAGTTTGTTTTTAATACTTTATTATCTCATTTAGTATTATTTTTAACTGTCAACTGGAGATCAGTTACGGTCTGAATTGACAGTGGGACACATCTCCCGAAACGGCCGTCTTCAACAAATATAAATAAGTGCTACTATAGGCAAGTTTGTAAATATTTACAAGTGTTTTAGTGAAAACTAGTAGCTCACGTGATAATGGAATCAACAAATATATATATATATATATATATTACGTTGTCCATTATTTTTCCGTTGCACTGACTTTATGAAGTTAATATATTACTATTGTAAATGCTTTTATCCACCACTAAGTGCAATAATTTTACCTTATGTGATGAGGCACTTTTCGGTCATTTGACCATTGTCAAATCACTGATTAATTTTTCTCTATTTTTCTGGTGTGGATGTTCGGTCCATGATGTTGGTATTTGTTGACGTTACACGCATTTTCTCTTGAGTTGCGTGTATAATGTTTTTGAATAGTATGTCTTCTGTATATGTTGTCTGTAGGTTCAATAAATTGTTGTGTATGTTTTTATAAATGTGGTATTTTTCTAGTGAGTTTAATTCTATTGGGTTATTATTTATTTAAAGTATGGTTAGGTTATTTTCGTAATTTGTTATTTCATGTTTATGTGATATTAGGTGTGCTGCAACATTTAATACGTTTGTATTTTTATTTTTGAATGCTCTGTAGTGTTCTTCAAATCTTATTTTAAATGATCTGGTCGTTTTCCTTATGTAAAATGCGTTGCAGTCGTTGCATGTAATTTTGTAAATTCCTGATAGGTTATGTTATTCTGTAATTGTTTTGTGGTTTGTGTTATTAAGATATTTTATTATTTTGTTGTTTGAATTGTATGTTGGAGTGTAGTATTCTTTGTTGTATATATTTATTAATTTTTATATTTTGTTATTGGTGTATTTATATTTTAGGTAGATTTTTTATTTTTATTTTCTTTGTATTCAGGTTGTAGTGTTGTGTCGAGGTTAGTTTTTTTTGTAAATTTATTGTACTAACAAATTTTAAAACAGCACCATCTTACATAATCGCAAAAATACTAGACAAAATAATAAGATCTAAAATACAAATCAACAACACATACAATATATAAAATGGATACGAAATAATTAATAAAATAAAAAACATAGAAACAAACAACAACACAAAAATAATAAGTTATGACATAACTAACAAGTACCCAAGTATCCCAATAGAAGAAACCATAGAAATAATACAAAACAAACTAATACACAATAACGAAAAAGGAAACAATAAATAGTATCATTACACTATACAAACACATATGTAACCAAAATTACTTCCAATTTAACAATAAATACTATAGAAAAACAACTGGACTCCCCAATGGGATCACTCATATCATCAGTCATGTTAGAAATATACCTACAACACTTTGAACAAATAATAATTAAACCTATACTAAACACACATAATATTTTACTATGGACAAGATTCGTAGACGATATACTTGTAGTATACCAACCTACCATTCACAACCAACACATCATAATACTAAACAAACTAAATATATACAACAAAAACATACAATTCACCGTCGAAACAGAAACAAACAGAACAATTAACTATCAAGATATTACATTAAATATAAATAATAATAAAATAGAAACTACAATACACAGGAAACCCACTTCCAACAACACCACAATACACTTCAAATCTATCCACCCCTGATTACACAAAAATAACACTTACAGTAACATGATAAATAAAGCAATAAAATACACACAAGACAACAAACAATAATTAAATGAAGAATTAGGTAATATTACAGAAATAGCAATAGAAAATGGATTCAACAAACATCTTATAAAAAACATATACAATAAATTTACAAAAAACCTAACCTCAACACAACAATACAACCTGAACACAAAAATAATAAAAATAAAAAAATCTACCTAAAATATAAATACACCAATAACAAAATAGAAAAATTAACAAATATATAAAGAATACTACACTCTAACATACAAACCAAACAACAAAATATCTTAATAACACAAATCACAAAACAAATACAGAAAAACATAACCTATCAGGAATTTACAAAATTACATGCAACGACTGCAACGCATGTCGTTTACATAGGGAAAACGACCAGATCATTTAAAATAAGATTTGAAGAACATTACAGAGCATTCAAAAATGAAAATACATAAGTATCAAATGTTGCAGCACACCTAATGTCACATAAACATGAAATAACAAATTACGAAAATAACCTAACCATACTTAAAATAAATAATAACCCAATAGAATAAAACTCACTAGAAAAATACCACATTTATAAAAGCATACACAACAATTTAATGAACCTACAGACAACATATACAGAAGACATACTACAGTTAAACCTGTCTTATACGGACCCTGTGTTAGGCGGTATCCCGTCTATCGCGGAACACTTTAAAAGTCCCGAGTGTCGCCTGTTTAATTTACCTGGTTAATAACCTCCATAAGCCGGAAACTGTCTAACGCGGAAGCGGAATAAGCAAAAGGATGAGAGATACGTATTTACTACGTCTTAGTTCTGCATAAGCCGGAAAATCTGATCATATACATGCTGTAAAATATAAAGTTACAATGACTTCCATTTAGATAAAATACAGTTTATAATATATTTTTTTACCATAACAAATTTCATAGATAGGTCTGATTAACTGTAATGGATCTTATTTATTTCTAAGAATTCTGTAACAACGTCAAGGATTGCTGATACACACAAGATAACGCAATGGTATACAAACATCCATAATTTACTATAGGCTATGTGTCAGCACTCGTTTCCTTCAAGATAATGCAATGAATGGTTTACAAACATCCACGGCCAGACATATTGAAAGGCGAGAGACCGCTTCATTCTAAAAGGCAAAAAACATGCGCAAATAGAAGAAAAAGAAGAAATTGAAGACGGACCAGTCGTAGAAAACAAATTAAAAACATTTGGCGAGGTTTTAATGAAAATTTGTGAGTTAGAAGATTTTGCGATACGTATTAACAGCCCGGAAATGCGTCACCATTTGTTACAACTAAAATCAATAACTAAAACTAACTTTTTAAAACAAAAGTCAATGCTAGATTTTTTCAAGCCTACTTGATTTTCTTTTATTTTTACGTAAGCCTACTATGTACAGTATTTAGCCTAAATACAGTAAGAGGAAAAATATAGTTTTTTTAATAAATTGCATCATTAATTCCTAAATTTTGTTGACAAGTGTATAAGTGTTTTAGTTTTATAGTTTTAGTGTTTTCTATTGAAAATGTTTTGTGGTGAAGGATAAAAGGATGCTGCATTAGAAGGTAAGATTTTTATTATGTAATGTAGGTTTTAACATTTTCTGTAGTGTGCATAGCCAACCCACCTAGAAAATAAGGTTTGCGAGTTGTGACGTCACAGCTCACAGGCTACAGGCTGTCATTAGGCAATCAAGATCACCGATATTACTGTTGAATGACTTATTTAGACGTTAAAATGCCATAGTTTTCTTGTGATTCAAATACACTTGCTTTATATGTTGAAGTGTTATCTCTGTAGGAAATAAACAGTCAGTACTTAATCGGAAATAAATAATTAAAATTAAATTCTGTATTAGAACAAATGTAGACACGATGACAATTAATTGTCCGTTATCTAATTGGTGTTGGTAAAGCGCCATACAGCTGAATCAGTAGAAATAATAGTCTTATAGCTAAGAATCCCCACGGCCTACCCTCACCCCAACCCTAAAAATAGACTCGGCAAACGTTTCGTGATCTTACTATCATACAGTACACTACTACTGTATAAGCCGGAAACCTGTCTTAGACGGAAAAAATGGCGGTTCCAATGGATTCTGGCTTAAACAGGTTTCACTGTATTCAAAAAAATTATACACGAAACTCAAAAGAAAATGCGTGTAACGTCAACAAATACCAACACCACGGACCGAACATCCACACCAGAAAAATAGAGAAAAATTAATCAGTGATTCGACAATGGTCAAATGACTGAAAGGTGCCTCATCACACAAGGTAAAATTATTGCACCTAGTGGTGGATAAAAGTATTTACAATAGTAATATATTAACTTCATATATATATATATATATATATATATATATATATATATATATATATTTAAAATTCCATTTCCTAGCAAATATCTCAACAACAGAGAACATATCTATATTTTAAACCTTTAGAGTTTAATTTTCTGTAATTATATAGTATTGTTACTCGATTCAAATATTAAATTCATTCTATGGCGCATAACTTTTTAATATAATTAAATGGTAAATCTACCAACACAAATCTCGAAATAGGTCACAGAGTATAGACAGTATTTAGAGTTCTGTGGGTGGGACTTGGTGCGTTGTATTGCTTTTTAACTATGTGTGTATTTGTGCAATGTATAAGATGGCGAACTTAATCCCACAGATTTGATGTACATTTAAAGGCACGGCGCTTAAGAAATTTGTTCATAATTTTAGATTTTCACACTTATGGAATTTGTTTAATTTTTAACAGGTAAGTGGGTTTTTATCTAGTGTGAAGTTCAATGTTGTAATTTTATTCCGGAAGAAGGCAATTAGTAGACCTGGTGGCTCTACTCTTAATTTTATTGCATATCCATTCTCAGAGTAGATAAACTGGTAACGATATTTCCATAAATTAATTTCATGGTAAAAGACAACGAGTTTCTGTTATTAATAAATTGTAATAGATTTTATTAGAGTTAGTACTCTTCCTACCTGTTGTTACTTGTAGCCTAGACCATTAATTAAAAAAAGTAACACCTATATCATACTCAAATTAAGTTTAGTACAGAATAATTATTTAGGGAATTGTGAGTTTTTACATTACTCTGTCACATCTAATTGCGGGCACAAATCAACTTAGTGAAACTGATGTCTTCTAGTAAACATTTTATTTTTAAAACAAAAAGGTTGCACTTCAAAAATTTATAATCATTAATATTTTTTATTCTTCGTAAATGGGAGATGACCTAATCATAACAAAGTATTGGTTTCCCATATTTCAATATTTAATAGTTTGAAGTGACCTATATTGTAAATGTTACATAGTTTTGAAAGGATTAAACCTTGCGGCTCAAGTTACTGCCTTTACTGATTCATTTTTCACCACTTCACTTGTTAATAAGTTACCTTTTGTTGCTAAAGTTGATTTGTTGTCTTTCATTGTCAAATCTAACCTAACTGGATACTTTGTAGTCATATCTTAACTGTGGATGTGTGGCCTCCATTTAATGAAAAAGTACTTCATAAACATATATTGTGGTTTACTAAGTTCAGCTTTTTCCAAATTCAGTATCAGTACATTTAATATTTTTTTATAATAAAACCTATCTTAATTGGACACTTTGTAGGTGTATGTTTTATCATAGTATGTTGTGTAAATAATAATTTTTTAGTTTTGTGTATGTTAGTGTATTGAGGTTATATTTCAAGTTGTTAAAGCTATAAGAACTACTAATGATTTCTGATACTTAACCCTACAGTGAACGGGCAGGGTCTGTGAGACCCAAGCGTTTCTATATTAGGTTATTTATAAAGTTAGTTGTATTGTAGATAGCTGGTTGCCTTTGTACCTTCCCAAAATAGTCCACAGATAGCGATAGTGTCATTTTTTTTGCCAACTTGACTCTTAGTCATCATTTGTCACGCGATAAAGTATAGTGTCGGTCAGTTGGACCTTGCCCGTTCATGTGAGTGACTTTTTTTCAACACTTACCAATTATTGTTTTTATGTTACTTTTTTGTTATTTACTTAACGTCTGTTAGTGTATTAACGTATTTCAAGAAGTGTATAGTGTAGTGCTTTTTTTATCATTATGAGTAGCAGAAGAGTGGAAACACTGAGTGAAATTGAGCGTATTTTATTAGAGGAATTATCTGAAATTGAAGTAAGTGACTCAGACGCAGACCCTGACTTTCAATTGTACAGTGATCATGACACAAATAGTGATATTGAACTAGTAGACAATGATGAACTTGAGAATAATTCAGTTGGTTATATGAGAGAACTCAGTGAGGAATGTGATAAGCTACACATACCTGAAGGTTCTGGTGACCCAAGTTCAACACCAGCAGGTACACCTAGAGCGCAAAATTATTTCCTTGGTAAAGATAAAAAGACAAACTGGCAAAAAAACTTACCAACACAAACTGTTAAAACTCGGTCTCATAATATAGTATCTCATTTACCTGGAAACCTAAGGGAAGCTAGGAATGTTCAAACTGCACTAGATTATTGGTCGTTATTTTTTAATGAGCCACTACTTGAGTTGATTGTTGAATCAACTAATATTTTCATCAATTCTGTAAAGGACAATTATACTGATGATCCCAATCTGGCACGACCGACCTCGGCTGTAGAAATGAAAGCCTATTTAGGACTTTTATACTTGGCTGGAGTTTTACATCGTGGACAGATGAATGTAAGGGAATTTGGGCGACTGATGGAACAGGGGTTGAAATGTTCAGGGCTGGAATGGTTTTAGACGTTTTAGGTTCCTTTCCAGATGTATACGTTTTGATGATGTAACAACAAGAAATGTCCAAAAACCCTATGACAACCTTGCAGCAGTTAGACAGCTTCTAGACATACTTGTCTCAAATTGTAGAAAATACTTTTCTATATATGAATATACAACATTGGACGAGATGCTTGTTCCCTTCCGAGGACGATGTAAATTTCGAATATACATTCCGAACAAGCCACCCAAGTATGCTATTAAGGTCTTTATACTGGCTTATTCGAAGACATACTATGTAAAAAACTTTGAAGTGTACTGTGGTACTCAACCCAACGGTCCTTACGAGATAAGTAACAAGGCCGATGATGTTATCTTCCGGTTAGTTGAGCCTATCAAAGGTAGTGGCCGTAACGTGACACTTGATAATTGGTTTACTTCTTATGACACTGCTAAGACTCTGTTGAAAGAATACAAGCTAACACTTGTGGGTACTCTGTGGAAGAATAAGCCTCAAATACCTCCAAGCTTTCTTCCAACAAGAAACAAGGAACAATATTCCAGTCTTTTTGGATTCCAAGAAGATTTTACAATGGTATCTTATGTACCCAAGAAAACGAAAAGTGTTATATTACTCTCATCTATGCACCATGACAGTGAAATCGACCCTTCTACTGAGGAAAAGAAGAAACCCAGCACCATAACTTATTATAATTCAACTAAAGGAGGTGTTGATGTGGCTGATGCTATGTGTGCTGAATACAGCGTTGCAAGAGGATCGAGACGTTGGCCATTAACTTTGTTTTTTGTTTCAATGAACATTGCCGCTCTAAACGCTTTCATTGTGTTTAAATCAAATGGCCAGTCCATAACCAGGAGAGCTTTTCTCAAGCACTTAACAAAACAGATACTGCAGCCCTTCTTGACCATCTGGGCTCAGCAAGATAACCTACCACGAGAGATTCGGTAGTTAGCAACTAAATTTTCCGGGTATGAAGCTGAACCTAAATAGAATCCGACTCCAGGTAAGCGTGGTAGATGTTCCTTGTGTAAAAAAACAAAGTACTTTTGTAAAGAGTGTAAAGTTTGGTTATATCTAGGCCAAGCTGAAATGTTGTGTAGCCAATCCTGGAAAATGTAAAACTTTGGAACTCTATAAAAACTTGTTTTTTTCAATTTTAAGTAATTGTTATTGTTTTTTTTTCAACTTTTAGCTTCTTAGTGTAACTTTGATAAAATTATTGCAATTCTTTTGAGTAAAATAATTTAAAAAGTAAATAAATAGTTATGAATTTTTTTAGCAATATTTTTTTGTGAATTTAGTGTTGAAATCCTGAAAACATTCCTAGAAGTAGTATAAAAATATGTTTGACTCAATTAAAATTGTTTAAAATTTTTTACTGATTTTTTACGTTTTGGGTCTGTGAGACCCAGCCCGTCTACTTATGTAACTTTTATTTGCCCGTTCACTCTAGGGTTAAAATCATTTGTTTAGTTTGTATTTTCAAGTAACTTATGTGAAAAGGAAGAAAATCTGAGTTACATATTCTTTGTCAAGTATTTCTAGTAACCTACTTTAAGAAAAGGTTTTTAGTATTGTAATCCATAGATGATTATTCTCTGTGTAATTATATGAGGCACTCATCATAACAGTTAAAATATTCCTCTTTAAAAGTTTACTGTTTAACCACTGTTTTTTTTTTTTATATAGGCTACTAAACATTACATTTAGTGATACAGTAGTTTACTGTTCGATTAATTACTATTTGGTAATAGTCCACTACCTTTGATTTTTTGCTTTTCACCTAATTATGTTACTTTCTTTTATGTTATATTCTAAACAAGACAACATGGTTATTGTCCATTAGCTCGGCACCATACGATATTTTGGGAAATTGTTTGAA
The DNA here is from genome assembly GCA_036971475.1 of Prosapia bicincta. Classification (NCBI taxonomy): domain Eukaryota; kingdom Metazoa; phylum Arthropoda; class Insecta; order Hemiptera; family Cercopidae; genus Prosapia; species Prosapia bicincta. The sequence continues at coordinate 267,926,669 of JBAIZL010000004.1, read as the reverse complement.
ACCATCAAATAGGACGATATCCAAAAGAATTTTTTTTTATTGAAGTAGGAAAGTTACTTTTTTTCAATTTATAGTAGGGTAATAAATTCGGCGCGGATGTAGAAGTTGTGAATGGGCGCGGAGTGATAGTTATGTCACAGTGCTGTGCATAAGGTTGTACGCATCGACCGTGGTACGTCACGCAACCTTACGTGTGTAGATATTTGAGAAACAACTTCTCCAGTTAGGATAGATTTGGTTTTAAATTTATACAATACTGTATACCTATATTAAAATATACCTAAAAAGTGTCAAGTCAGGTTAGATTTGGTTTTAATTTTAATTATTAAATAATTTTTATAATTATTAATTAATGCTTCAGGAATGGCCAAACTAAATATTATACTACATATCTATACAGATATTTTAAAATAGTTCCTATATTTAAGCTCCTAAGGTTCGATAAGGATACATTTACGATAATTGAACCAATGGACTTGACACTCATTTGTACATCAGTTGACATGAGTTATAAAGAAGTAAAGTATAAAAATAGTTTTTCTGATTTTAATACTATGAATTTATTTCTTTTACCTATTTACTTATACATTGTAAATTATAACAAACTTTGAGGTTAGAATAGATTTGGTTGTATGAATAAAAACAATATCGTCAGTAACATAAGGTAGTCTGTTGTAGCATTAAATTGGCACACAAATCATACATATAAAACTAAACACTGCAAACATTTTTGTAATATTTAAGCACTATAAAATATAATTTTAAATGTTAAACAAGGTTTTTATCGAACATAGTTTATGAATTCCTGATACGAAAACATCTTACTTAATATACAAATAGCTTGTATTGTCTCTGGAATCTATGGTTATAGAAAACACATTACACAGTAACTTAATACATTCAACTAGTGAGATTTGTATAATTACATTAGTTGCATTTACTGAGAAATTTTGGTAAGTTGATGATTTAACAAAAACTTGACTCTCAAATTCAATAATAAATACACAAAAACCTCTTCTCAACCACAAAAATTCTTTATTTTACCCTTATGTACATTTCAGTTACAAAGTAACCATCCTCAGAGGGATAACATATACAAAGACTGATTAACGCTTGAAAAATACCTTATTTATAATCTACAGAACTAGTCACTCCCCCTCCGACCGCCGCAACCCTACCTCTTAAACAAGGCGTAGCCACGCCCATCGAGTGAAAGCAAGATATCTTACGTCAATGTACTAAAATATAAATTAAAAATACAATGAATTCTAAATTAAAATTTTTTTGAAATTATAACCAACACCAAATTTAATATAAAAATCATAATCCTACTTAACAAATGAATATAAAATTGAATGAGGAATAAAACCTCTATCAGAATTTAATAAATTCTCAGGTTAATGTTTACTAATGTTTAAACTTTCTAAACTATTTAACAATTTATTAGTTCTAACATTCTTAATTAACTTGACATTATTAACATCTAGATTGTGATTGGTCTCTAAAATATGGGCAGCAATACTAGACTTATCAAATCTTTGGTATTTAATATCTCTAATATGTTCCTTAAATCTAGTTATTACTTTTCGTCTTGTCTGCCAAATATACATTTTATCACAATCCTTACAATTAATCCCTGATTTATCAAGTGTTTCTACTTTATCTTTAGCATTACTTAATACATTTTTAAGGTTATTATGATTTGTATACGCAACTCTCATTCTAACATTCTTAAAAATGATGATTTAAATTGATATTTTCATTGTACGTTTTTAAACATAAATAAACTTCAAGGTGAACAAGAAATTAATAAATTAAAGAATATTGGTAAGTGTCATTAAAATCTACTTTTGTTAAAATAATGGTAAAAATACAATGATGCAACTTTTATAGAATTATTCAACTGGCATCGACTTTTGACTTGGCAATATTCATATTACATATAATAAAAATTATGTTTAAAGGAAGATATTTGTATCATTGTCTATAGCCGTAAATATTTTTCTCGTAATACTTTACAAAATCTGTGTTTTATCTTTGTGTATATTATCGATAGTTAACTCTCCAATGTTTGGTTGGATGACTATGAGACAGATGGTAATGAGAAAAGACATTTACGGTATTTAAAACCTGTTTGTAAAATATTATTTGACTTTATCATCAACTTGAGCTACTAGTTTACACTAAAACGTTTGAACATATATTAAGATGTCAGAGTTGTGTAGAGTAGTGCTTACTTTATTTATTGAGAGGAATTGTTTTGAGAGGTGTGTCCCATTCTCAACCGACAACCCGTAACAGTCTGAGTTGACAATAGGGATTAACGGCAATCCCCATTAAAAAAAAGAAGTAAGTGCTACTATAGGTAAGTTTGACATTTTAATATTTTCATGTGTTTTATTTTTAAAAGTTTGCTCTTTCAAAGGGCAGTTGTCATCTGCGTAACCAATCTCGTCCCAGTTTGTTTTATAGTGTTTTAAAAATAATAAAAAAACTAATTTTGTTTTTGTAAGTAAATTTGATTTTAATAAGAAATTATATTGGAAAGTGATCAAGAACAATTATTTTAATAGCTAAATGAGACTAAAATTGTGCTAGTGATGTCATCATGAGAAGGATACTTATAATGAAAACCATCGATTTCTTAGGGTTTATTTCATTCGTTGATTGTAATATTAAAGAATACCCAGACTGGATACAATATATTTTAGAAAATATACCACCCTTATTAGTATTAGAAGAAATAACGAAATAGAATCGTCTTTCTGCTTCTGAAAAACAAATCAATCTTCCTGCATTTAGGCCTAAACTTCAAACAAACAATTTAACAAGTAGAGGGAAATTTTGTATTTTATATTGTAATACTTTTAATATATACTTATAATATCTTTCTGTGCAAAATTTTAAATAATTATTTATGTTGATTCTGACAAACAAATGCACATTGTAGACATGTCAGTTTTTTTATTTAGAAATTTAAAAAATTAAATTGGGTATTATTTTGCAACTGAAAATAGTGGTAAACACTTTGATGACCCAATTGGTTATGGTTTTGTCTAAGATAAAATTATTGGTATAAGCCTATAAGCAAAAAATCACTTTTAGTGTGTTGTGAATGTCTTTGAATATGTATTAACAAGACTTATGTTGAAGGTTCTAATATCAAACTTATGAAGATTTCATAAATTGTGTTGTTCTCCACGGTCTTATAAGAGATGGCAAGCTTGAACCCTAATGATAAAAAAAAATTATAGAAGTTGTGAATTTATCATTCTATTCAATAGTTCTTAATGGCTTAAATCCAGAATTAATTAAAGTACCAAATTGTTTCAATTGCTGTGTTATACATTGAATAAGAAGATAACATTTTCTTACTCTGGCTATAGTAATTTTCAATATGAAGTAGACTAATAACAGATTATAAACATATAGTTCATAGTTTTCAAATTCATTGAAGTTGATAAGGATAATTCCTGACTCTGTTTAAATGAACTGTGGTGTAATGTTTAATTTAAATAAAAGAAACCTCTATATTACAAATAACTTTTTCCTTTATTTAAAACCTTATGTACTTATGAATAGTTATTTTTTAAATTACCTTTGAAGATGATTGCTATGCAATTGAAATGTACATTCATTCAAGGTTTTAAATAAAGTAAAATGTTATTTGTGGTATAGAGGCCTCATTTATTTAAATTTTATTTTCGGATGCCTTTAGTAATATAATACCGTATTTCAAAATATTGTTAAATGACATTATATGAAAATGACATGGTTTTTTCTCACACCATATCCAAACCCAAGAAACCTTTGTTTGACCCCTTTATCCCAACATACTGTTTAGTTATACAGTAGAGTCTTGTTAATTCGAGGTAGATGGGACCGAGACCACCTCGGATACTCGGATTAAATGGAAATACGTTCCTGTATATTAGTAAAAATGTGAGTTCTAATGAACCCTAATACTATAATTAAGAATACACAAAATACGTTTATAGAACTGTATTGATTACAGTACTTATATAAATTAATGTTGCTTTGGAATACATTGTTCATCATGTTTGCTAAATTTTTGGAAAAAGTTATAAGTGTCTTCTACGTCTGTTTATCAGATTTTTTTTGAGCCGCTGTGTAGCGTAGATGTCTTATAGCAGAAGCAGATCTGTTGGCGTGGTGTCTGTTATTCAATATAGTATAGTGCAGTTTCCAACGTGCAGTTTCCATTCCTTCACTGTGATTTATTTTCCCTTCTTGTTCTGTATCGGTTGAACCTTCATATTTATTCTTATCCTCACTGCCTTCAGTAGTATATTGTACCATTTCAATAGTCGTAACATGTGTTATTGTTACTTAATTACGTTCGTCTTTACTCATCCAACAACATATGTCCGTATCATTGGAATTTTCACAACATGAAAATTTCTTGATAAAAATATCAAATCTGTTTCTTCTTGTGGACCAATGATACAGTCAATAGTTATATTGTGACTCAGGATTTTATTCCACAACTTGATGTTTCTTCTTTAATTTCATTTCATGATTCGTCTAAACAGTACACAACTTCCTTAAGTCTATTTTTTTCAGAAAGCCTACAATGCTTTCTCCCTTTTCAGTCGCCTCCAAGATTGATTGTAAAAGTCAAGATAGGTTTTTTCTTTTATATATTCCAGAACACCCTGATTCATCGGTTAGATCATCAGTAAATGTTAGGCTCGTAACATTTGCGGGTAGAAGTAAAGCACGAATATCCTCAGACCGCAGTTGATCTTCAACGGGATGCAACAGAGCATTGTCTAATAGTAAATAATTTTAATTTTTTTTCACATAGATAAAAGAGTTTTGAAATAGAAATAAGCTCGATTTTAATGGAACCTTGCAAAATTGGGACTCAAATTTTCAAGACTCTACTGTACTTGTTTTTTTATTAAAATATTTAATGACAATTTATGTATGTGAACTAACTTATAGTATCTAACATAAGTCATGTTTGAAGTCAATATATATAGTCTTGTAACAAAATATGTAAGAAAATATGAATTACACATATTAGCTGATGTATATAACATCATTAGAATATACAATTTTATTTGAAGGTATAAATTTAGTATCCTAAAAACATAGAATTAACATTGCAGACATTTTTTTAATGCTATTAAAACCTACTAACAGAGCAGCCTATAGTTTTCCATATGCTTGAAAAACTCATGGTTTTTTATACAAGATAGGAGTCGGTACAATAAAATTATGTGTAGTAATGTTATGCTAGAATTAACTGTAGTTTTATTAATTAATCAAGTAACTTATTTTAACTTTATTGGTTGTATTGGTATTTAGATTTTAATGTGTTATTTTCATGAAATTATAAAATTTCAAAAAAAGTGCTTGTGCCCAAAATTAATAAAACAATCACACTGTTATATTTTTCATAACATCTTATATTTGGCCAAAAACTTTGTAAATTTGATATTTCAAATTAAAATTTTTATCCATGAAATAATTTATTTAACAAACCTTAACTTAAGGGTTATCTCATTTTTATCTAAGTTTTAATGTTTTTTTGTCTATCTTAAACGAGTCAAATACATTACAATAAAAATATTGAAAAGAACCCCAATACCACAAAAATAATCAAAAATAACAAATAAGACAAGTTACTTAAGATTAAACCCTTATGTACATTTCGATGACCATGTCATCATCATCAGAGGGTCTTGTTACAAAACACAATCTAGCACACAAGAAGTTACAAACTAGAATGATACCAATCGTTCTCCGCGGTCGCTATATATAGGCGTGAGGTAAGCTCCGCCCCCTCTCCGCCCTCGACCGACAAATAACGATCGGCCATCAGGAACCAAATAGGTTATGTCAAAAATTACATTATAATAATACATATGTAATAAAAACTACAGCAATAACAATTAATAAACTAAAAGTAATTAGATTAAAACATCGTAATTTGAAGAAAGCTATTTAAGTAAAGTATATAATGGTGAGTAAGGAATAGGTCCTTTATCTACATTCATTAATTTACAATTTGATTTGACTATAAAACACTTTCATAACTATTAAGTAACTTTTTTGAGTTTATACATTTAGCTAAAATAACATTTTTATCTAAATCATGCTGATTACTAAGGACATGTTCTGCTACACTTGATTTTTCAGGTCTTTCCTATTTAATATGGGCAAGATGTTCTTTAAATCTGGTTACAATTTTTCTTTTAGTTTGACCTATATACATCTCGTTACAAGTACTACAAATTATCTTATAAATACCTGATTTTTCCAACATTGGAATTTTATCTTTCGGGTTACACAATAAATGCTTGAGTTTATTTTGAGTTTTATAGGCTATCTTAACATTTACCTTTTTAAAAATAGAGTCTAACCCTTTTGTTAAAATATTATCGAAAGGTAAACTAATAAAAGTACATTTTTTAACTTCTTTTTGAAGAGTGGTAGTTGTGTTCAAAACATATTTTAATCTTTGTTTTCTAACAATATTATCTATAATTTTGGTATCAAAATCGTTATATCTAGCCACTCCTTTGATATAATTAATTTCCTTATAAAAACGTCTAGGACTAAGTGGTACATTGATAGCTCTGTTAACCAAACTGTTAAATGCTGCTATTTTATATGTATAACAATGGTTGGAACTATTTAAAATATATCTGTTATTGTTAGTAGGTTTCCTGTAAATATCAAATTCAATTTTTTCATGATTTTTAATACACAGAATATCTAAAAATGGTAAACGATTATTAGTTTCTAATTCATAAGTAAACTTAATGGAACTATGTATACTATTAAGTTGGTTTACAAAAACATCAACATTACATTTACTGCTATCAAAGATCGCAAAAACATCGTCAGCATATCTTAACCAAATCCTAGGAAAATAAGTAATACTATTCTTTAAGTTTTCTTCAAATCTGCTCATAAAAAGCTCAGCAATGAAAGGAGACAAACTGTTATCCATAGCAGTTCCATCACATTGTTTATAAAATTCATTATTAAATTTAAAGAAATTTTGGTACATACATATTTCAGTTAATTTGACATATTCGTTTATTTTAATAGCTTCGATGTTGTTTTCTTTTAAATAATCTTCAACAAACAATATAGTTTCTTTAACAGGAATGCTAGGAAACAACGAACTTACATCAAGTAATTTCCTTCTTTAAAAGAAAAACGTGGTATGTTTCCTATTAAAAATAACATAGAATTTGTCAACAAGGTTAAGAATATAAAACTTAGTAGTACTGATATTATGGTATCTTTTGATGTAAGTTCGTTGTTTCCTAGCATTCCTGTTAAAGAAACTATATTGTTTGTTGAAGATTATTTAAAAGAAAACAACATCGAAGCTATTAAAATAAACGAATATGTCAAATTAACTGAAATATGTATGTACCAAAATTTCTTTAAATTTAATAATGAATTTTATAAACAATGTGATGGAACTGCTATGGGTAACAGTTTGTCTCCTTTCATTGCTGAGCTTTTTATGAGCAGATTTGAAGAAAACTTAAAGAATAGTATTACTTATTTTCCTAGGATTTGGTTAAGATATGTTGACGATGTTTTTGCGATCTTTGATAGCAGTAAATGTAATGTTGATGTTTTTGTAAACCAACTTAATAGTATACATAGTTCCATTAAGTTTACTTATGAATTAGAAACTAATAATCGTTTACCATTTTTAGATATTCTGTGTATTAAAAATCATGAAAAAATTGAATTTGATATTTACAGGAAACCTACTAACAATAACAGATATATTTTAAATAGTTCCAACCATTGTTATACACATAAAATAGCAGCATTTAACAGTTTGGTTAACAGAGCTATCAATGTACCACTTAGTCCTAGACGTTTTTATAAGGAAATTAATTATATCAAAGGAGTGGCTAGATATAACGATTTTGATACCAAAATTATAGATAATATTGTTAGAAAACAAAGATTAAAATATGTTTTGAACACAACTACCACTCTTCAAAAAGAAGTTAAAAAATGTACTTTTATTAGTTTACCTTTCGATAATATTTTAACAAAAGGGTTAGACTCTATTTTTAAAAAGGTAAATGTTAAGATAGCCTATAAAACTCAAAATAAACTCAAGCATTTATTGTGTAACCCGAAAGATAAAATTCCAATGTTGGAAAAATCAGGTATTTATAAGATAATTTGTAGTACTTGTAACGAGATGTATATAGGTCAAACTAAAAGAAAAATTGTAACCAGATTTAAAGAACATCTTGCCCATATTAAATATGAAAGACCTGAAAAATCAAGTGTAGCAGAACATGTCCTTAGTAATCAGCATGATTTAGATAAAAATGTTATTTTAGCTAAATGTATAAACTCAAAAAAGTTACTTAATAGTTATGAAAGTGTTTTTATAGTCAAATCAAATTGTAAATTAATGAATGTAGATAAAGGACCTATTCCTTACTCACCATTATATACTTTACTTAAATAGCTTTCTTCAAATTACGATGTTTCAATCTAATTACTTTTAGTTTATTAATTGTTATTGCTGTAGTTTTTATTACATATGTATTATTATAATGTAATTTTTGACATAACCTATTTGGTTCCTGATGGCCGATCGTTATTTGTCGGTCGAGGGCGGAGAGGGGGCGGAGCTTACCTCACGCCTATATATAGCGACCGCGGAGAACGATTGGTATCATTCTAGTTTGTAACTTCTTGTGTGCTAGATTGTGTTTTGTAACAAGACCCTCTGATGATGATGACATGGTCATCGAAATGTACATAAGGGTTTAATCTTAAGTAACTTGTCTTATTTCTTATTTTTGATTATTTTTGTGGTATTGGAGTTCTTTTCAATATTTTTATTGTAATATATTGTACCACTGTGCTCTTGATATTGTGAGTCAAATACACTCATTTCTTATTAATTTGGTGAATTATAACATTTCTATTATAACTAATATTTTTCTGATGTGTTGGTGTTTTACATGGGATATAAAACCGAGCACATTATACCTCATTTCATTAATAAATAATTTATGTAACTAGCCATAAACAACAGTCTATATAAATTAAACTGAGCACTTTATTTGAGGCCTTAATTTTTAATTATTATTTATAATGTCTTTATTTTATCCTTACATTTTTTAAAGATCTAAGTTATTGTGGTAATTGTTTACTTCAACCACATTTCGGCCAAAACCTTTACCTGGCGATGTAGAAACTCATAACGAATACCAAAGAATTAAAAAAAAACACCTTTGCTAACGTCCCAAATAATTACAATTTTGGAACAATTATTCCATCCCAATTTTCTATGGTTACCTTACACAAAATCAATGTTTTGCCTTGATTTTTTACTTTAAAACTAGCAAAAGGCCTCAAAAAGTTTAATTACCAGGGAAGGTTGATTTTTATAACATTTTAGTTGGAACTACGTTGTTTAGCGCACTGTACTATGTTTAGACATACTGTATGAAGTATCCAGTCAGGATAGATTTGGTTGTAATTTTATACAACATTACATTTATTTTGTAAGATATTAGGTGATCATGGAGGGAGGGGGTGAAATAGTTTGTTTCCAAAAGTGTTATTATTTTTTTTGGTATTTGTTATGAGTTTCTGCTTCGATAGGTAAAAATTGTTGGCCGAAATGACTTACGTGGCTAAAGTAAACAATTACCATGATTGTCAGTGATGAAAGAATTTGAAGTAACCGTTTGCAGTTATGTTTAATATATTTTTAATTTTTAACATATTCATAATCATGTGTTTTGATAATATAGTTTTGGTTATATTTAAATCATTAAGATTTTTTTGTTATTTTAAATGGGCTGTAGCTAAAATGTTATGTGGTTAGATTGATCCAACCAAGGAGATGGTTTCTTCAGAAGCCCCGACTGACTGTTCCCCAAACCTCGAAAGCTCAGGTATAATAGATTGGCATGTCATGACACACTGCCTAGGTGTTGGTGTGTATGTGTGTTTACAGCATGACTCTTTGAGTATAGTCCACGTATTTTATTGTTTTGTCTTGTTACTTTAGATCTACATTTTATTGACTTTTGTTAACTTTGACTTATAAAATATTTTCATTGATAATGTAATTGATAATTATTGTACCAAAAGTAGGTCTGTTTTGATTGTACTCAAATTTAGTAGAAACATTTTGGCAAAAGTTGGTTTTTGTACTTATATTTGTTGTAGAGTTTGTTTGATATTACCAATTTTTAACACTTACTTTTACGTTTGCTAATATCTGTTGTTTGGCTTTATTTGTTGTTAATTGTGTCTAAAATTTAACTGGACTGATATTAATAAATATTTGGTTTAAGACACAGTTTTAGGTGTGGATTATTTTTTCACAATCTCCATTTCAGTGCAGAAACTCAATTATTTGTTATTTATTCACTGTGCCGACTTGTACGATTTTAGCGAAAAAAATTATACCGGCCGACGCAGAAAGTCAGCAGGGATACGAAAAAAATTAATACAACTCTCGCTCACGCCCCAAAAATTAATTATTTTGGAAAATTGTAATTCCCCCATATGTGGTGCTAATAGTGGTGGTAAAGATGCACATTGCCCACTCTCATTACAATGCTTATAAAACGAATCGAAAACATGTTCTGAAGCTATATTGGTAAGTATTGTTTGTTATTACGACAAAAGGTTAATTTTATATACCTATGAAGTATCCAGTCAGGATAGATTTGGTTATAATTTTATACGTTTAACCAAATATACACATGTAAGGCTAGAATAGAGATCACGTGACGTCACCTGGCAAAACGTATCACTCCGCGGAAGTGGACGTCTAATTAGGTAATGTAATGTATAAAATTACAACCAAATCTATCCCACGGAGTAATACATTTTGCCAGGTGACGTCACATGATCTCTATTCTAGCCTGTAGACATACAAAGCAATGTATGGGCAATGTGCATTTTTACCAGCACTATTAGCACTACGTATGGGAGAATTACAATTTCCCAAAATTATTAATTTTTGGGACATGAGCGAGAGTTGTATTATTTTTTTTTCGTATCCCTGATGGTTTTCTGCGTCGGCAGGTATAATTTTTTTGCTAAAATCGTACCTTGGCCATGGTAAATAAATACTAATTATTTTATATAAAACGGTGCACCGTACAGTGCACAGTGATTGGTGATTGATAATTGAAGCACTTAGAAATGTTTCTCACTACAGTTGCAAGTTACCTGAGGTTAGTTTTTTTTTAAATAAAATTTTTTCTTCTCAGTATTTCTTTCTATAATTGTAGAACAAAACACAATTTAGTAATACATCTTTGAAATTTCATTCAGACTTTTGTTTCTTTTTGCTAAGGCCAACTAAATTGTCACTGTTACGTTTTAAAACAAGTTTCACTATGTCAATGTGCAACATTTTTTATTGCTTTTATGGTAATATTGTCACCACATGTAAATGATATTCTATTAAAATTTATACATGGCAATATCTAAAGCCCTAGCTAACACAACACTAATAACAAACTTGTTACTGACATTGCAAAATTGAAAAGAATTCAAATTATTAAATAAATTCACAAGAATTCAAACAATTTTAAATAAACGAAATTCTTATTTGTTTTAATGGGTGGTAGAAAAATTTACTTTATTATAATATAAATCACAAACAAAATTTGCATGTGTATACAAATAGCACTTTTTACTTTTTGTATTTTTATATTTTGACAGTCTTCTTATACATTTTAGTGATAAATATAGCACTTGGTCATCCATTTAGTAACCTTGTAGGGGTTCATATATTTTTTTTTATATGAACAGTGTTTTATACATCTTTTCGAGTCGTATTGATGGACCATACACTCCTAAAATATTGTGTTGCTTAAGTTACCGTTTCTTGAGATACTCGTTACGAATATATTTCCTTAAACCAAATATACTCATGATGAAAATATTGGAAAGAACCCCAATACCACAAAAATAACAAATAATACAAGTTACTTAAGATTAAACCCTTATGTACATTTCAATGACCATATAATCATCATCAGAGGGTCTTATTACAAAATACAATCTGGCAAAAGAAGTTATAAACTAGAATGATCCTCTAGGTGTAGTTGTTTGACATGGTCATCGAAATGTATATAAGGGTTTAATCTTATGTAACTGGTATTATTTGTTATATTAGGGTTCCTCCCAACATTTTCACTGTAATATGTTGTACCACTGTGCTCTTGATATTGTATACGGAAATATATTCAGGTTTGTAAAGTTAAGACCATCTTTTAACCTTTCAATAATATTGATATAGTTAGTCCCCATGAAACATGTTCAATACAGTTTACATCTGCAGTATAAAATTCTTTTATTGGCTTATATAAGTAACATTTCAGATTTTCTTGTTTGTCAGAATTATGACAGTTTGAATTATTGTGAACTCTAAACCCAAGAAAGACTTGTGTGTGTTGCGGAGCATAAAAAGATTAGATTGCTACCTAAGGGATAATTGGTTTTTATTGCATTTGGAAAGGGAGAGTTTATCCCAAAGAATAAACAAAGTTTTTAGTAAAAAAAACAGAAGTTATTTATACGGCCTCTCAGGTTAAGTTGAGGCAAGCCAGGTAGCTGTGGGATTATTACTGGCCTATGAATAGGCTGGGGCAGCCTGGCGAGAACATCCCATTAGTGACACATTGCCAATTACTCCGCTAAAAAACCTTAATATAAGAAATACGGATTATATGGGAAAAATTTTGATACTGTTTTCTTAATTACTATTAGACAAACAATTGCAAGTTTGTCTCATGCTAGTCGGTCGAATTCAAGTGTGATTACATATACCGAAGGAAAGTTCCGCTATACCAAGTGTAGCCGCTAATCACACTTAAAGTCAGCCAACTAACAGGAGACAAACAAATGTCACGCAATTGTTTAATAGTAATTAAGAAAACCGTATCAACATTTTTCCCATATAATGAGTATTTATTAGATTGACGTTTTTAAGTGAAGTAATCGGTGATGCTTCACTAATGGGATGTTCTCTCAAGGCTGCCCCAGCCTATTCATAGGCCCAGACCGGTCTTAATCTTCCAGCTAATGGCTTGCCTCAACTTAACCTGAGACACAGTATAACAATATCTCTATAAGCCCAAATAGTTAAGTAGCTAATTTCAGTACTTTACAAATATAACAACCAAACTCTCACAATATCCTTTTCAAGACTTTAATGTGAGACATGTTTTCACAACAATTTTGTCATCACTAGTGACATAAACACTATTAATCAATATTGAGTATATTAGTGTATATCTGTCAGTGGCGATAACTTGGTTGTTGAAACATACTTTGCATTAAAAACAAATAAAAACATATACAAAACTCACAAATTAATCATTTATTTACTCATACGCATTTCAATGACAAAGTCATCATCATCAGTGAGTGTTACTACTACAAACTCTAACTTACAACTACAGTGAAAGTAAGGTTACAATTCCATATTTATACAGTAGGCGTTGCCACGCCTATATGTCAAAACAACAGTTATTAACCCTAATTTAAACATGATACATCAAATAGAAATTTTATACCTAACTCAATAATTACAATAAAATTTTTTAACCATACAACATAATTACATATAAAAACATACACAAAACTCACAAATTATTCATTTATTTACTCATACGCGTTTCAATGACCAAGTCATCATCATCAGTGAGTGTTACTACTACAAACTCTAACTTACAACTGTTGTAAGTTAGTTGATAATGAGTTGTAAGTTAGAGTTTGTAGTAGTAACACTCATTGATGATGATGACTTGGTAATTGAAACACGTATGAGTAAATAAATGAATAATTTGTGAGTTTTGTGTATGTTTTTATTTGTTTTTAACATAACCTCACAAGCTAAGCTCAAAGAATATTTGTTTATAATTACATATAAACAAAATAGATAATTAATATTACAGTTTATTATTATTTTATGATTTTAAACAAAAAGTTATAATAATGATGATTAATTTGTGAGTTTTGTGTATGTTTTTATTTGTTTTTAACATAACCTCACAAGCTAAGCTCAAAGAATATTTCTATACTTTGCCTTGTATCTGTTGTAAAAAATATTGTGAGAGTCAAGTTGTTTTATGTGTATACTACTTACATGCTAAGTAAATGTAATATGTGTATGTTATAAAATCCCTTTTAATAATTTATAAATACTTTATGATTTCTCAAATTTATAATTTGATATCTTTTAAAAAGTATTGATTTACTGAACAAACTTTGCTCTAATACTCCCTCTCTGACCATAATTTGTTGCCTTAAGTAATATCACTTTCTTCTCCAAAATATTAAATCAAGAAGTCTTCATTTTAATTGTTTTGTAAACAAATTATTTCTTTGATGTCAGGTTATTTAAGGAATTATCACTTCCCCTTCAATAATTTTCTTAAAAAGCTGAGGTAAATCAATTAAAGAATTTTCAGGTTCCGTTTTGAATATTTATGTTAAATTTACACAAGATAATTTACTAAATAGAATTTTAAAAAATGCATGTAGTAAAAATTTTTTTTTAAAAACTGATTTTGTTGTTAACATTGTGCCTGACAGATCACACTTTGTTCTCTAAAGAATGTTTTGAGCAAAATTGCTGGTTTAGCTAATACTAGAATCAATCCCTGAGAAGGGGGAGGGTTAAATAAAAATGTTTGGAATTTATATTCAGTTAGGGAGCTAGAACTTGTGAATCAGTATTTTAATAATCTTTCCAGACTGCTTAGGAAATAAATACTAGTAATGAAATTCAGACCTGTTACCTCTTAGACACACCTTGTATATAAACTAGGTTAAGAATGCAAGAGAGGTAGATTCACTTCAAACTGTTTTTGAAAAGTCAATCAAGAAACAGACTTGTAAATAGAAGTTATCATTTAAAAATGTTTTATTACCTAAGAATAACCCATGTCTATTCCTTTTCCTTTGTAAGAAATGTAACATTTTTTGATGTACAAAAAATTTCTCTCTGAGAATTGCCATAATGAGAGTAGATCTATTTATGTTATGAAATTATGTAAATATCAATTGTAAAGAAGAAAGTAGACTAAGTTGTAAATAATTTAAAGGTTTTTTACCCTAAAAATAATTGGTGTGTACATAATTACCTTTTTGTAGAAATAAAACAACTTGTTTGCAAATCAAGAATTGTCATTTATCAATTTAGTGGCGATGTTTCAATAACATATTCGTTACAATCACCAGACGTATAGACTGTATTGGATGAAATAATTTCTGCAATATTTTTTTGCAAGGTAATGTAAAATATTATTGTAGTAGACCTAACAATTTAGCGTTTAATTCACACGATATAATCTATACGCCTGAAGATGGTAATGAATACATTATCAAAATGTCCGCTAAATTAATGAATGACAATGCTTGACTCGCAAACCAGTCGTTTTATTTCTACAAAATTTAAACCTAGCGAGTATAACATCTAGACTAATTACCTTTCCAATAAATATATTTTTTTTGGTGTATTTTAAAATTGTATTAAATTCTGTTCTCAACTTAATCTCTACCTCAGACTCTGACTTTATGTCCACGATGAGGTATTTACAATTTTCACTGTCCATTCTATCTAAACTGTGGAGCAGATTAATGTCAGCTATAAAGCAGAGAAAGAGTAAGTTTACAATATATACCATTCGCTATTATTATAGGCAACTAAATTTTGTGTTCAACGAGCAAAGTATTTTTATGGTTTAGAATCGTGACATTTTCACCCAGATCTTTCATTTACTTTTTAAAACATTTTCATACATTTGTGTTTGTTTCCTTTTGACATTTATTTAATTATTTGGAATTAAATTGGATATTTTTTGTGGCACTTTATATAAACTTAATTATCCACTAAATGATTATATTTTTTTACAATGTGTAACATTTTCCTTATAAACAGGGTATGTTGAAATGGAATCTTATAACACAATTTATTAAAATCTGATAACATGAAATTAAACGTAGTTTGTCTAATAAATACTGTCCTAAACATTTTATACTGTACCGTGTGTAAAGGAATTCCTAGGATTTCAAAGTCCGTAGATGAAAAACGACAGAGATAGCGATAAACTTCATAATTTGTTGTGGCAATTGATAGTTACAATTGTACTTGGTTCTAAAACTACGCTGCACAGTTATAGATAACTCACTTTTACCAAATTGTAAAAGAAATACTTTCCGATCTTTAAAAAATGCTATTCTCACTTAATTTTGGCCAGTAGGAAGTAACAACTGAGGTGTGTTTTATAAACAACAGCTGTTGGTATGGTGTCGTTGCTTATGTACTGCATAAATGGACTCGGAAATTATGATGAAGACTTTTGATAAACCTGGATTATTAAAATGTATATGTTTTGTTAAATAACCGTATCACATAAACTCTGGAATTAAGGTTCATTCCGTTATTTAAACAAAAATTTCCATTTATTCGGTTTAAAACGTATTACTGTATACATAAATCATAATTAATTATTATAATAGTTAATAATCATAAATCATTATGTATTATAAATAAATGATGTCATTTTACTGATATCTATATTTTTGTCACATTCATAGCAAATTATGAACAATATCTTATCATAGGTTAGCTAAAAGTATATTTGTTTGGCAAAAAATTAACAATTTTTAGTAATTACTGATTGGTTTATAACAAGCAACAGTAATTCACCTTCTTGGCCATCTCTCGTAGGTTATAACAATTTCTATTGCATTTATATTCTGATACATTCAGAAAAAATACTTTCACATATTTAGAATGATAGACACTGACCAGAATTTTTGTTATCAAAGATATCTGGAATGAATCTTTGAATAATAACTTAACCTTAAAAACAGTTTTATTTTAACTGCCTGTTAGCTCACAACAGTAAAAATTAAAAACGTCAACTAGTAGCCAAGCACTGATGAAAGCGACACGGTTGTCGAAACTAGTCTGTTTGTTTTAATAAACTAGTGTGTTTTAACAAAGTAATGTGTAGTGAGATTTAAAGTTAACTGTTGTGAATTTTTCTCACTAGCTAAGCTCTAATTAACTTTAAAAAAAGCTATTTTTAATTAAGTTGATATTTTCAAAAAAGGAGGAATTGGAAAATACATATTTATTGATACAATCTTCACGTGAGGTAATAATTTTTACTAGAAACACTTGTACTAGAAACACCTGTTAGTGTGTTACACTTACCTATAGTAGCATTTGCCATAATGATTGTTGAGGATGGCCTCTTTGCGAAATGTGTCCCATTATCAACTCAGACCGTAACTCACCTCTTGCGTGTTTTAGATTAGGTTGGGGCTGGGAGGTAAACTACTCCATACACAATTACATATTCAACACCCACTTATGTTATAACTCGTATACACTTTTTGACATTATAACCTCCAATCCTCAATCCTCTTTGAAAGTACACCTACATCCCTACCTTAATATCCCACCCGCAACCTAACTCAAAACAGCCAAGAGGTCAGTTACAGTCCGAGTTGACAATGAGATACATCTCCCGAATCAGCTGTGCTTAATAATCATATAACTAATTGCTATAGGAGAATGTAACATACCAACATATGCACAAGTGTTATAGTGAAAAATACGGATATTGGTGTTTTTTTTAAAGTTGAGAATCTGCAACATTTATTTATTCAAGGTCATTGAGACCTGACTAGCAATCCTATTCAAAAGTCGCATCAAATTTACCAATCAGTATTTATTAGAGATATTATTAAAAATCAATATGACCGTTGTTTTATTTTAATAATATCTTACAATCTTCTATTTGTCCATTTCATTTGGTTTATACATAAAAACAATTTTTTTACAGGACTAGAATTATTAAAATAATTGAATGTGTCTGTAATTGACCATGCGGTGTGGGGTCAGCTTAGTGCTTGAATTACGCTTCTGCCACCGAGCTAAATAATGACTCATTGTTTTTTGTTACATCTAACTAATGTTTGATATGCTTTGACAATGTGGATAGGTTTGCAATATTAAACATTAATTGTAAATATTTTATACATTATGTATTACAATGGTAAATGTTAAAACAGTTTACTCAAAACATCATGACATACTAGTTTATATAACTGGTTGTATTAATAAACTAGTGTGTCATGAGGTTTTGAGTAAACCATTTTAATATTTACCATTGTGAATTGTACTCACTAGCTAAGGAAGTAATTTTATTATACTTTCTGTATTGCTTATAATTAATATTATATTTTATTATAATGTATACTGTATAGAAAAATTACAATGTGTGGAAGGAGATTCTGGTTTTAGCAACTTCAAATGGAATGCACATGCATAAGAGTAGCTGGAGTTTTCAGTCTGATGCCTTGTGGGGTTTTGTTGGGGTACAGCTTCTTCTACATTTTGAGTTTTTTTTTATCCTGTTGCTGTATAAAAATGGTTTACCTGTATTTCGTAGTGTACAAACATAGTATAGAGTTGTTTTTATTGGAATTTTTATTTTAATAAAATTATTAAGTAATGCAATTGTTAAATGATAAATTAAACAGATGTTTGCACACTTTAAAAATGTATACAATTTCTTTAAAAAATACTTTAATTATTTTTTATGAAAGCTGCTGTTTTGGGAGTGTAATCCAGTTTGGACTTCAGTTGCATTCAAATTTAAAACTGGACACATCCCCTAAAGGTGGTGTAATCATACAACAAAAAGTATGCTTTACCTATAGGAAAGGTATATATTGTTTTATAGTACCAGAGTGTACAATTAATAATTCAAATTTAATATAAAAAAGAATATTGTAAATAAACTAATTTAAAAGGATGAAAGGAAGAACTATTCATTTGTTAAATGTGTTCTATAAATATTGAAAAAAAATCTTGAAATATTTCAGTTACATGTCTTAACACTGGCCTGTCCTTGAAAGCTCAGTTTTGACAGGTTTGCCTTTTATTACATCTGTTGCAGAGTATTTTAATTTTCATGCTAATATCACAAATACTTAATGCAATATACAACCTGAATTCCTTCAATATACAACCTGTATTCCTTCAAAGATGATGGTTTAGCAATCAAATGTACATTGGGATTTAAGATATTAAAAGGTTTATTTGTAGTTAAAAGATATATGTCGCAATATATGCATGCCCTAAAAAATCCCCTGGGAGCAACATATTTTGGAAAGGTTTTTGAATATTATCTTTTTAATATTGTTATTAAAATATTTAATATTTATAAAAATATAAATTTTTTTTGACGTTAGTACAGCCCATATTTTCAGTTTTAAGTGGTGAGACACGGTAATATTTTCACACACAAAGTCTCAGTATCCTTTAGTTTCCATGACAATTTTGTTGACAAAATCTCTAATGTAATATTTTGAAAAGGTCTAATTCTTTAGGATCCGGTGGGAAAACAAATTTTTTAGAATTCCTGGTTTATTTGTATCAAAATCATGCTATGATCTGTAAACACGTGTGACAAACCATAGACATTACATACAAAAAAATGATGACTCTATGTCCTGTGACTATATGATGACTCTGTGTAGTATATATTGTCCAGATAATATCTAATATTGAACCTAGAGTGCAGCACAATACACAGAAAAAAATCGTAAACATTTGGCAATGCTAATTCAAGAGACATGATTGAACGTTCATAAACGGGAATGCACCCGCTGGCCGTTGAGCAATCTTAAGTACTGGTATCTGAATGCTAATCAAAGGGACAATGAAATGTTTGCTACATTTGCTTTAACTTGTTACATTGTACAATAGTTTGTATTTCAAAACCATCAAAGTTATTATTTCAGGGCAAAAGGAACATTTTTCTTAAAAATATTAGATCCTTAATTTACGAAAAATTCCCTTCCCTCGATTGCATTAGCTGGATATTGAGTGTAAGGCTAGCTGTGCTTCGAGTTTAAAGAACTATAGAGCTTATTTATAAATAGTATTAATTAAAAAAAAATAAAATTCATTTTTATAAGAATATAGTTAACCCATTATAGATAAGTAATTAAATATTTATAAAAGTTTTATTATGAATTTATAATACAGTAGAGCCGCGGTTAACCGAAATAAAGGAGGGAGGACAGCTGTTTCGGACATCAAATTTGTCGGTTAACTCATGACTTGTTTAAAAATGACATAAGTAAGGGGTGTTGGGAAAATAAATATCAATAAAGAACGATTTCTGTAGTTTTTTAAATTGGATAGTATACATGTATTTTAAAATGATGTTTACATTACTTACAACATATTAAACTTACACTTATGTATTAAAGTGAACAGTCTCAAAAAACTGTGATTTTGTTTGTGTTATAAACAGTTTGTGTTTCCGAGCTGCGATTTCATTTTATTAACAGAACATCAGCTGGTGTTGATTCTTTGCATTGTTCAACAAACTTGAGGGCAACTTAAAATTAAAAAATCTAATCTAGTTTCTTTCTGGTTGTTATTTAAAAAAACACATATCATTAATGGATTTTAAAATTAGTGTGGCACAAAATAACGACTGAGTAGAGTTAGTGCTTAATTTAGGCCTACCTCTATGCATTAAATCCATCGTCAGCAGTCACTTTGCTTATTCCGTTACCCATGTTGTCTGCAATGCGGCCTTCTGTTGCATTGTTAGCAGGCTACAAAACTGTCTCTACAATGTCTTGGTGTGTGAGTTCTTTGGAGTCATCCGCAACGATCCATGTCATTTTCATCCAAGTCTTCATATTCAGGAATTGTATGAACCATCTCTGTCAAGTTTTTAAAACCTTTTGTTCCTTCTTCCAGTCCGCCGTATAGTTTTCTCTGGCACTTTTGCACTATTTCCTTATCAACTTTTCTCAAGCTTGCGCACACCAGTATAATACATGCTTCATGTTCACTGACTTTAGTTCTTCATTCATATCTTGTGTTTTGCAATCCTCCAGAATGATTCACAACAACAGCTCTCAACAGTGTCGTTTAAATATTTGTATAACGCCTTAATTGAGAGGCTAGTGACATTTGGAGGAAGGAAGCGAACAACGGTATCCCTACTTAATCTTGATGAGTCATGCATTGTTTACATATTACTGTAGGTACATTTCCTTTTCACTATGTGATCTTTTGGTTAACCTAGGTTTCTATTGATTCGAGTTTCGGTAACCGGAGTTCTACTGTAGTTTAATTATCTGTATTGTGTTAAATATGGGGGAAAAATTTGAAATTAGGAAATGTTCCTTTATGCCCCGGTGATAAAATTTTAAGTAAAATGTTATTTACGTGCAAAATCTATCAATTAAATCTTATTTATTAAACCTGATTGTTTACAAAAACATGTAGTTCAGTAATGGCAATTCTTATAAAAAAATTGCATATCAGAATATGTCATTAAAAATATAAATAAAACATACTAGGAATATCGGCAGATTGTACTCAATTGAATGAAACAAGAATAATTTTTAAAGATCTCAACAATTACATACAAAACTGAAATTTTTAGATATTTTACAGTTCATAAAAAAAATTAACACGAATATACAGGTATCTTGTCAACCCCAAAAGCCCCTTAACAGAACCATTTTAATTGTAGGTAATGTAAATAATTTAAAAATTACACAAGTTGTACCTTTTAATAGGTCATATTTGTAATAATAATGGCAAACATTAAACAGTTTTGTTGTACCCTTCATCAGTTCCAATGTGGCACCTATGATGCTGTTATTACAATTCCATCTTTAGGATAGAATGTGTCTTGACATTTCCAACTCCTGACTGATAAAAGGACCTTAAGTGGCTAGTAGTTTGTCCTTTTCCCTTATAGAGGCAGTATTTATTGTTCCCTCTATAAAGACCATTTGCATTTGCTAACCATTCAATGTACAAGTTTCTGCAAGATACCAGTTGAGCACAATAGTAATACTGATGGATCTCATAACCATGAACACAAACTGTGAAATGAAAATCCATCTGTGTTGCAATGTTAAGGTAATGACGATAAACGCATCTTTAAGCAGGTCATCTATAACTCCTGCACCATAAATGTTTTTCTTTCACATCATTAACAATTTGATTAGCAACATTTACCTGGCTTGATATGGCTCCTGGGAGCAACATATTTCTGAAAGATTTTACATTTTTTTCATTTTTCTAATCTTTTTAAAAAAACTTTTAAATTATACTAATATTTGTTAATATTTTCTTATTAACTCATTTTCACCAAACTTTACTTTACGTTCACTGACAATTTTTTTGCTAAAAATAATCTGTTAATCTTTTTTTTTGTGTTAAATACCTATTCATTGTAAAATACCATACAGACTTCGAAACGATCTGTAAACACTTAAAAACCATAGATTTTGTACACAAAAGAATTTCATTATTCAATCGCCTATTCATTGTAGAATACGGCACAAACTTCAAAATGATCTGTAAATACATGGGAAAACCTCGTATACTTTAGACACAAAAGAATGGTGACTATGTATTATTGTCCAGATAGTTGCAAATATTTAACCTAGAATACAGCACAATACACAGGAAAACATATTATAAACGTACGGCAATACTAATCTGAGACAAATGGTAGAACGTACATATACTTCCCGCTGGCCGTTGTACGATATCACATACTGGTATGTGAATGCTAATCAAAGATTTAAAATAAAATATGGTTTTTCACTATTAGTATTTATTTGGTCTATATATTCATGCTTTAAAAAAGAATTAAACAAGCTACTAATAATGATTAAATTAATATTTTTAAACAATAATTGTTAAAAATTGCAGATTTCTCTCGTAGTAAAATGTTAAAATATATGACTGTTGAAAACAAATACAAAATATAATTATGCTTAAATCATGTTTATCATAAAAAAGAGGCATTTGTCAAGAAATTAACTGTTTATTCTCTGTTTTATTATTATAGTATATTTTCCCAATACATCAGTATTTCTTTTCTAAATTTTACCTTAAACATGTACAATTTGCCAACTTATTAAAAATATTCTCTAAAACTACTCATTTGCATACACTTTAAGAGAATAAAAACTCTACTGTTTTGTAAAAATTAACTGTAAAGTTATTAAAAGATACAAGTAATATTTTTTTTCAAGAGTCAAGTATAAAATTATGTTTTGCTTTGAAGATATTTTTAAAGAGGTTTAATTCTGTTAAGAAGTAACTGCAAAATATTTCAAGGAACCTTTGAGGGAATAATAGTATAATAAAATATATGTTATTTATTGTTAAATATTTCTGTTGATAAATAATAAACTTGTGTTTAGAGGGTAGCAGATTGCTGAGCTTGGGGACTACTGTGGTAATCACACCTCCGTTTAACAACAATGGAAATGGCGATAATGAAAAAGTAAGTATTTTTGAAGTCATTCATTTATAACCTTATACTATACAAATATATTATGAGCGTTGTGCTAAAATAACATTAAATTCAGCATAAAAGCTATTTATTCAACGGCTACAAGTAAAAAGCTAAATTACAACTGGTAGTTATGGTCTTCTCTGTTTAGAGAGATAAGCTGTTTCAGGTGAACAACTTTGGGCACAGGGTCACGATTTTTACCATCTCCAAACCATGGGAGCTCTTGGAGAAAATTGTCGAAGTTGGTGATGCGCTCCAAAATAATTAATTTGAAAAAAAAGAAAAAATTTAGCTCCTTAATCTTATATATATTGTAGAGTTATAAATAATACTAAGTTTAAAATAGTGGAAATAAACTAAATTTCAAGATTTTACTAGAAGATTTCCGGGGATTGCAAAATAAACATTTTTCAAGCATTTCTATAACAGTAAATTATCATTAAGGTTTTACTGTTATGAAATACTACATAATATTCAGAGGAACAAAAAGTTTTAAATTATTGACCATACAAAGAAATATATGAAACAATCTTTAACCTTTGTATTCCCCCAAGCTTACGTTTTAAAATTTGAGTAATCTATAAAATATTTATGCAGAGATTTAAAAGAATATTAAATTTAATTCTATGTCTAATCATCATTTGATGAATTCTTTGCCCTTATTAACCCTCAGCACTCAGATTTTTTTTAACATGCTTTGCTTCCCCACTTGTAAATAAAGTGAGACAAATTCCTCACCTGCGAGTTTGAGAAACTTTGTTTTCTCTTACATCTTAGTTAACTAAGCAATTTTTATTTACTAATCTATGTATATGATTTTATTACCGTGTTTGTAGTTTTGCAGAGTATGATATCTTTCCATACTTATATGGCAAAGAGTTTAGCTATTTTGCCATTTGCGTATCTATTAGTTTCAGACACAATTTCTTAAAGCTAAATGTCTGAAAAACATAACTGGAAGAAGTCTATCGGATTTTTAAAAATTCTTACATTTTTCTAGGACCTTTTATTGCTGTAAATGGTATCTTATTAAACCCTACAAGTGAGTCTGAACAAATGTTCAACTCGTCAGTCTGAGATATTTCACAACTACCTACCTCTTTTGACACATTCAAATCACCATTATCACTAACATCGCTCCAAGAAGAAACTGAACTACATTCCGATAAATCAGGATCAAGTAAAAGATCAGGAATGTAGCGGCAAACTAGATTTTGTGATGACTCACAGATTCAAAAACATTTTAAATTTAGCTCAAATTATTGACAATGGAGTGCAGTACAAAATGGTAAAAGATTGAATGTCGGTGGCTTTGCCGCAGACGAGTTATAAGTATTTGAAAATCGTAGCGAGTGACATCCTCTATACGAGTAAACTGCAATATTCGCTAAGCGGGGCCCCCGACAGTCCGAGTGCTAAGGGTTAAGTACTAAACCATGTTTTTCTTATGAGGATAGAGTGAGAAACATCAAACTAACTGTTATGCTGAAAACATTCATTAATAATAGAAAATAATGCAGTGTTTAAAAAATTATTAAATTTACCAACAGATTTGTTGAAAACATTTTCTTTTCTTCCTATTTGTGTCGACATTATTACATTTAGTTATAATACAATAAGCAACAAACTGTTGGTACTAGTGTTAGATAAACAAATTGTGAAGAGGTTATTTCCAGCAACAATACATTTTACAATGTATTTAACAGATCCATGTATTTTTTAATTCTTCAATAGCTCTCATTCTTCTATTATCGCCTATGAAGGATAGGGATTGGGAATACAGGATGGGTTTAGGGTAAGGTATTTATAGGGTTTAGGATGGGTTTAGGGTAAGGAATTCATGGACTGTGTGATCATTGTTCAAACCAAATAAACTATATAATAAGAGGATGCAGTTAGCTTTCATAAAATATATATAGTAGAGTCTCGATAATTTGAGGTAAATGAGACCAAACCCCCTCGAATTGCCAAAAACTTGAATTACATAGAAATACGTTCATGTGCATTAGAAAGAATTGGAGTTTTAATGAACGTTATTACTATAAGTAATTAAAAATGCACCAAATAATTTTATAGTTTATATGAACATTTCTTGGAAGGTCAACTCATTTTCTTTCAAAATGATAAAATAAGCTCAAATAGAAATAGGCTTGAATTTTATGGAAGCTCGAAATATCGAGACTCTGAATTTTGAGACTATTGTACATACTCGTAGCCAACTCGAAAAATTACATATATTTTAAAAAATGTCAGAAACAAAAATTGCAACATTCCATATGAATTCCCTGCCTATTTGTCCGAACTTATAAAATATTTTAAAAATTATTATGCCACTATGAAAACTAAATTAGCTAGAAAATTATAAGCATCCGAACTTTAAACAGATTTGATGATTTTTTTTCATGAAACAAATCAACATTGTATTATATTTTTAAAATGAAATTTTCATTCTTCTTAGCAACTTTCAGTTATTATTAAAGTCAAGGTTTATTGGATATGTTGTTAATTTATGTTTTGTACCGTTTATGGTCAATTATTGTAAAGTGATACGATTTGACTTGGTTGCTGATGATATTGTAAAACAATCGCTATAACATAAAATGAAAATTTTAGGTTAGAGTTTGATAATGACAAAAGTATGCAATGATACTGATAAACATTTAATGAAACATGTTCAACTACATCAATCCTTGCAACTTGTTTACAGTCATAATTTTTGTTTTCAGTTTAAAACAATATTTTTGTTGAAGTTTCTACAAACAACTTTGTATTTGTAACCTTCTGAAGATGCTAACTGTGTTAACAAAACGTACATAATGGTTGTGTAAATATTTGTAGGTAGGGTTTATAATTGTTTATTAATTAAAATTTCTAAAACTTGCAGTTTTTATGTTGTACATCTTGAGGTTTTTATAAAAATTACACTTGTTTGTTCATCTTGGCAAAAATACCACTACTTACTGATTTATTCAGCAGACGCATTTCGCACTAAGTCAGCCCATTTTTCAATGCTGTGAATTACTGACAAGACAGTTGCTCAGGTGTGTTGTGTTGGTGTGAGTCTGTGGTGTATTTTTGTTCATAGAGTAGTTGTTAATTATGTGCTCAAATATAGTGTTTGATTGGAGTGTGTTTTGTCATTTAGAATGTGTTGTGGATAGTATTTATGGTGTTTATATATCTCATAGCTTTTTACTGTGTTAAGTTTTTTGCTTTTATTGATGTAATGTAGGATTTTTAGATTGGTGTCTATGTCAGTCTTTGAGTGTAGTGTGTTTTGTATGTGTATGGCGAAATTTGATATGGGTTGTGTCTTTCTTATCTGTTTTATGTGTTCTTCATATCTTGTGGTAAATGTTCCCCCTGATGCAACAACTATCCCAGCTTTTACATAGGATAAACAGGGAGAACATTTACCACAAGACACGAAGAACACGTAAAACAGATAAGAAAGACACAACCCACATCAAATTTCGCCATACACATACGAAACACACTACACTCACAGACTTACATAGACACCAATCTAAAAATCCTACATTACATCAATAAAAGCAAAAAACTCAACACAGTAGAGAACTATGAGATATATAAACACCATAAGTACTATCCACAACACATTCTAAATGACAAAACACACTCACAATCAAATATTATATTTGAACACATAGTTAACAACTACTCTATGAACAATAATACACCACAGACTCGCACCAACACAACAAACACACCTGAGCAACAGTCTTGTCCATGACTCACAGCATTGAATAGACCTAGCGTTCAACGCGTATGTTGAAAAATATCATTAAGTAGTGGGTTTTTGCCAAGTTAATAGCAAAAAGTGTAGATGTTTAATGATTTTGTTGCTATTATAAATTTTTGCAAGTGTTTATTTTAATAAAATGTCACAATAATTATTTTGTTCTAATGGATTTAGGTAACAACAGAAACTGAAGAATTGGGCAAACAACCATCATATGTTAGTTTGGCTCGTTGTATCAGTGGCTATACCACTTTAACTACTTATAATAGCAAACAAAGAGAAGGTTTCCGTTCAAGGGACATTAGTCCAGCAAGAATTACAGGTAAGAGATCCTATTGTGATGGACTGACATTGTTTGCAGTGTAGAAAATAATAACTTTCAGTGGATAGTGAAAGTGATGAAAATTTAAAATTAAAAAAGATATTTTATTTGTCAATTCCGATTAGGCCAACAAAGAAAAATTGTTTTAGTAACTTTTTATTAAATAATTACAAATAATATTAATATGTATATACTTTTGACATAATCACAATATTAAGAGACAAAACTTCTTGTCCAAGTGACAAATCATTATTACAATCACATTTCTATTGTATGAAATCTATGAACATTTTTGGTTAAAATTGTGCTCTTCATTTACCTCTATAATATATACACTTTCAGCTATTGGAACGTTGGCTCAGAGCCAGACTGCTGGATTTCAGTCATGTAGTCATACAGTTCGAATGCAACCCAGAGATATCTTTTTTTAAATCAAAATAATGAACTAATATTTGAAAAAACTGTAATAACATCAAGTGTCGTCCATTACAAGCTTAACACATTCAGCACGGCGGCAATATTAAAGATTTCATCAAGCTGCTGACGGTTTTTTTCGTTATTTTCCACATTTTACAGCATTGTTTTATCTCAAAATCTATAATTAAATGCTTAGTTATAAATGGGAAAATTAGTAACAAAAATTCAAACACTATTTAATTGTAAAAATCGAGAGCGTGCCGGTGTGCTCGCCGACCCTGGCAGTGGAATGATGGAAATGCTATGTGGGTTGCATAGCTTGTCGCTGCATCTAATTATCATGCCCGTTGTTTTAATCTCAATAATTTTATACCATGTACAGGTTTATTGAGGACATCAAGAAACTAGAATATTATTTTATTAATCGGGTCACAATAAAAACAGGAAATTTAAATAAAATATCAACTAATGCTAATGATAAAATACTGTACAAAAAATAATAAAACTCAATAAAAAATATATAGAAAAAAAGATAAATTACATACAAATCTAAAGTACCTACGACTAAAATATACTACATACTAAAATAACCACTCAACGTTTAACTCAAAATGTTTGTTTCTGCTTGTGTCATGTGTTTCACAAAGCGATAGAGATTGATAATGTAAACGGAGAGATAGATAATGCACATGCCATGTCCTAGACTATTTATAGCAGAGATTAGCTGACATTTGTTTACAATTTTATGATGACACATTAGGATTTCTGGCGTCCAAGCATTTTCTCAATGACTCTTATTTACAGTTAGTCTGTTCCTATTTCGAGTAGGTTCATTCATCCTAATAGCACAGTTATCGTTTAGTCTTACGTTAGTTCAGAAAGCTTAGATTATTTTTATGATCGTTGTTTTTACGGGATAATTTACCGTGTTAAGTGGTTACAACTAAAAAACCAATTTAAATCTGCTTATGAAATTCCTTTAGGCATTGTTTCAGTTGAAGCATCAAAAAGTTTCCTTGGGATGGTCGGATTTATAAATGACTCAGGCACTATGTTCTCCAAACTTTTCTGAAACACTGACGTAAAAATCAAACCTATTTACAAACACTTACTGACACTAGAGAAGTTTTAATTAGACTGTGATTGAGCGTGCCGGTGCACTTGCTGTCTTTCAGAAGGAAAGTGGGGTGCGCAAAGGCACGATCTCACTGCCTCGCAAGGGAACCCAGAGCGTGCCGGTACGCTAGCCGTGCTGAACGTGTTAAACAAATGTATTTAAACTTGAGTAGATGAATAACAAGTATTTTATTAACAATTGAAAACTTTAAGATATATAAATAAAACATATAAATTATATTAACATGGTTATGCTTTAGGGATCTACCAAGATCTTAGTCCACGCAAAGGGGATGATGGTATCTTCACTTCCTTGCCAGGGACAAACTGCCTTACTGTACAACCCAGATATCTGACAGAAATGGAACACCGCTCTGATTTCGGTAAGATTTCAAAATACTAAATTTATAACGGGAATTGCTATTACAAAAAATTAACAAAATATGGTGGTTGTATTTTATGAACAAAATTTAACTTGGTAAAAATAAGGGTATGAAAAACAGGAAAACTTCTGTAAAAGGGGACTTTATCTTAACGGACAATTTATACATTTATACAATTTATTTATACATATTTTCACAAGAAACATGATATAACATTTCAAGTTTTAATTCGTAAGGTAAATTTTAACTGATAAGAGGAAAATCTGTTAGTGACATGGATGAGCTTGAATTTTTTTCACTAGCGTGCCTATTTGAGGTTGTATTTTAGTAAAGGCACAAAGCAAGTCATCAGCAACATCAAGTTTGTTCCTTTATTTTGTTTTTATTTCAACAAGTGCTGAAAATGTTTTCCCGCTCAAGTAGGTGCTTAAAGAAGGCAAGTGTAATCGAAGAGCTGCCTGTGATACACTTTTAAGTGTTTTATCCGAAATGAAGATTTGACCACTGCGGCGCTGTTGCTACATTGAATAGCAAACATTCGTTTCGTGACAATTTTGTACTATTATTCCTTTTCAACGTGTCATGTTGATTTAATTTCAAGTTTACAAAATTGGCACATCCTTTACTTATATTTCTTTTATAAATGCATACATTTCATTTAAATTTTCCTAACATCATGTTCAATAGAATTACGTAAAAAAAAATCTGTGGTGTAAATTTAGTTTTAAATTTTGATATAAATTATGTACTTGGGTTTTAACTAAATGAGAATTTATCTTAGTATTTTCCATTTGGTCTCACCACTCCCCCCCCTGACTTGCCTTCACGCCTCCTAGTTTGGGAACCTATGATCTAGAAGAAACAGGATAAAGCCGACTTAGTCAAGTCATACAGTATTCAAGATAGGTATTGTTTCAACTACCCATTGTTTACCTAGGCTGGACTTTAGATAACCCGTTTCACTGGTTGAGTCGAACACAGAAATTCTTCACCGTGTAATTTATTTGTTGTATTTTTGTAGAAGTTCAGAGCAGTTTATTTCCCCTAGCAAAATGTTGACCTAGTTTCGTAGTATTGTTGAACTTCATTTTTAGCCGATTTTTTATGTTTCTAGTAATTATTGAACTTCTTAAATATATGTTTGCTCTTGGCCTCATAAATCAGAATAGTAATCAGTCTCTGGTTATAGTTCATTTTGAAAAAGGTCATTATAATATGATGACCATATGTACAGCTATAAGTGTTATTTACAGTGTAATCTTGAACTCCTGGTGGAATGATATGAGAATCAAGAAAAAAGCTCCTGTTAAAACAAAAAATGCTTTACTGTAGGTGTGAATTAAAAAAAAATGCCATGAGTGTTTGTGTCTAAGCAAAAAATTAATACTTATCAAAACTCTTATGGTCAAAATAATGACCGTGTTGGTAAACTCTGGAAGAAAATTATGCTTCTTGCGTTTACTAGTCACCTTTTTGTGTTTTTTTCAACTCAATATCATAATTAAATATGAAATGAAAATATGAAGAAGATATACCACATAGGAATTACGAGGGCTATTCAAAAAGTAAGGAACGTTTCTGTCTGAGGCCGCTACATGCATGCCAATCTCGTACATTTTAGTGCGTGCGTACTCGGAAACTCTGTCGCCGTCCAGCAGTGACAACAGGAACATTTCCGTGTTGCCCGTTTTTTCGCAATTTCAACTGAAGATGTGCGCTGCAATTGAAAATCCCGCCAGTTGTGAGGTGCGGTCAGTGATACGGTTTTTGTTGGCAAAAAAACTTGAAACCGATAGACATTTATCGCCAAGTGTGTGAAGTTTACAGAAACAACGTAATGAATGAAAGTTTTGTGAGAAAATGGTGCATTCAGTTTAAAAATTGTCGAACTGACGTTCATGATGAAGCGAAAAGCGGACGTCCAAGCAAAGTGATTGATGAACTGGATGCTAAAGTTGATAAAAATATTCGCGAAAACCGCCGATTTACGATAACGGAGCTTTCGCTTTGTTTCCCACAAATTTCACAGACTATGTTGTTTGAAATTATCAAACAAAGGTTAGGCTACCACAAATTTTGTGCAAGATGGGTGCCGAAAATGCTCACCGACCACCATATACGTCAGCGAATGGAGGCAAGTTTGACATTTCTGGATGCCTTTGACAGGCATGGTGATTCACTACTGGATAGAATCGTAACTGGTGATGACACATGGGTAAAACACATTAATTGCGAAACGAAATTACAGTCCATGGAAGGGGGCACACTAGCTCCCCCAAAAAACCAAGAAAATGTTTGCAAACATTTTCAGCAACGAAGATTATGGCAACGGTTTTTTGGGACAGGCAAGGTGTGCTTCTTATTGACTTTCATGAACGTGGTGCAACAATAAACTCTGAGCGGTACTGTGAAACTTTGTGCAACCTTAGGAGAGCAGTTTAAAACAAGTGCCGAGGGAAATTGACGTCAAAAATTTTGTTTGTGCATGACAATGCCCGACCTCACACAGCAAACCGCACCAAAGAACTCCTTGAGTCATTCAAATGGGAGGTTTTTCCTCATCCGGCCTTTAGTCCTGACTTTGCACCAAGCGATTTTCACTTTTTTCTAAGAATGAAGCTCAAGCTGCGCGTCACTGAGTGGCTGAGATCGCAGGTGGCAGATTTCTGTGATGAAGGAATTTCAAAGCTTGTCCACTGCTACGATAAATGTCTCAATTTGTTTGGCGACTACGTAGAAAAGTAGTATTTTAGTTGCTCTTTCAGTTGTATATAATAAAATTATTTTATTGTACTTATTTTTTTTTATTCAAGAATATTCCTTACTTTCTGAATAGCCCTCGTATTTCTATATTTATTTTAAAAATTTATTATATTAGATTTATTTACTCATTGTTCAACCTAATACAACCTCCAATGGTAGGTTGCCTTTATAACCTTTTTCACATACAACCTCAATAATTAAATAGTAGTAATTCTTTATTACACTAATAATAAATTACTTTAACAAAATGGGTAAATTTGTGAAAAAAACCTCTGGCAATTTGAGAACAGAATTTGTAAGCAAATTGTATGTAACAAATTAACTGAATAGAACATTTTATGCTAATAAGATATAATATATATATTTGAGTACATTTTTCTGCCTTTTCGAACCTTAAAATATATTCCTCTGTTGACGCGTTTCGGAATGACCCCATTTTCCAAACTTGAATCGTAGTGTTTGCCCAAATATTGAGTGTACTTATTTGTTCGTTAATAAAGTCGAACGATTTATTTAAAAGTTTGAAATTATTAAGTAGCAGATGCAAGGAGCAAGAATAAGCGTGCACCAGTTGGAAGCGAGGTTTGCAATTGGTGGGGCGTGGCTAATAGTTTATAAAGACAAACTCAAAATTTGGGCTAACAGTACGATTTTAGTTTTGAAAATGAAGTCATTCTGAAGTGGTTCAACAGAGGAAAATATTGTAAGGTTAGTAAAGCCAGAAAAATGTACTCAAATATATAGGCGTATTCCTAACAAAAATAAAAATAAGTATATTAAGAATTAAAGTAATCTCTTCAAATTTTTATAATACTATACTGAATGAAATGATATCAGTAAATTTATATAGAATATTGCCTTCTTCAGGTATAAATTATGCTAAATTGAAGAATGTTATTATGTGTATATTTAGCTAAACCCCAAAACATTGTCCCACAGACAGTAAATACTCGTAGCATTCTAAAAAAATACTCCAGCTAAATATATGTGTCATAATTCATAGTGGGAATTTCCATTATTGAAGTTTTAGTTTCAAATAGAGAACGATACACTTACCTTGTAATAGTACTGGGGGTCTGTGGTCATGTTATAGATATAAAAAACGTTTAATTTGCATGCTCTCATTTGATAGACAAAAGGTCAATGTTATCAAAATACAGTAAAACTCCAATTATTTGAACTTCGACTCCAAATCGCTTCTATATTTTCAGGAAAAAAATTCAAACAAATTTACAGCGTTTTCTAAAATAATTATTCCGCCTACATTTGCTGTGAGCCTTTCCTCCATGAAGCTAGTCTAAGCACAGCACAAGCATTTGGATGCTGAGTTGCATTCTCAGTGCAGATCTGTATAGTTGGCTGTGATCCGTTGCCAAGTGGCCAACCACTCTTTTACATCGATCCATTTTGTTTGTAAGTGCGTTTTGCCACTCTCCATGTCTTCTAAAAGATAACTAGCTCTATGGATAACGATAACATTAGCGGATAAGCTAATTACAGATCAGTCAGATGAAGGAATTATAGTTGGGAGAGATGTACCGTGTTAAACAAAGACGATTTCAGATATTAAAATGAGCAAACTTAAACATTTAAACTGTGTGTGTCGGTGTTTGAAAGTGAGGATGATATTTCTTCAAGAAAATAATTGAAGGCAGCAAGAAGGAACTAAAATATGCCGTTTTAAAGTGATTTTTGCAATAACGTTCTATGGCAAAATCCAATCTCGGGTCCAGCTCTTTGTGAAAAAGCTCAGAAACAGAAAAAGCTCAGAAACTCTTTTCTCCAATTTGCAATATACATACAGTAATTAATTAAGTGGGCTTTTTTTCGTTAAAAATCCAAATATCTGAATCTTTGTTTGTTCAAATGGGGTTCGGTCACATTTGGTTCAGATAATTGTAGTTCTACTGTATATTGGTTTTAATAGATCTCCTTTATTTGTCATATATTGACGTCAGACCTGAGACTATTACCCATGTCTGTCATTCTTGTATTAAATCCACCAAGTTTCAAGAGTTTAGTGCTCTCCTGCTACACTAAATGTAT
This sequence comes from Prosapia bicincta, assembly GCA_036971475.1. Lineage (NCBI taxonomy): Eukaryota > Metazoa > Arthropoda > Insecta > Hemiptera > Cercopidae > Prosapia > Prosapia bicincta. Next base: position 267,892,475 of record JBAIZL010000004.1, on the reverse strand, counting down.
GTGTGTGTGTGTGTGTTTATTTTTAACAAAGTTACAAAAACTGAGCATTTATGAAAAACAAGCACATTACAACCGGAGGCAGTGAATTTTTTTAGTATTATTTAGGACTGTCTATATTTGACTGCTAACGTCTGTTTAGTAATTTAAATATTATTTTATATGTAAAGAAAAATTATTGTTTATATTATTTTAAACTTTGTATACATCCATAAAATTATATTTATCAATAAAAGTCTTTATGTTGGTTGAAATATATTTATTGAAGTTTTTATTTAAAGGCGGTGACAAGGTGTGGAACGGAAATATCAGCATGACAAGCAGCAGCAGTAACACGGCTAAACAATCCAATGGCTGTACAACAGCCTCTACGTTTATGAATAGTAGCTCTATGTAAGTTTACAGTTTATGAAATTATTTAAGTAAATTAAATGTTAAAATTTCAGAGCAGATTTACAATGTTGACAGGTCACTGAGAATTTAATATGCATCTTTTGTTACTCCTTTAAGTATTGAAACTCACCATTCAGTCTGTATGTTGGTGTAAAAGCGTCTTAACTAAATTTTTGAGAAATAATTACCACTCTACATTACAACAAGTTAACACATTCCTTACCAAGCAGCGCATATATGCGCTGTCTGTTTTTTCACGTGAGACTGGCGGTAAGAATTCGATCTTTCCACACAGACTATGATAGTGTGAATCTGACCTTCGTTACATACCAAAAGTGGAATGTTGTAATAAGTTATTAGACCAGATAAAACCTCTAGACGTATGTCTGTTGAATGTATTTTTTTGTTTTTAGTGTTTTGGATGACTCATATATGAGCCCCACATAAGAGCCACTTCAGTGGAACCCCTCAAATCCAAACATGATTTTAATGAAAACCAAATTTAAAAAAATATGTAAAATTTATTAAAATAAGTACTAAATTTTGCTATTTACATAAAACAGAACTGAGATTTGATAAATATTGGATATAACAATGGATACATGTATAAACAGAAATGTCATACAAAAGCTTATATCAATAATCACTCAACTATTTCTTCTTGACTGGCCATGCTAGACATATTGCTTGTATAAGCTAAATACCTTATCAAAGAAATAGAGACAATATAAATATTATTGTAACAGAGACAAAATATGTTTATATTTAAGTTCTATATACCCTACAGAATATTCACAAATGCATCCATAACCTGTGACAGGTTTACATCTCTTGTGATAAATGTCATTGAGAATAAACCTAGTAAAACTAATCATTCAAAACATAAACTGCCTCAGTGGCATGAACGAATAAACAAGGTGTCAACTGTATTTTGACTTCATTGACCTTGAGTAACTGAGACACAAAATGTCCCACTTTAAAGTTAGTCATGCTTATAGACTGTTAGGAATATATCAAGCAGTTAAAATAAACCACTAACTTGTCAGAGGAATAAAAGTAACATGCAAACAGTGTCCCAAATATGAGCCGGCAGTCCATTTCAACTACCCTGAGTTGTGCATATGTGGGAGGTTGGTCCAGGAACGCAAACAGTATCCCAAATATGAGCCCTCAGTCCATTTCAATTACGATGAGCATACGTGGGAGGTTGGTCCAGGAACAGTCTAACAGTGCATATGTGAGTCAGCTGGTCTATATCAATAGTTATTTTGTTAACATTGTGGCAGTGAACTTGCTAAGGTTATTATTTGTTAATGTTCAAGTACTTGTATTTTTTCTGAACAAAACAAAAATTCCAAACAAAAATTATTACAGCAGAATTCGTCACAGTAATAACAAGCAACGTTTGTACTGTCACGTAGTATAGGCGTTATCAGAATAGGTTGATACCACACAAAAGTCTTTCGATTACTGAGAAAATCTCTCAGCACATTTGCCCAGAAAATGAAGTGACTTATGGTGAAGTAAATAAAATTCTAACAAAATGCATCGTTTGGTATGAGAGACGAAAAGACGCAGAACTGACAAAATTGATGGTATTGAGACAAAACCGGCAGCTTGCAATAAAAAAAAAGAATTTTTTAGTACTAATTCTTTAGAAAATAACAGACCTTTTTAAAAACTAGAATGTAAAATAATTTTAGTATAACATATTTTTTCTTGCTAATGATATTGTTTTTACAAGTTACTGTAATAGGTTTTTTATGCGTTTTATGAAAATAGAGTAGAGCACTGTATTTGTAATTACGAACTATACTGCTGGCTACTAGTGTTTTATAGGGTTGTGTAGTCGTATTGTTGAGTTTTTCGACTGACTAAATCATCTAAGGACAACATTGATTACATTACATACCTATTTATGTGCTATGTTTACACACAATTAAATGTTAATTTCATGACTTCCGTAATTTGTCTGTTTCTTGATTTAGTCATCTCTTCGGTCCAGAAGGTGATGAATTAGAGAGGTTCTACTGTAAAAGTAAATTTGATAAATCATATTTACAGTAATATAAATATTCTACCGGTTAACTGAAAAATCATGTTAATAAAATTTTTTAACTAAATAAATAAAACCCACTAACCACAATACAAACATCTTTATTTTACTACAATTACTTTATGTAGATTTCGATTACATGGTAATCATCTTCTCAAGTACTTCGGAACATGATTACCATGTAATCGAAATGTACATAAAGTAATTGTAATAAAATTAAGATTTTTGTATTGTGGTCGGTGGGTTTTATTTATTTAGTTAAAAAAATAGTTCACAGTACTCAAGAAATTTATTAATGTTAAAAAATCATTCTAAATATTTTGTAAGAATTTTTATCGCTTGTAATAAAGTTATAATTAATAGCTTTATTGAGTAAAGTGAATCAAACCATTGACTTGAGTGCAGTGACACAATAAATCACATGTTTAGTTTACAATCAAATATTTATAATTTATTTTATCAAAAACACACACTTTTCTTATTATTTATTATTAAATAGAACCATAATTTTTGAAAATAAACACTGTATGATATAACCTGTACTAATATTATGACATAATAATAATACACCTTAGTTTAAGGTTTCAAAAACCCAGCTCAAGGCGGGCCACAAAAATTTGTCTCTACAATTAGTGGCTATTTTTAGTCTTAAAACAATTAACAATTTTATCTAAGTGTTTTTAAACTTAATTAAATCTTGTAATGAAGCTATGTATTTTGTATGAAGTTGTAACATTATTCCGATAGATATAACTAGATAAAACAAGCAGTTCCAGAATTATTGGTAAACTCCGGTCTGTGCTTGATATTATTGTTTCAGGACTGTGTCAGAGTCGCACTTCAGCAGCTTTAGTTCATCATCACAGTCTCAAACTCTTCAAGGTAAGTCACAAATTAAGAGGCAAAATAGTTACTAGTTTCTATAGTTGCCGCACAAGTGTAGCACGCCGCAGTGCTTCGCTTATGAACAGCTGATTGCCACAAACCTGATTTTTCCGAACCTCTTTAAAATCAAGTTAAGTTCAGTCGATTTGGTAGAGTCAAATAAGAAGTGTCGTAAAAGTATCAGGCAATAAAAGGGAGTCCAGCTGGTAACTGGGGAGACATCATCCGATCAATCTGATGTTGCCTCAAGGAACCAGCAAGCATGAGCAGGAGGTAACCTTATTTACTAAGCACCATGAAACTGGTAAATCTTTTAAATTTGTATAGTTATAAGTATGTACATCGTCCACGGCCTGAGTTGGGTTGTTTGTCAAAATTCCTTTTAAAAGGAAGACATTCTAAATTCACTTTCGGGAAATAACTTTGCTATTCAACCCTCCAACGGTAGTGTGTATCAACATTTAAACCTTTTTATTGTATAGTTTTAATTTAATCTATGTAAATTACCACTATACTATATGTGCTAAAATAAACAGTACTGAACTCTGGCTGTTTTGTTTATTTGGTTCAAAGGTTACACAGTTTGTATCTTGAAGGGAAAACACCAATGTTTTTAAACATTTTTCTCACTGACATATTGCTTAGATTCAGTTTAAAAGATGTTTAGTTTAGGCTTCTTTTTGGTGACTTTAATACTTGCTGTAACACTCTTCTGTAGTTTTCATTTGTAAGGACCGTAGTTGGGCGATCTGAAAAGCCCTTCCACTGTGTTGAAACACTAATCTTCAAAAATTTCAACTAACAATCACAGTGTTACTAGGAGAGTTTTGTGAAATTTCTGGAAACGTAATGCAGTGTTTGACAAACTTGTTCCAAAGCGAAAATAATGCTGATGATGAGAGTTTTCTCAGCAGTAGTTAGCACCATGTCACCAAAAACTAACTTAAAATGTATTCATCAACGAATATGCGACAATGAAAAGTCGGCACAGCTGATCGAGTAGGCAACTACAGCTGATTCAGTTTCAGATAGGTTTACTTTAACCCACACAGTATTTAAGGTTAGGGGGAAGGTAAAAGGAATTTTATCTGATGTTGAGGTTAGGAGGCTTTCTAGATTTGGTGTACCACTGGTATGATAACTCCCATCATCTCAATTCTGAAGGGTTGCAATCAGGAGGGAGGGCCTTAATTATTTTGGTGGTATAACAATCATTGAAAGATATGATTTTGTGACTAGCAGCGTGATGAGCGGTTGGCCTGTCTATGTTCATGGTTCCAACCTCATGTCTGTGGCCATTCATTCTGATGCCATTCTCCATCATCAAACATGTAGTAAATGATGTTAATATAGTTTTTTCAAATGTTAATTCAATAATTGAATTTAATTAATTAATTTTGCTTTCTATTTTGCTACTTGTTATTGTAATTTTGTCATATTTATTTATATTAATTTCAATTATTTAATAAAAAGTAACTAAAATTAAAATTTTCTTTGATTTAAGTAGGAATTGACCTAATTTTTTTTTTTTATTACTTGTTCTACAAATCCTTTTGTTTTGTGGCTTTTTAGTTTGGTTATGGTTATTGCAGACGGTATAAATAAATATATAGTCTGGCAATTTACATCCATACAAGATATTCTTAATAAATCTTATAGCATTATTAACTGTAAAATTCTTGCCTAGATGTTGAAACTTCGCTATGAGGTCTTCCATATATATGCAGTCTCATGAACTACATTAATGTGGTAAAGTTGTTTTATTTGTATTTATCAAACATAGCCACTTTCCTTTGCTTGAGTTAAAGTGCTTTAAAGCTTTCTGAGTCAGGGAGTCTTTGTCCTCAATCCTGCAGCATCATTAGGCATTGATTGCAAGAGAACAACACAATCGTGGTTTCCTGCCTTGTACGATACCATGGTACATTTTTTTTTCTGTTTAAAGATCTAGATTTTATTTAGTTTTGGGAAACAAATTTCATTTTTGTATTTTTTTAATGTTTTGTGGTCACTTATCAGTACTTACCGAGGACTAGGTACAAACAAATGTTTCCTGTGGGGTTCTTTTCCATGACAAACAGATATATGTTGAGTCAAAGTTACTGCTATATCTTTGGCTAGTTGTTGGTTGCAAATGGCTCTTGGAGTAGTTTTTCATCCTAAATATTTAGATTATAATTATAAAAGGTTTTATCGCAAACCATAGCAAAGCCTTGTAGGTTTACTTTTCTTAAACTCATGACAACCGCGTAATTAACACAATAATGAGATTGCCCCTTATATTTCAGATAAGCAATGTCTTACTGTGTTAATAAAAAAAACTAGGGGCTTGTAGGGACAAATGCCCCTATTCATATCGTAATTTCTTTTTTTAATACAAATTAAATTCAATATAATTCAAGTTTTTCATAACAAAATTTCCTTATAAACTATATTTTTTGAGAATGCGTTTTCAATTTGAATTTTTTGACCAATCCAATTTTCAATATGTATCTTCAATCCATTTTGAGATTTTACTTGACCTAGTGTAACATAAAGTCAATTGAAGCCTGGTCTAAGGAATGTTTGACCCTGAGCCTTATTTATAGTTATGGAAAAAACAAGTCTTAAACGAATTTGGTACCTTTTCATTTGAAGTGGCATGTTAGGATCTGTTGATATTTATTTAATTCTTGATAAAAATATGTTTTTTTCTAGAACCAGTGATTATTTCTAATTTAATACACTTGTCAAACATATCTAGTATGATAAGACGTACTCCATTAACTAAACCTGATCCCAAGTCCATATTTCTAATTAACCTTTAATACTGTTAAAATATTTATACTCAGCTGTTTTCCTTATAATATTTGTATAACTGTTTCTCAGCTGTACTCAGCTGAAATATTTGAAAATCATACTGCAAATGTATGATTGCAATGTATTTCGTATGGAGATTTTGGGTATTTTAAGTTTCTCAAAACCCTATAAATGTTGTAAATTGAGAAAAACCTATATTTCTCCCCACTCCTTCGTTTCAATACCTTTACGTTGACTTATCTCCCAGCTCTGTACAACCTTCCAAGCTCCCACAATTTTTCTCTCAAAATTTGGTTTACGAAATTATATATATGGATAATCTGACTTATTAGAGATGTTGGTTTTACAATCATGAATACTACGGTTTGTCGTATCTGTTACGTTACATTGCACAGTTGGTGGTTAGAAGGTTGTCATTGCCACTTGCCATGACGATATAATGATTGAAGGATGGCAGAGTCCACAGTCTAGTATCGTTAGTGAGTACTATATATTATTATCTTGAAACTTTCAGGATTAGTTACTTGAGCTGTATACTTCATAAAACTATTATTATAATTTTATTAATTTAATTATTTCATAAATGTGTGTTGACTATGACTAAAATTGTTTTCAGGCTTGATAAGGGCAACAAATTAGTTCCCGAAACGTTGCACTAAATAAATAAACTTTTGACTTGATATTCAACCCTTATCATTTATTCCAGTTATCTTGGATGCTCACATAAATATGAATATAAATAAATCTGTCTATTTCTGTTTAGTGTAAATCCCAAGGGACATTGTTTACAGCAAATACAACCTCAAAACGTCATGCGATGTTAAGTTATTATATTCGTATCTCCAGAAAGGTTAGTTTCCTAAAAAACAAATTATTTATAGAACAAATATTCCTGATTCACCTAGTAACAATAATCGCCACTCCATATGCTACGATATAGCAAAAAAGGTGAAACTACTAGGGCCTACACTGGACGAAAAAGTTCCGTCCAGGAATGTCAAGGCACTGAATCTTGTTCAAAATTTTAATTGTTAATAAAATACTCGCCAACTCAAGTTCAAATACATTTTTAAAACTTTTAGTGAATGACATTTGATGTTAATACAGTTTTTTAAAATATTAATTCAATAATTAAATTTAATATGTAATTAATTTTAGTTTTATGTGAGAGAAAAAAACTTTTTACAAAAGGGTCAATTATGCAATATAGTTATTTCACCCAACTTGGCTTAAAGTAAGTGATAAAATATGATTTCATAAAACATCTAATATTATGTTATAGGTTATGTGGTAGAACAGCTGTTTCAAAGCATAGGTTGTGTTACTTTATTTATATTAGTTGTAATTTATTGACGGAAAGGTTTTGTCCAAGTATGCCAATGGGTTAAGTTAATTAGAACTTAGCTAGTGAGAACAATTTACAATAGTAAAAATTAAAATAGTTTACTCTAAATCTCACTACATATTAGTTTATTAAAACATACAAGACTAGTTTCGACTAGAATGAAGGCTACATCGTTATCAAAACTAGTCTGTTTGTTTTAATATATTAATATGTAGTGAAATTTATAATAAACTGTTTTAATTTTTTACTCTTTTACTTGCTTTTTGTATTATCATTGCTCATCATTTTAAAATAAACTTTACCTGCAAGTTAATAATGTGCATAGACCATTATTACAGTACAGTGCATTATTTGTTACAGTACTTAAGTTAAAGAAGGTACAAGAATTTTATTATTTTGGGCCAGGAAACATATGGCAATTTGAAAATGATAACCAAATGGCCATTCTTATATACGTAATGTGGTTTATAATAGTAATTTTAAACTTGATATATAATTAAATAATCCTTTTATCATGTTTTAATTGCAGAAATGAGATTAACTTCAGAAACTGCTTCCTCTAAGCCGGATAAATGTTCTTTTATTTTACAACGTGTAGAAAGGTTATACGGTCCAGGAGCGCTTGCTCAAGGTTTTTACACTCGACATAAAACTCGATATTCACCTCCAAGCCAGGTATGTGTAAACGTTTAACAACAAGAAAGGCTATATTTTTTTAAATATTAAGAAATATAGATTTTACTATTCTCAAGTTAAAAATGTTTGTTATTTAAAATTAACTAAAATGTATTTAATTTCTAATAAAACAGAAATTTAAACAGGAAACATCTTCAAATGCAAAGTGTTTTAACACAGACTGTATATAAATTGAAAATTAATTTTTTTTAGTATGGAAAAGGGAAATTCTCATTTCTTACAAAAATAGTAGTAAAAGCTGGATCAAATATAAGTGAAATATTGTAGCCAACGGTGCTTAATATTAAAATTCTTAATATACTCATCTTCACTTCTATTAGGAACATTTGTATATATTCTAGTACATTTTTCTGGCTTTCCTAACATTTCAATACAGTGATCCCTCGTTATTCGTAGGGGTTATGTTCCCCTGAACTTACCGTGACTAGTGGAACCGGGAATACTGAAACCAACTGTGTATGGAAAGGGGAGGGTTACGTTCCACATCAAAAATGTTAACATTAATTACAGCTACACTGTACACTAATATTACAGTATGGTATATTTACGTACTGCATAGTTACATAAATATTTTTTATTGTTTACTAATGTTTTCTTTCAATCCGAACTAACAATTTCCACAAGTAGACGCGACGTTTCTGAAACTAGCAGACACGACAATTGAATGTGACACCTGTTTAGAAACTGACTGAGAAACAAAATCTAAGTTAGTTACGGCCGCCAGATACGATTATCAATGTTTCGATTTCAAAAACTATTAAATTAAAATTAAGTAAACAGAAGTGATGCTAAACATATGTATGGAGTTGGATGTAGGCGCCGGATTAACTCATGGTTGTTTGTCAGTGGCGATAACGCCAAGCTATAAATAAGGAATGCCTATCTCTTGAATTGTAGGCCTACTAGAGACCAACAGTATCTTACATTAATTCTCAGACTTATTTTTTAGCAAAACAGTTATACAAAATTTTAGTGACTAGCTTGCCTAAGCTGCAATCTCACATAATTAACAGTCTGGATTTGTGTGTAAAACTTGAGAATTTGGTTATACCAGCCAATTCCATCAATATCAGCATTGATGTTACTTCTCTGTTTACTAATATTTGTTGTCAACTGGTCTTAAAAGCTGTGGAAAAAAGGTATTATTTGATAAGAATGAAATACGACATCGAATTAAATGACTTGTATGTTGTTAAATTCTTGATGGACAACATGTACTTCCAATTTAATGGTAAGTACTATAAGCAAGTGTATGATATTCCAATGGGTTCACCAGTGTCTCCAATATTTACTGATATATTTTTAGATCATGTAAAACAAGAGTGTTTCAGTAAATTGAGTTACCAACCGTTATATTATGGTAGATATGTTGATGATACCCTAGCAATTAACTGTCCCTAAAAACAAGGTACAAGAGTTGTATGAAATGTATATTCGTAATGAAAGGCCTAATTTTACATATAAGATGGAGGAAAATAACAAACTTAGTCTTAGTAGGTTGTATTGATTAGACATAAAGGTGGTATAGTTATTGATTGGCATCATAAACCAACATTTTCGGCTAGATTTTCTAATTTTCAATCGAACGATCCTAATTCACACGAGCTGGGTATGGTTTATTCACTTGTTGATAAAGTAATTTGGTTTTCTCATCCTCGGTTTTATGAGAAAAATGTTCAATTTATTTATAAGTCCTTACTATTAAATAACTATCCTCGTAAATTTATTGATTTTCACACTGAGAAACGTGTTTATTTAAAATTAAATTCTGATTCTTCTTCTAATATTTGTGGTACTCCTAATGACTCAAGGCTTCTGGTTTTCCGTTTACCGTATGCGAAAGGGTTCTATGAGAAAATGTCTAAGAAACTGGGCAAATATAACATCTTAACTGTTCCTTCTGTTTCTAATAGTTTATCTAACATCATTAAAAGGGGTATAGGCAAGACTGAAACTCTCAATCCTAATAATGTGATGCATAAAATTAAATGTAATGACTGTGAGGCCACGTATGTGGGTGAAACTAAGAGATAGTTACATGTACGTATGAGTGAGCATGAAAAAAGAGTAAACAATTTGTACTTCCTACGTCTGTCACATTTGATCATATCAAGGAGTTTAATCATAGTTTTGATTTTTAAAATCCCGAGGTAAATGGAATTAATTTTCAACTACATATTTTTTCTGAGATGAACCATATTAAGTTACAGAAGAACAATATTAATATTAAGGAGGGCACTAAAAGTTAGCATATGTTTATACACGACTCATTAAAAGACTTAAACATACTTAGTTATGGTTATGTCTTTCTGAACCAAAACAATGTTATTTTAATTGTCAAATCTTGAAGCAGTTAAAACTTACCTATACCTTGTATACACAAATGTGACCTTATTTATAAACTAATTGTTTAGGGAATATTGCACTATTTTATACAAAATTACAGTATACCTACATTAAAATACACTTTTGAAGTATTCATTTAGGATAGATTTGGTTGTAAGAAATGTAAAAGCTTAGTATGTTTATTAATATATATATTTTAATACTGTAATGTCATACATTCTCTATAGGTTGGTATAATACCAAAGTACCCATTACTGTTACTGGTTTTTTTTTTTTTTAATTAACTTGGGGAGCGGGTTTAAACTGCCTGAAGCACCGCTACCTTTGGTATATTGTACTTACCTCCCTGATCTAGTCAAAGAGCCCCTTCCCTCTTACCAGGTTTAGAAGTTTCCTGACTAGTGTTTTACCTTCAGCATCCTCTTCCAGAGCTGTGCTATCACCAAAGAGGTTGAAGCGCCTCTCGGCAAGTGCTTCACATCTATAAATGATGTGTGTGGCGGTCTCCAGTTCTTGCCCGCATAATCTGCACACTGCTTCATCTTTGAAGATGCCCGTATTATGCAGATGTTTCCTTAGTCCAAAGTGTCCCGTGAGTAGACCTGTGGCTATCCTCAATTCCTGCCTAGACAGATAGATGAGACTCTCCTGCAGCCCCAAGGAAGGTTTCCTAAGGGTTAGCTTACTGTGTCTTATTCCTTCAGCCCTGACCCAGTGCTCACAGTGTCTTTCAGCCATCCACCTTCGCACTGCAATCTTGACCATGGATTTGGAAATACCTACCGCCGGCTGCGGTCCAATTAGGTGAGTTGAAGACACCTCTCTGGCCAGTGCATCTGCGGCTTCATTTCCAAATATTCCCCTATGCCCTGGCATCCAACCTATCTTGATTTGATTGTGCCTTGCCAGGGCTTCTAGGTTATTTAGGCACTCCCTGACTATGGCCGAGGTGACCACATGTCCGTTTAGTGCCTTAATTGCTGCCTGACTGTCAGAAAATAGCAATCCTGGTCCTGTGTATTCCCTTTCTCGCTATCTCTCCCAGACAGGCATTTATAGCATATATTTCGACCTGAAAGACAGAGGTATGCCTCCCCAAGGAAAAAACTAGTTTTACCCTTGGGTTTTTACAATACACCCCCGCTCCAGTGCCGAAGTCCATCTTGGAGCCATCTGTGTACCAGATCTGAGCTCCCGATGTTACTGACCCTGACCATTCTATCATAGTTTGGTGGGCCTGGTCAGGTGCAAACATCCGAGTAAGGTGGTCACTGCCCGTCTCGAAGACAGGTTCTTTGACCACGCACTCGATACTCATATGTCCCAAAACATCTGGGAGATTAGCCCAGTTGTTCGAGTATGCAATCTCCATGCTGGGGTTTGGTGCTTGTGGTTGATTGCTTCCCACCTGTTGCACCTCACCCCTCACAACATCCAAGCCTTGTACGTTAACATGCTCGGCTCGGTTTTGGCCTCCCCTGCGTTGTGTGCTCAGGATTATTGGCCCTCCCGCTGCTCTCGCCTGATCTCTTCGGAGCCGCCTTCTGGCCGCTCCACTCATACGCTTTCTCCATAGAGAAAGCGTGCTCAACTCTACAACCATTTCACTGGTTTTGCAGTCGGCAGCTTGGTAGCCGCCCCCGCACCCCCAGTGGTGGTTGCCGTTGACACATCTGCTACAGACTCACGGTTTGCCGTCTCATTGGCTCCCGCTGTCTGTGCAGACTCAACATCAATTTGTGTACTTATTTGGTCCAGTTACTGGTTATAAAGAGGACAATAATAAAGTGTCTTTAGTATGAAAATATAATGAGTAAAAATTTTTTAAAGCTTCATTTAATCACTAAATCTTAGATTACATTTTTTTAAATATAAACAGTAATATTTTATTAATTTACTCTTATTTATTATACAGCAAAAGTAGATTTAAAATTTATGTATGCTTGATTATTTATTCAAATAAATTAATGTCATAACACTTCCTATGTATTACTACATATTTGAAGCAGGTATTTCTGCTATTTAGTTTGTCAGGTTACAGTATTTAGTTGGCTATATAGTTTTTAATAATCTTGCAATTGAAATAGCCCCTTTGAGTCTTAATTAAATTTAAATAATGACTGTAAGGCTTGTAAACCAGTTAGGTTTGCAAGTTATTGAATAACTGTTGTAGTAATCATATTAAACTTAAAAAAAGAGACAAAACAATTGACATGAATATCTTAGCTATTAAGCTTTAGAATTAATAATCAATAAGTTTTTCACATCCTAAAATTACTCTATTTATTACAAATGGATTTTGCATTTAGATTAGATAAATAATTGAAGTAATAATTACATTCATGAAACCATAGGTCTGAAGTGTTATGGTTTATTTTTTAATAAATTAGCCCGACACATTTATTTAAACTGAAGATTGTGTTAAGTTCAATGTAACCTTGTATGTTCTTCATGTCAGAACACTGTGAATGAGCTGTATTTGCAATAATTATGTCTACAAATGGCTAATTGGATATGTAAATTTTCTGTATGAATATATGTGTAATTCTTGACTATTGTCTCATTAGGTAAATTGATAATTTTAACATTGATAAATTAGCTACATAGCTAAGAAATGTCAAGAGTTTTCAAGTTGCAATCAATCATTGACACTTAACGTCTTGTGATCTGGATTATATATAAAAAAAAAACAGTGAAATCAAGTTTGTTGTGAGTAGTTGCTGTTAGTCATGATGATGGTAAAGTATTACAAATGCTTTATTTTATGTCAATAATTTTGTTTTGTTTTGTTGGATAAACCTTGGCTGTGATACTAATTATAATTTGAGCCTTGAATATTATTCTACAAACTTGTGTGTCAGTATAAAAATATGATAATTGAATTCCTACTATTAGTTCACATTCTCCTTATGTGTATCTTGTTCAAAAGTTTAATTGTTGATAAAATACTCTTCTACTCAAGTTCAAATACATTTTTTTAAACTTTTAGTGGATGAAACTTAATGCTAATAGAGTTATTTTAATTAATAATTCATTAATTATATTAATAAATTTTAGTTTTACAAGCAAAAATAACTTTTCAAAAAAGGGACAAGGTGTGCGATATAGTTATTTCACCCCACTTGGCTTAAAATCAGTGATAAAATAAGATTTATAAAAATTTTATGTTATAGGTTATGTGGTAGAACAGCTGTTTTAAGGCATAGGTTATGTTACTTTATTTATATTAATTGTAATTATTTAATTAAAAGTAACTAAAATAAAATTTGTCTTTGTTGGCCTCCGTAGGAATTGACTTAATTTTTTTTATATTACTTGTTTTTGTTACAAACTGTTTCAGTACACCAAAGAGTTGTGTTTTGTATTATTTATTATTCTATAGAATAGGTTTTTTTTACAATTTGTACATATATTTTAATCATTGCTGGATCATCTCTGTACGAATATTTCCTCTACAAGTCTGCATGTTTTAAAAACAATTAGACTATATTGCTCTTGACAAGGTTTATAAGCTGTTATGTTTGTTTAGAAGTCAAAATTCTTGTTTAACCTTTTACTATTCTTGTTTCTGATAGAACACTTTTACATTTTTAACACATTTAACTATTTAGTTGACGCTACTCGCCTACGCCCTTGTATAGCTTCTGATCCCATATTTATTTCCATAGTAACGTAATTCCTGCGTATCCTCGGTTCCATTGATATCGTTCTTTATGACGGTTATTCTGCTTTACATGTCTTTACCTTTAGGCCAATCAGATATGCTTTTATCTATCAGATCTGCATTTTATCTATCAGTTATTTTGTTTATTTAATTTGTAGTTTGTTTAGGTTTTGTGTTTATTTTTTTTGTTTTAAATTTTGTCTTTCGGTTATTTAGTTTAATTAATTTTTATTGTTAGAGATATTAACTTTAAGATATAATAAATAAAGACACTTCAACGACCAAGTAATCTCCCAGATATTCTATACAGGTAAGACATAGTAACACGTAACTTGTATTTTTCTTCTTAAAATAAACATAAAATGAAAATCATGAATTTTGTATGAATCACCCTATATGTTCTACTGTAATATTAAATTATTTATTGAAAATAAATAATATTGTTATTAACTCTATTGTAATGAAATTATATTCAACTCATCAAAATAATATTGTATCGTAACCCTAACAAAACAAAATAATATTGTGTCATAACCTTAACAGAACAAAATAATATTTCACAAAAACCTTGATTCATTACCTTTAGCTTTCATCTAAGAAAACTCTCTCTTCATCTCACATATTTCTTACAATACAATTATATCTTTCATAATATTTTACTTTGCCCTTGTAATTTGCTAGGAAAAATATTTTAGTTTTAGAAGCTTGAAAATAACTGCAACTAGTAAAAGTGTTCATATTTATTTGTCAATGATTTTGTGTCAGGAAAATCAAAATGAGGAAAATGACTGCAATGATGCTGAAGAGTCACTTCCAGTATTGAGGCTTTTGCGGCCAGAGTTTCGTGCTCAACTATCACTCGCCAAAAGAAAATTGAGTTCTGTCAACCTAACTGCTCAAACGTACGTTTATCATTTTTAAAATTATCATACACTTTTTTTTTCAGTTTTGTGGTTTGTAAAGTATGGTCAGTAGTTTTATTCCAAATTTATTTTCCAAATTAAATAAGCAACTGGTTTCACTTGAGGAACCACACATGTCTGTAGAAGTAAACTTTTGCAATTAGAAATATAATAGGGCTTTGTGAAATTGATTTATAAGGTTTAAATTTTGTTAGTGTTATATTATTTCATTGATATGTTTACTAATTATTTTATTTGTAAAAAAAAGTAAACTTGCGAACTGGGGTTTTTCATATGTCCTAAACAAATTCAGTATTTGAAGTAAAAATTTCACATAATTTACCTTCTATATATACAGATACATTAGAACGTACAAAAGAGCAACATTTTCTTATTTTAAGATTTATTTTTTTCGTAAGTCAGTTGAAGTTTTTATTGTCTTTGCTTTTCTTGGTAGCCCGAGTGAATTTCATTATGCATTCATATATATAGTTCCTGCTTTATGTGGGGTCAATGTTTCATAATAGTCAACATACTGTCAAGTAGATTTTGAGTTTCTAAGCTCTTTTTCAGTGAAAATATATGCGTTTACACAAAAATATTACTTTTCCAGGCTTTGCATTACCCGAAGACGTTTTCCATCCATATCTTTTGGAACTTTGTTGTGAATCAAAAGTGAGCACAATTTTCGTACATGAATTCAATAATCCCTGAACATTCATGCTTGAATTTGTCTGAATTAATTATTGCGAGTTAACTGTTGTATTATGTAGTCCTTATTAACCTATTGACAGGTCTGTTTTTAAAATGAAATATTGTTTTGCTTGTACAAAGTGTTTTTAAAAAAGATGTTCATTCTCTGAAAAAATTGTTTAATCAATTCTAAATAAACCAAGGTTTAAAGTAATTAAAATTAAAGAGATATTGTAAGTCTATGTTGAAACTTACTGTTTGGAAGTTTTTAGTGGAATACAGTCTTTTGCTATTCCGATATTCCAAATCTGATTCAATTCAGATAATTTCTATCTTCTAGAACTGCTCTTCTACATTAGATATTCATAATTTAACACATGGACTGTCAACCAGTTTTCTGATAACGTTTAAACACAATTTTGTTGTACTTTTTCTTTAAATAATGATAAAACATAATTATATTTTGTCTTCTAGTGTGTTTATTAATTCAAACTAGTTTATTTTATAATGTCGTTGGACACCGGTGACTGTTATGGCATGACTTAAATATTTATCCGTCACGTTGTCGGGCTTACTATGCATTTCCCGTTAAAGGCCAATCTTCCGAATGAATTTAAAATGTTAAAATATTTATTGTATTTTGTCAATATAAATTCAAGTATAAATATTTACTATAATGTATTTTCTCAATAGTATAGATATTTTTAAAAAATAAATATAGTTACTAGATTTTTCTCACGTATTTTATAGATACACAATTTTAGCATAGCTGTTTTTTTGTTTGAAAATATTTTTTCTTGTATAATTAGAATGTAAATATAATCTGAACATTATTCTTACAATTATGTTTGTATTGTTTCAATACAAGTATGTTTTAAATTTGCTGTTTTACAAATTTTATATGATCTTATAAATTTGGGGTAGATGTTTTAAATTAAAGTTTTTAGTTTCTAACTTTCGAATTGTTCAGTTTTTTTTAGGTGAATTTTTTCTAGGATCAGATCTAATGTAACACTATTCTAAAGTGTAATGTAAGTGTATATAAAAACTATTTCCTTGTAATTCTGAATGTCTAGATTCCCAATAAATATAGTATTTTAAGAAAAAAAAATTTCAACCCCCAATATGTAGGAACACACACACAGAGGCCTTGTCGGACACCTTATATGGTTAAATACAACCAGAATGTGCCATGCTGCCTCATGTGATGATATTAAGTTAGGTCTATATTGTCCGTCGCGGGTGACTGCTGCGACTCTATGCAAAAATACAGTGTCGGTCACCTGTGACTGCCATGGCAGTGAACATGTTCCAAAAATTCTAAATATTTCTTATTTTTTAATTTACAAAGAAGTGAAGAAAGCAATGGCGAGGTTAAGGAGAGGATTATACCCATAGAGATTGAGGCAAACGAGCCAAACACAGATTTAGCGATAGGGGAGAGAGGGACTGTTAACGTTTCTGGAGAGAAGGATGGGCACTATTATTTACAGGTATGCTTATTTTATCAGTAACAGTACTCAACACATAGAGTAATATTGCTTTTATAATTATACTTTTATAAACAAAATATTCTAATTTTTATATTTAAACCAATTTCTATCTTAGAATATTTTATTTCATACAATTCAAACCTACCCCACTTTGTACAAGCTATGTTCACACAAGTGTTTTAATCATTTTAAATTAAAATTTTACCATCAGACAATTATTCACATTTACAATAATGTTCAAGTTATAATGTTATCAATATCGATTTTTATATTATTTTAAGCCTACGAACTGGCATTTAATTAGTATATTGTGTTTACTAATGGCAGTATTTAAATGTCTTATAACCAGTGTGTTTAACTAAATATACAATATCTTGAATACTACTGAAGATAAACTGGTCATTTTTACAAGTAATATTAAGTAAAGTATAGCTGTGTCTCTCTCTCAACATACGTTGTATCCTGCAGTATAATACACTGCCTCTCTCCTTTTTAAATAAACATCAATACCTTGTATCTTGCAGCATAATACACTGCATCTCTCCTTTTTTAATTAACAATAATACCTTGTATCCTGCAGTATAATAAACTGCTTCTATCATTTTTAAATTGACACTAATACATTGTAACCTGCAGAACAATAAACTGCCTCTCTCCATTTTAAATTAACACTAATACCTTGTATCCTGTAGCCTAATAAACTGCCTCTCTGCTTTTTAATTTAACACAAATAACTTGCATCCTGCATTAGAATACACCACCTCTCACTTTTTTAAATTAACACAAATACCTTCAAGCATGTAGTAAAATACTCTGCCTGTCTCCTTTTTGAAATAACACGAATTCCGTGTCTCCTGCAGTAGAATACACTGCCTCTCTCCTTTTTGAAATAAACACTAATACGTTGTATCCTGCAGTAGAATACAATGCCCCTCTTCTTTTGAAGTTACAGAAATACCTTGTATTCTGCAGTGTAATACACTGCCTCTCTCCTTTTTAATTAACACAAATACCTTTCATCCTGCAGTCCAATTAACTGCCTCTCTGCTTTTTAATTTAACACAAATAACTTGCATCCTGCATTAGAATACACCGAATCTCACTTTTTTAAATTAACACAAATACCTTCAATCATGCAGTAAAATACTCTGCCTGTCTCCTTTTTGAAATAACACGAATTCCGTGTATCCTGCAGTAGAATACACTGCCTCTCTCCTTTTTAAATTAACACCAATACCTTGTATCTTGCAGTAGAATACACTGCCTCTCTCCTTTTTAAATTAACACAAATACGTTGTATCCTGCAGTAGAATACACTGCCTCTCTCCTTTTTAAATTAACACCAATACCTTGTATCTTGCAGTAGAATACACTGCCTCTCACCTTTTTAAATTAACACCAATACCTTGTATCTTGCAGTAAAATACACTCCCTCCCTCCTTTTTAAATTAACACAAATACGTTGTATCCTGCAGTAGAATACACTGCCTCCCTTCTTTTTCTAATAAACACTAATACCTTGTATCCTGACGTAGAATACACTGCCTCTCTCTTTTTTAAATAAACAATAATACCTTGTATCCCGCACTAGAATAGACTGCCTCTCTCCTTTTTAAATTAACACCAATACCTCATATCTTGCAGTAGAATACACTCCCTCTCTCCTTTTTAAATTAACACTAATACTTTGTATCTTGCAGTAGAACATACTCCCTCTCTAATTTTTAAATTAACACTAATATCTTGTATCTTGCAGTAGAATACACTGCCTCTCTTCTTTTTGAAATAAACACTAATACGTTGTATCCTGCAGTAGAATACACTGTCCATCTTCTTTTGAAGTTACAGAAATACCTTGTATTCTGCAGTGTGATACACTGCCTCTCTCCTTTTTAATTAACACAAATACCATTCATCCTGCAGTCTAATAAACTGCCTCTCTGCTTTTTAATTTAACACAAATAACTTGCATCCTGCATTAGAATACACCGCCTCTCACTTTTTAAATTAACACAAATAACTTGCATCCTGCAGTAGAATACACTGTCTCTTTCCTTAAATTAACACTAATACCTTGTATCCTGCAGTATAATACACTGCCTTTCACCTTTTTAAATTAACATTAATACCTTGTATCCTGTAGTGGAATACACTGCCTCTCTCCTTTTTAATTAACACAAATAACTTGCATCCTGCAGTAGAATACACTGCCTCTCTCCTTTTTATATTAACACTAATACCTTGTATCATGCAGTTTAATACACTGCTTCTTATCTTTTTATATTACCACAAATACCTTTTATCCTGCAATAGAATACACCGTCGCTCATTTTTTAAAATTAACATGAATACCTTCAATCATGCAGTAAAATACTCTGCCTGACTCCTTTTTGTATTACCACAAATTCCTTGTATCCTGCAGTAGAATACACTCCCTCTCACCTTTTGAAACTAACACAAATACAGTGTATCCTGCAGTAGAATACTCTGTCTCTCTCCTTAAATTAACATTAATATGTTGTATTATGCAGTAAAATACACTGCCTCTCTCCTTTCTAAATTAACACAAATACCTTTTACCCTGCAGTAGAATACACTAACTCTCTCTTTCTTATATTAACACTAATACCTTGTATCTTGCAGTAGAACATACTCCCTCTCTAATTTTTAAATTAACACTAATATCTTGTATCTTGCAGTAGAATACACTGCCTCTCTTCTTTTTGAAATAAACACTAATACGTTGTATCCTGCAGTAGAATACACTGTCCACCTTCTTTTGAAGTTACAGAAATACCTTGTATTCTGCAGTGTGATACACTGCCTCTCTCCTTTTTAATTAACACAAATACCATTCATCCTGCAGTCTAATAAACTGCCTCTCTGCTTTTTAATTTAACACAAATAACTTGCATCCTGCATTAGAATACACCGCCTCTCACTTTTTAAATTAACACAAATAACTTGCATCCTGCAGTAGAATACACTGTCTCTTTCCTTAAATTAACACTAATACCTTGTATCCTGCAGTATAATACACTGCCTTTCACCTTTTTAAATTAACATTAATACCTTGTATCCTGTAGTGGAATACACTGCCTCTCTCCTTTTTAATTAACACAAATAACTTGCATCCTGCAGTAGAATACACTGCCTCTCTCCTTTTTATATTAACACTAATACCTTGTATCATGCAGTTTAATACACTGCTTCTTATCTTTTTATATTACCATAAATACCTTTTATCCTGCAATAGAATACACCGTCGCTCATTTTTTAAAATTAACATGAATACCTTCAATCATGCAGTAAAATACTCTGCCTGACTCCTTTTTGTATTACCACAAATTCCTTGTATCCTGCAGTAGAATACACTCCCTCTCACCTTTTGAAACTAACACAAATACAGTGTATCTTGCAGTAGAATACTCTGTCTCTCTCCTTAAATTAACATTAATATGTTGCATTATGCAGTAAAATACACTGCCTCTCTCCTTTCTAAATTAACACAAATACGTTTTACCCTGCAGTAGAATACACTAACTCTCTCTTTCTTATATTAACACCAATAACTTGTATCCTGCATTAGAATACAATGCCTCTTTCCATTTTAAATTAACACTAATACCTTGTATCCTGTAATAGAATATAATGCTTTTCTCTTTTTAAATTATCACTAATATCTTGTACTCTACACGTTAATACACTGCATCTCTCCTTTTTAAATTAACACTTTTACCTCGTATCTTTCAGTAGAATACACTGCCTCTCACCTTTTTAAATTAACACTAATACCTTGTATTCTGCAGTTTAATACACTGCCTCTCTCCTTTTTAGAATAACACTGATACTTTGTACTCTACACTATAATACACTGCCTCTCTCCTTTTAAATTAACACCTATATCATATATCCTGCAGTTTAATATAATGCCTTTCTCCTTTATAAATTACCACTAAATACCTTGTATCCTGCAGCAGAATACACTGCCTCTCTTCTTTTTAAATTAACATTGATACGTTGTATCCTGCAGTATAATACACTGACTCTCTCGTTTTCAAATTAACACCAATACCTTGTATCCTGCAGTGTAATATACTGCCTTTCGCCTTTCTAAATTAACACTAATACCTTGTATACTGCAGTAAAATACACTGCCTCTCTCCTTTTTAAATTAACATTAATACGTTGTATCTTGCAGTAGAATACACTGCCTCTCACCTTTTTAAATTTACACTAATACCTTGTATCCTGCAGTAGAATACACTGCCTCTCTCCTTTTTAAATTTACATTAATACGTTGTATCTTGCAGTAGAATACACTGCCTCTCACCTTTTTAAATTAACACTAATACCTTGTATCCTGCAGTAGAATACAATGCCTCTCTCCATTTTAAATTAACACTAATACCTTGTATCCTGCAGTAGAATACACTGCCCCCTCTCCTTTTAAAATTAGCATGAATATCTTGTATTCTGCATTACAAAACACTGCCATTCTCCTTTTTAAATTAACACCTATACCTTGTATCCTGCAGTAGAATACACTGCCTCTCTCCTTTTTAAATTAACATGAATAATTTGTGTCATGCAGTATAATCACTGCCTTTCGACTTCTAAATGAACACGAATACTTTGTATCTTGCAGTATAATACACTGCCTCTCTTCTTTTAAAATTAAGCTAAACATTTACCTAGATAAATATCATTAAAGTGTAATTTTTAAAATGGGTCTAGGCAAGTTTTACAAATAAACAACAGGTTTTAGTTGTTTAATTCTCACATTATCAATGCCCTGTTCTAGTAAAAGAAGTATAATACACAAAAAGTCATGAAACATTTTATCACAAATATTATACTTGTGATGGATATATCTTTATTTTAAAAACTGTCAAATAACCACAGCTCCAAGGATCGTGTCGTAGATGCATTTTTAGAGAGAATGGAGCATGTTGTGGACTACGTTTAAAAACAATTTAATTTAGGTTTGAAAAATCTTAGACTGACCACTTAGTTGTATTTTACTTTCTAATTAATGGTTACATCCAGAGTACATCCGCTCATTTTTCTAGTGCATAGAATCACGTCGTAGATGCATTTTTAGAGAGAATGGAGCATGTTGTGGACTACGTTTAAAAACAATTTAATTTAGGTTTGAAAAATCTTAGACTCACCACTTAGTTATATTTTACTTTCTAATTAATGGTTACATCCAGAGTACATCGGCTTATTTTTCTAGTGCATAGAATCACAGTTTATACGTTTTGATAGAATCTCATTTAGCATTGACGAAATGAACCCTACAACAGTTAAAGAGCGAATGAAGAACCAGTCTGTAGCGGTACATCAGAACTGCGATTCTACACATTACAAAAATGAACGGATATACTCTGGATATTAACTATTTTTCATCCATGAAGGAATTCGTATCAGCATTTGTTTAATATGGTGATACATTCTCTAGCAATATAATAAATGAATAAAACATATTTCAAGCACAAGAATTGTTTTTAATTTATATATTTTTTTAACCTGTTTGCTTAAAATGTATTAGTACTTTCGGGGAAATTTAGTGACAGAAAAATATTTAAAAAATTAAATCATGTATTAGAATTTAATAATACGTTTGTGGGTGTTTCTACTTCTGTGTAACTTTTTCCATCAGTGACCTTGTAAACAGTTTGCTGTTTTTATTTCACTTGAATTTGTTTATTAATTAATTTGTCTTCATCTCTATGTTTATCAATTTCTAATGTTTCATATATATATATATATATATATTTTTTTTTTTTTTTTTTTTTTTTTTGGACTAGGAGACTGACAGACTTACCTTGGTAAGAGTTCACACTGTAGTCTTGAAATAGAAACACATAAAAGCACTTAAACAATGATATATTTCAACCACACTGTGGTTTTTGTCAATCGAAGAGAAAACACAAAAAGAAATATGAGAGAAATGTGTTTTAGATATTCTCTCATATTTCTTTTTCTGTTTTCTCTTCGATTGACAAAGACCACTGTGTGGTTGAAATATATCATTGTTTAAGTGCTTTTATGTGTTTCTATTTCAAGACTACAGTGTGGACTCTTACCAAGGTAAGTCTGTCAGTCTCCTAGTCCAAAAAATCTAAATAATCTTTACCAACCAAAACTAACCTATAAATATATATATATATATATATATATATATATATATATATATATATATATATATATATATATATACATACAGTAAACTCGCGACTATCTGTGGGCGGATTAACCGGTTTGCGGATTATCCGGGGTCTGCCATTGTTTTACAAATATCCAATTCTTATTCCAATCAGATTCATGTGTTTAAATTTCCAAACCGTGAATTACGACCTAAATACATATAAGGGCTTAATAGAGGTTAAGACGAAGGGAATAGATATGTAAATATGTACGTACTAATTTTTACATTGAAAGGGAAGCATACCGACGCGGGCCAGCGAAATAAAAGGGGCGAGCAGACTACTGTATATAAGAGACGATGACAAAATGCTTGGACACCCGAAAACCTAATGTGTATCATAAGATTGTAAACAAATGTCAGCTAATCTCGGCTATAAATAGTCTAGGACGTGACATATGCATTATCCATGTCTGTCGTATACATTATTGATCTTTTTGGCTTTGTGACACACGTGACACAAGTAGACACTGTGCGACAAAATGGTTCTCAAGAAACTTAAATCGCACATTAAAGCTAAATCAATGCTCACAAAAAAACAGACGAAAGTGACGTTTTTTTTGTTAAAAAGTGAAAGTATTATGTGTAAAGGAAATTACATATGTACATACATACTTACTTTTGACATATACTTATGTGCGTATTGTAAATAGTTAGACATATAAATGTACATGTTATAATCCGTCAAATACATCGACATTTTAAATTATTTTCTGTATTTATTTTGTCCTCTGAAGATTATTTGAGAATTGCATTAACCGGGGTCATTATTTATGTAACTTATGGTATAATCATCGATTATCGATCGTTTTACGTATTCTTTGTTCATAGTGGATTATCCTACTAGTTTTCAGAACTACTGGGTGGTCCTGCTTGCTCCTTCTGCTTGGCAGGTTCAAAGTAATTTTTATTCCTGACCCGGTAGTGGACGACTCTCGATAAAAAGCAGGTATATACTCGGGGACGGAATTTTCGGTGGGTGAGCTGGTTGGTCCTCATCCTGCCCCTGGATAGCTGTATAAGGAGTCATAGCAGAAAAGAAAACAAATGTGAATTTATCAATTGAATTTGAAAAAGGAAATTTTTTTCTGTAAATATTTTGTTCAACCTTAACTTCGTTGGAGGTGTTCTAATGATATTTCTACTGTTTTTCTCATAAAATTCATTTCACAACTGTAGTCATGGGGAATTGGTATGAACTACAAATAATGAGAGTTAAAACAAACACTGCACTTTGACAGGGCATCATATTAATGTTCAGTTACATTTATTCTTCAGCTGCCTTATAACATATATTACAATTATTTCTCAGGTATATTTTAGATATACAGTAGAACTTTGATAATTTGAAACTGGAAGGACCAAAGAAAACATACAAACTAACCAAAATTTCGAATTATGAATTTGGAAAATATCCTTTTTTGTGTCTACGACAACGGCTTTGCCCTTTTTTAGGTATCGTGTCATTGGTCTATGTTAAACACTATAATTTGAATAAGCAATAAATTTAGGTACAGTGGAATTATAAAACTTTTAATTATTAGCAGTTAAAATATTGTGGATCTAATTACATGAGCACCTCGGACACTAGCGGGTATGAATTAATTCCTCACGTCAGTTTAGTTGTATTTTATTTAAAAAATATTGTCACAATAAAGCACTAAATATTATATTTTTTATCCAGGTGCAATTATTTTATTCAGTATTTTTTTACCTTAGTTTATTATTATTCAATTGATTATTATGAGTAATAATAATTAGGAAAGCAAATTAAAGGTGACTTATGGTTTGAAGTTTGCTTTAGAATCTAGGCTCCCACTATAATTGTTCATTTTGTATGTACACAAGAATACACTATTTATAAAAATATTTATACTACTGACCAATACTGAGTAAAATCTATAGGCCTACTGAGCTTCTCTCTCCAGCTGACATAAAAACTGCTAAAGGGATCTACTGTATTATGTTTACCTGTCTGACAGAATGTTAGTAAGTCATAAATATCTATCTCTTCATGCTGTAAGTATCAAGAGTTGATAATTATTCCTTAGAAAGCACAGATGTCTAGTCTTAGGCAATCAGACACGCACAATGATACGTGGGTGACATATGAGGACAAATCAATTAAACAGTGACAACATTCAATACTAGCTGGGATAGTCTCTATAACCGCTACAAATAAATTGTCAATACTAGCTGATGAACTCCGTAAACCACATTAACTGTTGATCTCTTACTTGACACCACTTACACAAAATTCCCGTCACTGCTTACGCACCAAAGACCGTGATGTCGAACAAACTAATGACTGAGCAGAGGGTGGATCGATAACTGATTCTCCCAATAACGTTTTTACACCAAATCCCGTGATCTCGATCTGAACGCAGAGAAATCTTGGAAGGCAATCACTAGTGCCACCTTAATTCGAGCCCACATCCAAACTAATAATTACAAATTAAAGAAGTTGAACCTCTAACTATCCATAACTATTTTACATTGATAGCATATTAAGTTCAAGGGTCCAACACAAAATTTAGATTTATCGCCAATTACGAATTAAACATGTTGGAATTATCAAAGTTCTACTGTACTGTTCATTCTCAGTCCACCTTCTATTATTGCTTGAATTTCTATTTTTTAATCTCAAAAGTTTTAGTGCATTTTAACATTTGAAGAGTACAGGGGGAAAAGGAGCTAAGTACATTTTTTTCAAAACTGGGTTTATGATGTCGTTCTATAGATTCACTTGATAGATTTCTTGTATTAAAATATTACAGGGAAGAAACGAGCTTAGTCCCTTCAAATTGGCTAATGAAAAAACATCGTGCAGGAAAAGAAGAGGCTAAGTCAGATCTCTACAGGGAAAAAAGGAGGCAAGTCAGCTTTTAGTCTCGTGACCAGTAACAAGCCCGCTATTTCGTGTTCAGTTCTGTCACTCTGCTTGGACATTTATCGCTGTGTTTGAGGTTATATTTGTGTAACTCTAGTTAGTTTAGATTGTTTTTTACATTTTAAGTAATTATTTAGTGTAGTGATGGAAATCGATAGTGATAATTGTGAGAAGAACCTCAAGTGATTTCTGGTGCAGTGAAAACAAAAAAGAGGAAGAAGTGTGGTCGTATGTCAGAGGTGAGTAAGAAACTGAGCTTACAAAGGCATGTGACAGGGCCAGACTCTAAGTGCAGTAAGCTTAACTGCTTCCAAAATATTCCACAAGATAGTAAGAATAAAATAATTTATTATCCTCAGTTGATGAACAGAATTCTTACCTTTGCGGACTAATATCTGTACAAGAGATTCAAAACCGGCAACCCCGTCAATACGAGAAAAAGGCTAATTTCCGTGAGGCTTCTTACTCATACACAGTATGAATTTTAGATGAAGCAAATGTGATGAAAGAAGTACAAATATGGCGTAAAGCCTTTTTGTCTCTTCATGGAATAGGAAAGAAGAAACTGGAGGTACTACAAAAGGGACTGAAAACAACAGGGCTTGTTCCGAAAGACAAGCGGGGAAAGCACTCTTTAAAGCATAGGAAACTGAGTGAGGAAAAAACGAATGCTGTGAATGAACACATTCGCTCGTTCAAAGGAAGAAAGGGTCACTATAACCTGTCAGAGTCTAATAAAATCTACCTACCGGAGGAGCTTAGTATTAAAAAGATGTATGATTTGTATACTGAAAAGTATGAGGACTTGACTGTGTCTTATCGGACATATCGGACAATTTTTTCTGAGGGTCACAACATATCTTTTGGGTATTATAGAAAAGACACATGTAGCATGTGTGATGAGTTAGTTGTAAAAATGAAATACATAGAGGTAGAAAAATCTCACCTAGCTCTTACAACTGATGTGGGTTTACTCGGCGATCTGAATAAAAAACTCAACCAACTTAAAACAGAAAACATGTTGCACAAAAGAAAGGCTGAGATGTTTTATTCCAAAAAAAGAAATGCAAAAGCTTGAAGCTTATTGAGTGAGTTTGAAGAAACCATCTGTTTTGACTACCAAAATAATCTCTCAGTTCCAAATATACGAACAAATGACGTGTATTACAGACGTCAATTACCTGTATCAGTTACACGTTTAATATTCATATATTGTCAACTGCTCAAAGTGTATTTTACACATACCCTGAAACCGCTGCCAATAAGGGTAGTGAAGATGTCTGTTCAATGATCCACGACTTTGTGTATAATTTTCTAAACATAAAGGTTCGACGCCTGAATCTGTTTTGTGACTTATGAATATGTTATAATTATATTATATATTAGAGTCTTTAAAACTTACAAGGTCTGTACCGTAAAATTTAGAAAAACTGATGTAGCTCCTTTTTTTCCCTGTGCCCTTCATTTAGAAGCCTTTGCTACCTCAGTACCCGTGCAGCTTTAATTTCCCATTCACCCAATTCAGATAAAACCTTTAAATAAACCTTTCATACTTCTATGTTGACTTTTCCTGTCTTTATCCCTCTTAAACCAAGGCTGACAAAATCGATAACTTTTATTTGTTTATATCTTAAACCCGAATTGCTCGATTTCACACTCATGTAAATCTATAAAATAAAAAGTAATAACACATGAAACTATTCACAAATAAAAAAAATCTTTTGTATATTTTTATATAAAGGCGTTAATTCAAAGTAGATCTGACTGTACTATTCCAAAATTAATTTGTTTTCCTTTCTGTATTGATTTATATAATGTATGAACGTAAAGATGGTCTGCAAAGAAGTTGAGACATTACAAAGACTGGCTGCAGGACTTGAGTCAGAGCTGGAAACACAAAATGTTCCAGACGATGTTGCAGGCAGACTTCGTGCGGCTGCTGGAAAAGCAAGACTTTTGGCTACGCAGAAGCTGGCACAATTTCAAGGCTTGTGCGAGAAGAACCTAGTAAGTTTCGATACACATTACTATGTATTTCTAACTCAATTTTAGGATAAAATATACCATATACTGAACTAACATATTTAATTTTCTTGTAGTTTATGATTATCATAAGTGATATTTGTTTTACTTTCTGGGTAGTATTTCTTATTTGTAAATTAAAACTAAAAGTGTACAGTAAATTCTCAGTAATCCGGCATAAATAGGGCTGATATACTGCTGGATTGCTAGAGGGTCCATTAAAAAAATGATGTACATTGAACAATATTTATGTGTATTGCCCAAAAATAAATCAAACAGAAAATGGGCCCTTTTTGTGCTTGAAATGATAAAACGAGAATGAATGTACTGGTCTGTACTTTACAATAAAAGGTTACCATATCTGTAACGGTAAAAAAAATTAATACATTTCTGTTTAAGCTGCAATGACATTGTTCATTTAACTTCAGTAACTTTCACTGTACATAACTACTGTAACAACATACAGCTCGAAATAGTTTGTATACCACGAGCTACACAGATATAACCAGTGGAATGAAGGTCACTCTGTCACTGACATCGACATGTAGTGCAAAATATACAAGTAAAGTTTACATATTGACATGTTTACATCTCTCGTCCTAGACGAGTGGATTGAATACATACAAGTGTATCTCTCGTCCTATACATCACAAGTGGATTGACTAGATTATACTGAAATATTTATTTATATGTGTACCTATGCAAGTACATATGTTTCATTAACAATATAAACGTTTTATAGTTATATTTATAATATCAAATTATCTATTAATTTAAAGAACTGAATGTTGGCATTTTACAATTCATAAGATTATAATTTGTGGCAAGTATGAAATATCTTGAAAAATTCATCGAAATGCGGATTTGGAAACCTCGCATGTTTTTCAAAAATATGTGGCTTCTTTCTGTAGTCCTTTAACACATTGACTGCCAACCAGTTTTCTGATAACCTTCAAACACAATTTTTTGTTATACTTTGTGTTTAAATAATGACGAAATATAATAATATTTTGTCTTCTAGTGTATTTATTCATTTAAACTAGTTTTCATTTATAATGTCGTCAGACACCGGTGACGCGACGTAAATATTTATACTACGAGGCACCGTAACAAATATAAAATGTTAACATTTTTATTGCATTTTGTCAATATAAATTCAAGTATAAATTTATACTATAACGTATTTTCACAATATTATAGATATTTTTAAACAATAAATATAGCTACTAGATTTTTCTCACATATCTGATGTGTTTAAGAGGCTTTTAGTTATTGCTTTATAGGTGTAGCTATTAGTTACGAGGTGTGTTTTTAAAGTATCGTTTTGAAATTCCACCATTGTAGTGCTACTGTCTCCTATGGACCTTACCACTTACCTCCACTCTTTGACCACTTTTGTACCTCTGGCCAGCTCATCTCCTACCTACACTTCTCTTACCATAAGATGTTACACCACTCCTTCTTTGCAGGAATGTAATTAACATAAATAAATGAAACCTCTAAACCACAAATGACTTTTCTTTTATTTAAAACCTTATGTACATTTCGTAAATACGTATTTTTATTGTAAATTACCTCTGAAGATGATTGCTATGCAATCGAAATGTACATAAGGTTTTAAATAAAAGAAAAAAGTTATTTGTGGTTTAGAGGTTTCATTTATTTATGTTAAACATTACGCCACAGTTGTTTTATACAGTTATAGGAATGTAATTGTTTATTGCTTGAATTCGAACTCTGGTCTGAAACCTGTAGCTTAAGGAATAAACCTCTCACAGAAACCGACTTCTGAATTTGTAATAATAACCAATCAGCCACCTATAAGTGTTTTATGCTTTTATCAGGGTTATGAATTCCTTGAGAGACATTTTTGATTTAAAAACTATAATTGCACACTCAGTGAAACTTAACTTTATATATAAGAAAACTCAAAGCTAATTGGAAATTAACAATTTTTTACTTTAATATTTAAATTCTTATTTATCTTACTTTACAGGTTTTTCACGATTTTTACATAAATGTTAGTTGAAGTTAATCTTACTATTTTTCATTCAAGTCTAAAATTATAGAATAAGTAATTTGTAAATCCTACCTATTTACTTCCATATAGAATTTCAATAGTTTTTTATATTTAGTGAAAAATATTATCAATTAATTTCTTTTTGTTTACAACTAGCAAAATATTGAA
Organism: Prosapia bicincta; assembly: GCA_036971475.1. Lineage (NCBI taxonomy): Eukaryota > Metazoa > Arthropoda > Insecta > Hemiptera > Cercopidae > Prosapia > Prosapia bicincta. The sequence continues at coordinate 267,861,895 of JBAIZL010000004.1, read as the reverse complement.
TTTATAACCAAAATTATTATAATCAATTAATTTCTTTTGCTTTACAACTAGCAAAGTATTTAATTTATTATCCAAAACTTTGTTTAAAGTTGAATATACCCCCCCAAAACATAAATATCTATTTTTTATATAATCATTTGTTATTATAGCCTACCATTAACAAAATACTATTTATAGATTAAGTGTTGAGACTAGGTTGTGCAAGATATATTGAGATTAGGTTATCTGCTATCCATTTAGCCTAAAATGCAGGTTATACTTTCTATTTTCAAATTAATACACTCACAAAAGCACAATTATTCTTAACATATCATTATTTCTTATAACTTACAATTAACTGAATTAAATTTACATATAATATTCCCTAAATATGAGGGCTATTCAGAAAGTAAGGAACGTTTCTGTCTGACGCTGCCAGGTGCGTGCCGATCTCGTACATTTTGGTGCGTGCACACTCGGTAACTCAGTTGGCGTCCAGCCGTGACAACGAGAACATTTCTGCGGTGTCCGTTTTTTCGCAATTTCAACTGAAGATGTGGGCTGCGATTGAAAATACCAGTTGTTAGGTGCAGTCAGTGATACGGTTTTTGTTGGCAAAAAACTTTAAACCGATAGACATTTATTGCCAAGTGTGTGCAGTATTTCTTTTTATTGAATTTTGAATTTTAATTAATGTATATCAAAATAAAGTAATTAAAAGAAAGTTATTTTGTTCATATAACCTTAGGCGTAGGTCCTGATGTTTCCCTGCAACTTGTCTTTGAATGCAGACTCTACACAGCAAGCAGTCTTAGTTACCATCTCGTTCCTTTTGGGTTATCATTATTCCAAACTTATTGATTATTTGTAACATTTTCACTTTTTCTCATGATATTTTTAAGTATATGTAAAGTCTTCTATAAATTTACTAAGTCCGGAGTTTTATATTAATTCATTTTTCTGGTCAAGATGATGTAAATTAGATATTTGAGTATATAGTAATGTGTTTATTTCAATTTAAAAGTTTGTGCCAGTAATTTATTTGTTTATATCTATCCAAATTTATTCAATTCACTGTCTTAGTTTTGCAGATCTTTTCGATTGCAGCGCTGTTTTGCCCCTGTCATAAGATTTATAAACAATTTTGTTCTTGCGACTTTAATTATTGCAATGTAGCTTTATATTTATAGACCCTATTTCGAGGATATTAATTTTAGGTTATTTTTGTATTTAACACATTTTAACGATTCCAATTCATTAAATTTAATCTAGTTCCCCCTAATTTCAACTATTTTGTCCAATTTTACTACCTTTTTAAAAATTAGTTAAACATGTTTGTAATACTTGGCACTTTGGCCTAAATACCTATTCTATACAGTTACCAATTTTTGTGACGGTCAATTTGGCCTCTTTAGTTTGGCAATATGCGCACTGCACACTATCTACAGGTATCTGTTGGCTAGCTTCAGCTGCCATTACGGATGCTTTTGTCACTGTTGTTCATAGTTTACTTATAATTGGCGCCGACTGTCATAGTTTGTGTGGTATGTTTTTAATCGTAGTGTGGTATGTTTTTTAATGAGGTGTTAAAACAGCCGACATTCATTGTGAGATCTGCAAAGTCTCCAGAGAAAACATCATGAGTGATGGGATAATAAGGAAATGGATAAGAGCCTTTAACGATGGCCGTACGAATGTGCATGTCAAAAAACGAAGTGGATGACCTTCACTCATCACTGATGATTTGGTGCAAAAATCTATTAAAAAAATGGAGGAAAAACAGATGCTTTTCGATTTCATTGTTATCTTGTGAGTTTTCTCAAGTTTCAAGAAGTGTGATTTACAAGATTGTGACAGAACGTTTAAAGTATTGAAAGACATGCTCACGCTGGGTCCACCCAGGCGGCAGATTTCTTCGAAGATGGTTTTAAAAAACTTGAGATGTAACAAGTGTCGCAATATTGGTGGAAATCAGGTTTAAAATAGTTTAAGAGGCAGGCTTTCATGTTTAAATAATTTTAATACCTTAAGTCAACTGTTGTTTTTTTTAATTTGAAAAGGTACTTATTTTTAAAACACGCCTCGTAATTTTTAAAAATTCCTAGATTGTTTTGTCTGTTAGTTAGAATTCTATTGTAATAAATGTGTGTTGGATAGGTTTCAGTAAGAAAACATAGTTACATTTTTATTTTTGAACTACGCTAATACCAGTATATAGATACCACTTTTATTTCAGAATCAAGATACAAGTGAAGACTTTCCAACCACATGTGAAGATTTGGCTGGCTTTTGGGACATGGTTTCTATTCAGATTACTAGCGTACATGAAGAGTTTGATCAAATTAATCAGTTGAAAGCATCTGGATGGAAGAAAGAAGTAAGTTTGTGTGATTATGTGTAACTAAATAATAATAAAAGTACTGAAATATTTAAAATTTTGCAGGATATTACAAGTTTTTTGTGATTATCCACAATACTAACAGATGAGAAACAAAATAGTTGTTTATAAAGTTTTATAAAGTCTTTTTAATTTAGAGACTATTCACCTATATAGAGTACGGGAATATTATAATAAAAAACTTTAAACGATGAAGGACTGAAACATTTCAGAAAATTCCAATTTGTAACACATATTTTAAATGAAGTAGTAAATATTTCTTCAACATGAAAAACCTCTAAAATAATACCAGTAATGGCGGAGATCAATGTTTCACACTTTAGATTTGAAACAAATATAGGATCACTGGGAGTACTGAGAGTACTCCTGGCGCACGAGAAAAGCCCTGGTGTAGAAAAGAGTAACTCTCGGTTTTCAGTTCTGTGCATGTGCTGTCGATGTATTCCTGACTTACAAACATAATCTAACCATACAGTAGTTTTTTAATAGCTATATTCTAGTAAGAAATATAAGTATTTACAGATAGGTAAAAGTACTAATTTTAATATGTAAAAGTGCACAAAATAAATTATATATGATCCCGTTTCTGCATTGTAATTTTCTGTTAATCTGACGTTTTGTGTTAGAAATGTTTTTGGGAATGACCTTATCGTTTTGACCTTCCTTGGGTCAGGGATCTTCTCGTGCACCAGTGACAGTAGTTGACAAGATAGTTCATGTGTTGATTGGAAATTGCGTGGAGCTTGTATGTTTGTGTGCGACTGAAAGCACAGAATAGAATAGCGATGAGAAACGTCTATTCCAGATGTAGGTGAACAATACAAATGCAGGAATGAGTCTGCTGTTTGATATGAAACTTTCAGGGAACCGTCTGTCGTGTTGCCTAAACAAAAATATCGTATACACAGCCGTTTGCCCTGCTCCACTCATTACTCACAAGGGAGTCAGGCAACTACTCTTTGTCTTAACCATGTCAAGGAATAGGAGGTACTTTTCATTAGAAAAGCTTTTTTAGGGGTACATGAAATGAAAAAGGTTGGGATCCACTGCTTTACACCAAACACAACCTTAAAACCTTATGCGATGTTTACTTATTACATTCGTATTTCCAGAAAGGTTAGTCAACCTAAAAAACAAAATCTTTATAGAAGAAACATTGCTAATTCACCTAATAAATATATAGCAGAAAAACGTGAAACAACTAGGAGCTCCACTGGACGAAACAGTTCTGTCTTGGAATGTCACGGCGACGTGACAGCATGACGGAAATGTCCATCTAAATATGATAATGGATTTAGTTATCTTTTTCATAATTTTTTAAAAGCACCTTCATTTAAAATATTATTGTACTCATTTTTATCCAATATTACCATTGTATTATCATTATTACATTAATATTAACATTTTTGTATTCTGAGTTATATATTTTAATTTACAAGCATTGGCAAATATTTTTCAAGAATTTTTATTTATTAAAAAATATTTTGTTTGTTTTTTTCTTAGCTAATGTATTTATAGTTAACACATTCAGCACGGTGGCGATATTGTTGATCTCATCAAACTACTGTCTGTTTTTCGGTAACTTCCACCTCTGACGGCAGTGGAATGCTATGCGGGTTGCATAGCTTGTTGTAGCATCTAATTATCGTGCCCGTTATTTTCATCTCAATAATTTTATTTCTAACATATACAGGTTTATTGGGACATCAAAACATTGTATTAGACACTACAACATTGTTTTATTTATCGCGTCACAGTTAAAAAAAAATACAAATGATAAATTACTGTATGACATATAAGAAAACACAATAAAAAAGACAGAGAAAAAAAGATAATTTACATACAAAACTAAAGACCCTACTACTAAAATATACTACATACTAAAATAAGCACTCAGTGTTAAACTCGGAATGTTTGTTTCTGTTTATGTCATGTGTTTCACAAAGCCATAGAGATCGATAATGTAAACGGAGACATAGATAATGCATATGTCACGTCCGAGACTATTTATAGCCAAAATTAACTGACATTTGTTTACTACAATCTTATGATGACATATTAGGTGTTTGGGCATCCAAGCATTTTGTCAATGACTCATATTTACAATAATCTGTTCCCACCTCGAGTTGGTTCATTCATTCTAATAGGACAGTTATCGTTAATTCTTGCGTTAGTTCAGAAAGCTTAATTTATTTTTATGATTGTTGTTTTTACTGGATATTGTGTTGCGTTAAGTGGTTCAAACTAAACAAAAAACATTAAAATATAAAAGTTAAACCAAATTAAATCTGTTAATAAAACTCCCTGAATCATTGTTTCAGTTGAAGCATCAAAAGTTAACTTGGGATGGTCGGATTTAAAAACAACTCAGGCACATTGCTCTCCAAACTGAAGCACTTATGTAAAAATCAAACCTTTATTCAAACATGTATCGACATTAGAGAAGTTTCAATTAGCCTAGGAGTGAGCATGCTGGTGCGCACTGGCACGCTATCAGTTCCTCGTAAGGGAACCCAGAGCGTGCCGGTATGCTAGCTGTGCTGAGCGTGTTAAATTACAGTTGATGCTACTGTGCCCTATATCTGTTATTGTGTAGTGCTTTTTATCTGTAAGCAACAAAATAACCAACATTATAAAAAACTAATGTCACAATTAATACTTGGATTGTAATGGTGTAATATAGAAAATTGTACGTAAGTTTAAACAATGCTTATCAGGTCTTACAGTAGGGTCTATCATTTACAATGTTTTTGAACACAGACTCCCTTCCAGTTCTTATTCCGCCCCTTTGTACTACTGATAAAACATTTTCAGAATTAATATTTCAGCCCGAGTTGTTTTACTAGATTAATCCTTTGATTAGCATTCACGTACCAGTACTTGAGATCGTTCAACGGCCAGCGGGAGCATTCCCATATATATATATATATATATATATATATATATATATATATATATATATATATATATATATATATAAAATTTTTTTTTTTTTTTTTCATTCTTTCATATTTCTTTTTGTGTTTTCTCTTCGATTGACAAAGACCACTGTGTGGTTGAAATATATCATTGTTTAAGTGCTTTTATGTGTTTCTATTTCAAGACTACAGAGTGGACTCTTACCAAGGTAAGTCTGTCAGTCTCCTAGTCCAAAAAATCTAAATATTCTTTACCAACCAAATCTAACCTAAAAATATATATATATATATATATATATATATATATATATATATATACGGCCCACTATTTCTCTCAGATTAGCATTGCTGTATGTTTAAGATTTGTTTTGCTGTGTATAGTGCTGTATTCTAGGTTAAATGTTTGCACCTATCTAGACAATAAATACTATTCAGACTACATAGTTACCATTCTTTTGTGTCCAAAGTCTATGGTTTTTCCCACGTGTTTACAGACTGTTTCGAAGTTTGTGCGATATTTTACATTAAATAGGTATTTTAGAAAAATAAAAATATTAACAGATAATTTTTAGGAAAGAAATGGCCAGCAAACGTAAAGTAAAGTTCGGTTAACATAAGAAAATAAGTAAATAAAAAAAAACAAAACATGAAATACAAGAAAAAAATCATGCTCATTAGATTGTTTGCTATACAGCTTTTATTGGAAGACAGCAAACCTTCAAAATCACCAGTATCGAACGGCGCGTCAGCGAATACAGCTCGTCGCAGTAAAGGAAGTACCCCTCCCAACAGGAATTCTGTAGGAAAGTCAAATTCAAGTAAAGCACGAGATGAAGAGAGGAAACGTTTGATAGAAGAACGGCGTAAAGCGATGCGGAAGAATCTCAATTCTACTGCTAATGAAGATGCAGTGTTTGTATTGGCAGAGTAAATCTAAACTAGTTTGTTCTTAAAAGGTTCAATGTTAAAACAAGTCTTATAACAACTACATCAGATTTGAATAAATAATAAAACACTGAAAAGATATTATATACAATGTTATGAATGTATTTTAATTAATGTATTTGCTTGCAATCAACATTTATGTTCTATTCAATCAAATTTTATTTTGTATTAACTGAGTAAAATTATTAGAGAAGAATAGATTATAAAATGCAGTTCTCAGTATTGTGTTCATTGTTTACAGATATCAATAGTATTCTTAATGTTTTTTAATGTGTCGATTGCAATACAACGAATCAATGTATTATGTATTAAAATAGCTTTTAAAGACAGTTGTCTGCAGGCAAATAGTGTGTATGTAATATTTTATGTGCATCTCACTTGTTCAATATGTGTTGATATTTATATTTTGTTTGGTTATGTCTTCTTTGCGACACTGAGTTTGATACTGTCTGTACTAGGTTACGTATTCAGATTTAGTTTGGAAAGATGGGTTTATACATTGACAACAAATTGTAATGACTATTGTTACAATAAGATGGAATAAGGTGTTTACATTCTCTGTTCTTACCCCAGTTCTGTGTGTTGTAATATAGCAATCCTTTCCATGGAATTATATAGTTGATGAGTTTCTCCAATGAGACAAGTCCTCTGAGCTTAGTGTAATGTGGGCAAGCTTTCTCTGAATAAGAAAAGCAACGTCTCTACGAGTAATTCAGTATAACAATACTGTCACTGGAACAGACTCGATCCATTGCCTTTCACCAACGAAACTACATCTTCTCCACAAAATGTGTTTAACAGGCATACGAAAGTTGGTTTTTTTGACATCACTTCTTGTCATTGCTTTAAGAAATATTGTACATATAGTCTGTTTTAAACTTGTTAATGCGTTTTCGTTTCCATGCTTCAGATAAGCATGTGGACACGTTTCTTATGTCTAAGCAATTGCTTTTTTAGCGTAGCACAATTTAGTTGTCATGATCACGACAAATTAACTTGTGCTACTAAATTGTTCAGATTGTGGATAAGTTAATCCTCAATGGGTTAAAGAATTCACTGAAAGCAAAACTGAGTTTAATTGGGACCAGAAGGCATGCCAACTGTATACATATAATTGCTTAATCACTAAAACTTGAGAAATCAACCTTTCTGCTTGACTTTAACAGTAATTACAGTAAGTTGTAGTAATTTGCATTTTACACTTTCTGACTAGCTTGGGATTTTTAGTTACAAGTAAGTCATTGCAATTTATCACTATATAAACCCATCTTAAATAAAGACTTCTATCAACATTTACAGAGATTGGCACAAAACAATTTATTTTTAATTCTTGTTTTTTTTCTTTATCACTTTTTATAAACTTAACTTTTTGATTTAGAATGCTCAGTGATTGAAATTTTCATGAAAATAAGGTGTTCTTGAATTTTAATCTGAAAACCTTAAGAGTTTAGTTTTGTGTTTCATAAACATTAAGTATTAATTACAAAATGATTTTCCATTCATTAATGCTTATTGAAAGAAAATAATATTTTAAACTGCCTGTTCTTATTCAGGCAGAAAACTATTTAGAAAAAGATGGGACAAATTAATAAATGTGTATTTTATAGTAGGATTCATTTTTACCAAATACTCATACGATAGGCTGCTATTTATGTTTCTGGCCTAAGCATGAAAATACTAAAATTTAAGGATAAGATCAGTTTTATGGTTTTTCATACTACTCTCCATGAAGATTTATACACTTGTGCATACGTTGGAATCAATTTTCAAAGCACTTTTTTCCACTCCGATTCAGGTACTTCTAAAACATGGGTTTGAATGCAAAAACTGTTTCTTCATGTGTAGGAAACCGTTGCCCACATAGTATTTTCTTGATGTTCGGGGACAAAAAAAAGTCTTTAGGTGCCAAGTCAGGGCTGTACGGCGGATGACCCACCAATTCAATGTTTTCCCCTGTCAAAAACTCCATTGTTTCAGCCGACCTGTGGCAGCTCGCATTGTCAAGATGAAGAATGATGTGTCTTTTCGTTGACTTTTCCCAAAGTTTCTCAAAGACTTCTGGCAAACAAATTGTGGTGTACCATTCCGAATTGACCGTCCTTCATTGCTCTAATGGCACAGTCACCACGACCTGGAGATATTGTTGGTCGAGATATCAGTTGAATTTGTTATACCAGTGTTTACGGTGCTGTAGGAAGGCGCTTCAATAGGATAAATAATTAAGTTTATCTCTGCACTCTTGTCGTGCCAGGCCATGTCGAAAGTTATAAAAAATTATTGCACAAAAATGTTCACGATTTAATTCCATTTTCACCTAAGATTAATTTTTTAACCTGGTGTCAATAACACTAACAACAATGAAATAACAAAAGGTTTTGATTGAGGTTATGTTTAACAATATGAACTTTGCTCTGGAAACAGCTGGTACCTAGCAACAATCGGTGTTACCAAGGCCAGAAACATAAATAACACTCATACTTTTGTAAATGTACTTTTAAAACTTTCTGAAATAGCTTTCAGTTTAGAGTAATAAGTTATTTAACTTTAAAAATAATATCACAATATTTTGTTTCAATCTAAAATTGAATTATAATATGAATTTCCTTTACTTTATTTTTTCATTAAAAAAATTAACTTTTACTCAGAACTTTTACTTAGGGAGTATTATAGTGTACTTAGTGTAAATATAAAAAAACCTCCAAAAACAAATATTAAAAAGAGTAAATTTTAATTATACTGCATTGATTTGAGTGTTTTTCTTAATTCTGTACCTATTATCACTGAGTATTCAGATCATAACTTTTAAAAATATTAACTTTAATTTTTTAACATATGTGCAAGCACATACACACACACACACAAATAAATTTAGCCTAATACTTTGATTTAAATTTCAAAACATTGTAATTTTATAAGATGCGTAATAAAAATATAAACACAATTGTAATCAATTTTAAGACTAACAGATTGGACTTGTTGAGGTGCTAAACTTTGTATAGTATTACATTTTTGTATTAATATTTATTTTAGTTAATGATTTGTTATACATAAATTATTTATACATAACTTTTATTATACATAAACTTTTTCTAAGTTATACATTTTTATTGTGCTATATATGTCAAGCAGTAGTGTAGGTGAATATGAGGATGATAGATATTTTGTATGCTATACTTTGTACAATTAATTTTTTATACAATGTTCATTTTATGAAGTCAGACCTTTCCAGTGGAATATATTTGTTTTTTCCTGTTTTTAGCAACGGTTATAATCATTTAGTACCCAAAGAGTTTTATTTATTATTTTGCAATTTTTTAATCTAGTTAATTTATACTCTGGGTCATATTTTAAATATCAGACAATATATTGCTTGAAGTAAGGAGTAAATAGATATTATAAGTACATCACGTTTTAGCGAATTGCACGATTTTGTTGAAGTCTTGGCAAGTGTAATGTTTACGTCGTTTAATTTACAGTGATTGTTTTATGCTTGGATGTTTTTTTATTAGATCTGTAACAGCATTTAGTAGTATATTTTAAAAGAAAGTAAACCAGACAAAGTTGAAAATTAATCTAAGATATGAAAAGTTTTAAATTATATTAAAGTCAAGCTTTGTTAACAAATATAATGTATAATGATTAATAAAATTAAAATTTACTTAAAAAATATCGTTCAACATAATTTTATTTTATTTATGATTTGCTAACATTACGAAACTTGAAATAACATTGTTGAATGCTCAAAGTAATTAAAATATTGAAATAATTTATAGTTAAAACCGTTAAATATTTGTAAATAGTTGTAATTTCAATTTGTTTCAAGACAATATTATAATCAGTATTTTTTTTTAGTATTTTTAAAACTGAAAGTTTACAGTATAATCGTATATTTTAGTATTTGGTTAGCCACTGTTCAGATATTCAACAGCATTGGATCTGCTTACTGGCCATAAATGCTTATACAATTTTCATAATTCTATCATACAATTTCACGTTCATATCTGATTTCTCCCGCTTTCCACATAAAACTAGATACATTTCCTTTAATATTTCTGTATATTTTATAATAAGCGTACTAACAATATATGATCAAAATATACCGTGGTTTCTCACTATATTGAATTCTACACAGTTATTATTTAAAATTGCTAAGTAAAACCTAAACATTTTTTAACTGACATCTTAAAAATGTGTAAATAGAAACAATATATAAAATAAAATTTGTAATCATTGGATAATAGAAAGTTGTTTTCTAGTCAAGTTGAAATGTATTTTTCTCTTTTAACCATAGGTTGCTTGTAATAATTTTCAATTCACTGATTAAACTATAAGTAATTATTTCGTTTAGTGAGCATATTATTTTCATATTAATAATATTTAATAATGAACAATAATGGAAAAAGGTGTCTGAATAAATATAAGGACATTTTTGGACCTTTTTAAAAAGTAGGAACTATGACCAGGAATCTATTTCCTATATGCATATGGGGCCAGTCTTCCTTGGTGAGGGTTCCTTATATTCCTGTAGGTCCATACAGCCTGTCTTTCTTCAGACCAAACCAAATTATATTCAGATTATATATAAATAAGAATCTAAATGTATTTAAATACATTTATTTACAGCTCCTTCATTCGACTAAAATGTTTGTCCTTGAGTGATGGTATTTTACAAAACCCTTCTAATCTCCGATGTAACCCAATCTCAGCGGTCCGTCACATTCAAGACACGGTCAAACCACTCTTTTCTCAATTTCGTGGTTGCAACTTTTTGCCACTTTTCAAGTTTTTCCCACTCTTCGCTTAGTTAGTAATTTTTAAGGGTTTGTGGAGTATTGTCATTTTAGTAGTCTCAAAGGCTTTATGTTTAAGATTAGACTGTCTACTACACATAAGCTAAATTCAATACATTCTTTTTCTAAATCATCATTATTCATAGTGACACCGAATTTTGTTTTCTTCAGTGTAACTTGTAAACTCTTGCGCCAGAATCCAAAGAAGTGGGTTGATCATAAGTTCTGCCGATTGTTCTCCCACCAATTCTTGAAGTCATTGTCCGTTGCAAGTCCTCTGAATTTTAATATTTTTAATGGTATCCTCTACAATACACACTATACATATTGGTAAATCACTGAGATGAAATGTATTTAGGCACCTTTCCATCGCCAAATACCCAGTTCTTAATCTCACTCCAAATGCCTCGTTTGATCTCCTATTTAGTTTGGTTGTAACATGTGAAAAGGTGTATTATTAATATGCTAATAATTTTTAAAAAAATATTAACTTGTACTAAAATATATTTAAATTTATTGATCTAAATGTAAACATTATTTTAAAAAGTTAACTGAAATACTTGCATTATATGGATAAGAAAATTTCTTAAGAAATTTGCCTTTTTTATATTCTTCCTATTTAGGACATCAGAATTATAAGAAAAAACTTAACAGTGAGAAACATTTATGGCTTAAAGTTTGCAGTTCCATTGTCATATAGATATAATCAAAGGAGTATTTTAAGTTTTTTATTTATTTATTTTTTTGTTTTCACTTCTAGTTTAAAGTGCATTAGAATTATTTATTATAAATTAAATTTTGCCTTTTATATTGAACATTTACAATTGTTTTATCCATAATTTATTGTAAAACCTTTACAAGATCTGTAAAGCATCTGTTTATATTTATCGTTTTATATGTTGCACAGAGTATTAATAAATTAAACACCAAAAACTTGTTATTGCTTGTAATAGTTCAATGTACTTCCCACTCAATTTTAATAACTAAAAACTAGATATATAATTACATTTAACTTTTTTTTAACTTAATTTAACTAATTTTATCAATTACAGCTTTCATGCCAGATCACGGTAATTTTAATATATGATTGAATCTTTTTAAATCAAATGAATCTTTTCCCATTGAACTGAAAACATTCAATTTCTTAAACAAATTTATGTTATTAAGTGAATTAGAGATTAGCTAGTGAGAACGATTCACACTTTGAGGGCAAAAGTTGTGCATTTCTCCATTTAGTCATATATTTCTAATAACACAATATAGTACCTTAAAACCTTTATTGTACGTGTTATAGAACTGCATATTTTTCATCAATAATAAGTTGCTAAAATAATTTTAATAATATACACTTTAATATTAATTTACATAATCTTTCATTTCAGAAATTTGTATTGGCCAATTGACCAGAAATCTCACTAGAGCACATTTGTTGTCTGAAGTGTTGTTTTAGATTGTAAAGTGTGGCATCAGAAAAATATGCTTTAGGTATAATAAGTGAACTGTTAACTGATATTTGAAATTTATTGATAATTTATCAATGCCACTCGTTCCTGCTATAGCTAAGCCGCTTGTAGTGAGTTGTTTTGCCGTTTTTTAATCAGTATCTTATTATTTATGAAGAATTTGATTTTGTTAGTAGAGATGGGCCGAGTCCTAAAATTTTCTATTCCGATTTCAATTCTCAAATTTTCCTTTCGATTCTCGATTCTTTTAACTTATATACAACTACATGATATTCTCTAATAATGAATTTAATTAACATCTTGGACATGCGGGAGGGGGGAGCCTTTAAAAAGTTTCATTTTAATGTTATAGGTTACACAAAACGTTCGACCTTGATTTATGAATGAGAATTTCTGAAAGGGGTACAAACATATTGGATAAAAGTAACAATTTATTTAAAATTACGAATACGAACTTCAGTTCACAATTACAATATAACCAATAGTACCCATTTCAGTTTGTATAACTGGAGGTATTGTAACTCCCTTTTCTTTGTGTTTTGTTTCGACATGTATGAAGGTTGTAGTGGAGTAGTAGTAGGTAGGGACAGAGAGGGAGGGAAAGTGATTCTAGGATGCACGAGTGTGATTGAGACAGCAGAGCAAGAAGAGCGGTGACAAACGGACCAGAAATGCTTCTTATCATCTTGTTGTTGTGTCATAAATAATAATATTTTCATTATCTGAAATAAATATTTGCTTTAATAGTATAATTCATTTAAAGCAACTAATACTTGAATAAGACATAGTTAATATTTAATTATTTTTCCAATAAATTACATCGCACATGTATTTTGACAGTTAAAAAAATATGAATCAGAATTGGCACTTTAATCACTTGACTATTGACGATTGCTCGATACCTTTAGAATCAACGATTCCTAGAATCAGAATCAGCCCATCCTTAGTTGTTAGTAAATTTAGATGTATTTTTTGTATTAGTGCATCAGTTTAAAATGTCTAAATTTTGCTGTCAAGAAGCAAAATAAAAACATTAGTTAAAAGTAAATTGCTTCTTCTTTTTGTTATGTGGACATAGCTGGTGACCTCTTAATGACCTTGGTGAAGAAATGAACCGGTTGGGAAATTGGCCTTTCTATGTAAGTTGTTATTGTCCACTATACGAACCCAAAGTTGGCTCATCTCAATATCTTTAATTTACCATGTGTCGGGCATCCCTGATGTGATTACACAGGGTGATTAATTTCCTTCTTTCAAAACCTAATAAAATCCACTGTACGAATCAGAAAATATTTACTTGTTTTTACAATGTAACATACTTAAAGTTTTGTTTTACTTAGTTAGGGACTTTCCCTTAATCTCCATACACTGAGTAAACTGATCTCTGCGTTCCCATGACTCTTGTAAGCATAGCAGGCGTTATGTTGGCAATTTCTTCCTGAATGTAGGGCTTCAAATCTTGTAGAGTCCTTAGATGGTTCAAATAAACAGGATTTCAAATGAAAATGGGCTTCTTCACTATAAAAAAACAGTAGCACCCTCAATAACGACTTCGAGAAAACGTCTGAGAATTGATTGCACAGTCACTATCTTGTAAGGATAAAAATGAAGATCGTCATGAATATTCTCCTCACAGAATGATCGGAAAGTACAAGGTCAGACACTTGTTTGCGGGCAGAACGCCGTATTGATTGTAACACTGAAGTTCTCACGGATTCAATGTTCTCAGGTCACTAAAGGGCCAAGGGCTACAGTTCTTCGTCTAGTAACACTTGCAGTTTATCTGAACATAATAACCCACTTAACAATTGATTTCCTGATCAGTACAGGAGCCAACAGTGGTAAATTAAAGCTTTTCTAGAAGGTGCACTGGGTTGCGATCACAGAAATCTGCTCAAAAAGTAGGCCTCACCGACAAAAGCATGCTTGTCACTGTTTCATGATATGACGATGATTGTGTCAGGACAAAACTTCATTGCTCCGCCTCTCAAATGAGACCATTAGCTTTCTGCTATGACATCAACTGACTGACTGGCGGGCATTTTAAAAAAGAAAGTTATGCTGCCGCACCCAGTAGTTTGACATATGTGTTTCACCTTGAATATAAAAATATTATCATGACAAAAGATATACAAATTTTTGTTCGTTAACTCCTATAATTTCTATCTTACCATTTCACATTTGTATAGGTTGTTTATATCTTACTATTTAATTTCTAACTTACATTTTTTTTTAGTTTATTAAATCAATAGTTGTTTTATCTACTGTTTAGTTAGCTATTAATATTTTTTACTACATTTTATTTCTGTGTGTTATATGCTTTAACTGTCTTATATTGTGTTATACAACAGAATAATACTATTTTCAGCCAATAAGATTTTTTTCACTTGATTTTGTTACTTTACTTCCTGTATAAATTTCAATAAAATTATCATAGCTTTACAGAACTGCTACTAATTATAAAAATGAAGATTATTAATATTTTTGATTTAGTCTGTCAAGACAAACTAATATATTTTAAATAAGTAAAAGCAGTATTATAAAAAAATGATAATACTTATGATTTTGTATCATTGAATTTTTTTATTTTTATCGCTGATTTATTCATGATATTATTATTTGAAAAATACATCTTTATCTTTAAAAAATTTTACTCTTATATCTCCTAATACCTTCAGGCAAGCCGACATTTATTTTATCTTCGTATAAGTGGAAACCTATACATAAGTAACATCTTAAAATGGCAAAATGTAAATGGAAACAAGATGAGGGAAATCAAGAATACCGTCCGACCATGGAAGTCTTCAGTTCACCATAAAGAGGAAGTGGTGGTTGCTCGACTTCACATTGGCCAATCTATGTTAACGCATCGATGGTTGATGCGACACGAGGATCTACCACTATGTCATGTTTGTGGAGGTACCATCAGTCAAGCATATTCTGTTTAAATGTGATGAGTTGACCGATTTATATACATGCTATGATCTTCAAGTAAGTTTAAAAGTGGTTTTAAGGGATTGTGTCATCACCTTCTTACGTTATCTAAATATATATATGCATATATATATATATATATAGAGAGAGAAAACTTTATTTTTTGTTAAAAAACTAAAAAAATCTATGTAAAAATTTGGACGTTGAGCCGTTTCTTCTTTTAAATTTATTTGAGATATAATAAAATTAATTTTTGTTAGGGTCTATTGCTTCCAGTGATTAGTATCGCATCAGAATCCAATGGGAGACAAACAAATCCGTTGTGGGATTTTCATTTTATTTGAAGGAGTGAAATAAGTTACAAAACACAAAAAACGTTGTTTATCTTCACCCTGTTCTTTTTTCCTTTATAAATTCGCGATATGAATGAATTGCAAAAGGATCTGTAAAGAGAGAGTGAGTAGCAGATATCCAGTCTTTATTATAGGACTTGTGAAAATGTTTCTCTTTGTATCAAATAGAATACTAAATAATTGGATGAACATATCAAGGCGAGGACTAAACTGTGCACCTTAATAGATATGTTTCTTCATCGTAATTATACATAGCTATAATTTTTGTACCAATTAAAATATTTGTTACAAAAACCGCATTGTGGTTTCTGTTAAACTAGAAGGGCATAACGGCCAGGCTGACCTTGTATGATTTTTAAAACTGATTTTTAATCCAGCTGTATAGTTGGAAATTATTTATTATACTCAATTACCAATGTAGTGCATTTGAGAAAAATTTTGTTATGATTGGGAAAAAAGAATGGTCTGAAAAATAAATTTTACAAAAAGCAAACAAATGGCCATTATGCCCTCAGGAGGTAGAGCATAATGCCACATCGTAAAACAGTGGTAAATAAATTGAGGAACTGGTTTTTACCTAGGAAAGATTTATTTTAAGAAAATGTTAATCACACTTAGTAACAAAACGTAATTCCAATAATGTTGAGTAGACAATGTATTTTTAACACGACTGCTAAAATACATGTAATATAGTATGACAAATGCTAAACGTTTTCTTCTAATTTTCTTACCAAAATGTGTGAAATGAAGAAATATGAAGATAAAATGTCGTTACAAGCCATAAAAACCCCGTGGTAACCATTTTTAAATCGTGGTAGGGATCCTTACCATGCGCATCTGGGGAAAGTAGTCTGCACCGGTTTGGACTAAATAAGGTCAGTTTTCCATTGTAACGTATATATTATGATAACACTAGTAATTTTTGTCTATATTTATATTTAACAATTCTTATTAAACAATGAGAAAAGAATAAAAATAAGCTTAAGTCAAATATTTATACAGCCCCACAAACCCACCCAAATAACTGGATTAGTTGTGATTAATTACTGCGGTAGTCATCAAAACACTTTGGGACACATAGTCCTGGCTGACCTTCGCATTCCACACACTGAAATAAAACACGTTTTTGAATACCATGAATGAATGAAACACGTTTTTGAATGACAAACACCTCACCGGTTTTTCCACAGAACCTTTTTCGTTGCCTCTTTTCTCAGTTATTTTTTAAAATACATGCGGGACACATCTGCGGTTCAATGGTCTTTCTGGAGGAGGTAGGGCGGGAAGCAGAGAATCAACCACTGACAGATGAAAATCATACATTTTCATTCTTTTCCCGTTGGTTGAAACTTGAACTTTGTTGAAAAGGTAATGAGCGTTGATCATAACCATTTGGAGCACACGATCGAAAATATTCTTATACCAATGTAATGTTTTACACTCACATGGTTAGTAACTCATCATCTGGTCGCTACAATCAATGCCTTTCATAAAGTGGTTGTAGGTGACTATAGGCAATGGTTTTTCCCTTTCCATTTCCCCCCTGTTGATCGAAGTGACCATATCAGTAGTAAATCAAGACTATATCTGAAACGACTAAATGAAAAAAGACCGGAGACAAAAACGAACACATGTAAAGGTCACTAAGATACTTCCCGAGGAATGACAAAGACAAAATTCGTTTCTACCACATGCTAAAAGCACATTAAGCCAATGAATCATCGATGGACAGATGGTAGGGATTCCTACTACACACAGTCAATGTGTTCATATCTATTACTTATAAAACTAATATTTTATACAATATTTTAAATGATTTTAATAATTTTTAGCAACAATTTTCCCATAAGTACCCAGCACCCCCTTCTCCGACATCAGAATGCAATTTAAAAGCCCACAAATAATGTCCCTGGTTGTGGTTCCTTGAAAAACACATCTATGGGCTCCAATTAGGTCTAGGCTGCAGCGGCACACCACAGTTGTACGATTAGGCCTTGCCATGTTATGTTAATGAACTCAATCTTTTTAGTATGGGTGGAATGTCCATTAATTATCAACAAAATGTCATTTTATGTAGTTTGACGTGTATCAGAATATGAATGAAGCAGTTTATATTCTCTGTTTGCAACCATTTGATATGGTGGAACGTAAATACAGTTTCAAGTGGAGATCCATCCGCCAATTTAACTTCCATCCTTTGGCGAAGGAAGTTATTTTGTATACACTCTTTACCATTAACAATACTAGGTTGAGCGAAGAGGTATATTTACCATTTTCACTAAAAATAGTAAAAGTGAACATTGAAAGAAAAATCTCAGTCGGACCTGGTGGCTGATATGCCCGCCCTTGACACCAAGACCTCGTCAGGTCTTAACATACAACTATAGATTATTTCTCAACATCTAATTTTGTTAGTAAATTGTGTGTCTTTTATAACAATTATGTTTCGAAAACCTATCTCGTTAATGTACTTTTGTCATAATTACATGAAGTGAGGACTTCAGAGAGTATGAAAACTAAAATTGTAACAACTCGCGATGTCCCATTTATTTTTGTCTTCTAGTGTCTCACCACAACAAAAGGGGCTATGAGGATTACTTTCGAGCGTTTGGCGCAGGATAACAACCATAAGGCCCAAAAACCTGCCCAGTCATTTTACCCGCACTGGCCATTTGCCTGTCTTTCCCCTAGTAGCTTAATATGATGTGCACACTCAGCTTTACTATTATCTTTCTTTGCTCATTATTTTTCATAATTTTCAATGAGGCTTTATTAAGGGAGAAACTATTTTATTAAAAATATAGTTTCTATGAAAAGTTAATAATTAAGCACATGATTGAGAAATAAGAATATAAAAATTGATAGTTTTATTGATTTCAAATTATTTGCCTTAACATTGACAATAATGAGTTCAAATTAAAAAAATTTTTTTTTACGATTCAAATATGTTATGAATTTTTATTATTTTTTTCCATCTTGCACTTCAGCTACTGGTTTACACTTGTGTTAATAGTATATATCTTTCAAAGCGTGCATCCTCATTTAAAAACAATGTAAGTGCTACTGTAGTTAAGGATTTATAGCTTAAAATGGGACAGTACCCTCTGGGAGATTTTAGGGTATGGAATGAATATCCCCAAAGCTCTGGGTCCATGGAGATACCCTTGGAGTTATAGAGTAAAATAGCAAGCTTTAAAGCTTTTTTAGTTGTTAAAATTAAGTCACAACTGTCCACACACGTACATGGGAATAGTTAAGGGGGGCATTAAGGGAATAATACAGTTGTATTATTTTTTTATAATCATAAGCTGACAATGAACTCGTTAAAATACTACAAAAATAAAACTGCTAACAAGAAATATACTCGGCAGTATCAGTTGTTATTTTGATCGTATGCGAGTTATTTTCTAAATGTGACTGTAAATTCAAAGAAAAATATGAACCTTATTTTAATATTACAAGTCATAATGTTCAAAATGAAATTTTAGGAATTGTTTCAGATGAAGTTTGGCATTCCACGTTATGATACTCATAGTAACAAAATCAGGCTTACTTTTGGATTTACAAGTTTGCAAAATTCGAAAAAATTTAAATTTTGCAAAGCTATAAGTCTAAATGCCTCCGGTTTGCATTCTGTAAGAAACATATCGTAGAATACCATACCCTAACTTGCCAACAAAAAAGTAGTTTAAAACTTGTACATTTTAATGTATGTTTTTGGATGTTAACTCAATGTGGACAAGGTTTTAAATTTTAAATATTCTCTATATTTTGGACGCAGTGCCCCTGGACCCCATTTGATACCCCCAGGGCAACCTTGTGCCCCCCCCCAGAGCAATACTTCTAACACCGCCCATGAGAAAGTACTTTCTTTAATATTTTTAAGGCGGTTGGATATACAACCAACTGGAGCTGCTGCAGCTGAGAGCAATCTTTGCATCATTGCCATGGCAGTACTTCGCGATAGTGCAATAAAATCTACCAAAAATTTCTATTTTCAAATAATATGAGACCTTCAATTTAATTTCTAAAATATTCATTATTTATTAGTTAATTAGAGCTTAGCTAGTGAGAACTAATCACAACAGTAAAAAATTCTAGTTTCGACGACAATGTCACCTTCTTCAGTGCTTAATGGTATTTCATTATTTAGCTCCTCAAAATAATTTTAAAAAGTTGTGTCAGTCAGTGACGGATTGAAGAGGGACTTTAGGGCTCAAACCTCCTTCAGAAATATGGATAAACTATACAAATCCCCTTTAAACTATAAAATAATACTATAAGTGTAAAATACACTACAGTTACCATTCCCTTAGTATTTCATGGGCGGGGGGGCCCCTTCTCCTCCCCTCAAAATATTTTTCTCGATCCACCACTGATGTCAGTTAATATTCTGACAAAACTGGACATGAAACATCCCCATAACTATACTACGCGCCCTAAATAAATACTATATTTTTATTTAGCTAAGGGAAAGTAAGTTTTTCTGTTATAAACCTCCAAATATTCATACAATTTTTGAGCTTAAAATTTGAGGTCTAGGCGCTTCATTTCCAAATTCTTCCCAGGGAAGACTCCTGCTCCTCTGAGGGGTATTCCATGGCTTACATACTCTCTAGTGACAAGAGCAACTGCTAATTCTGGGACTACACCCTGTGGTACTTCTCCCCAAACAGTGAGGTTCGCATGTTATTATATGTTAAAGTATAAAAGTATTATATCTTGTACATGTTGAAATATATAGTAAAAGTTTTTTATAAGTAGTACGTACTTGGATTTGAAACGAGAAAGTCTGTTTCAATGTATTATCCCTTTATAATATTACGATCTTATAAGACATTCATCTAGTCAATTTCATACCAAAAGAATCCCAAACAATATTTCCTGTCCAAAATAGCTATCTGCTACTGTTTGTCGACGTTTCAACTATTCAAAAAACTTTGGTTATTATTAAAACAAAAAGAACATGTTTTTTTACATGCTTTGACAAAGCCAAAGGTCTATATTTTTGTGAAGGTTTAGAACCATCTATTGCTGTTTGTACTTAAGGAAAGTTTATGTGTTTGCGACTCCCTGAAGGCACATAGAATATTTGTAGGTTTAGTAAGAAGCTTGTTTAGTTTAGGGGTTATAGGTTTATTTTTTAAGTTGCAATACAGTTTATCGATTATTGAGGTGTATATTGGTGTGTGCTATATTTTAATGTTATTTTATTCTTGTGTTTTAAAGTGTTTCAAGAATCAATAGATTTTTGCTGGTAATGTTGGTTGTAAAAGTAATGTATGGTAGTATTAATAACTGAATAAAACAGCTATGGCGTAATATTTAACATAAATAAATGAAACCTCTATACCACAAATCACTTTTTTCTTTTATTTAAAACTTTGTGTACATTTCGACTGCATAGCAATCATCCTCAGAGGTAATTTACAATAAAAATATTATATTTTTATTGTAAATTACCTCTGAGGATGGTTGCTATGCAATCGAAATGTACATAAGGTTTTAAATAAAAGAAAAAAGTTATTTGTTGTATAGAGGTTTCATTTATTTATGTTATGGTGGTATGGGTGTTTGTAAGTTTTCCATTTATGTTGAGTTTGTGAGTTTTTGCGTGTTTTATATGGTCAAAGAATTTGAGGTTGTTTGATTCTGTTACTTTATAATTATTTTCTTCTTGAGCAATTTACATTCATGTAAATTTACCGTAATAGAATATATCCCTCAGTAAGACAACGCTATGATGAACCTATTTAGGTGTTCACTCATCAGCGCGATATTCAAAATCATTGGTTTTTGTAGTACGTGTTGCATCAAAACCATCGCTAAAAAATTGCAGGCGTTGAGGCCAGTTAGAAAACTGATATAAGTAAATTTGTTCAAAACTTAATGTGAATGATTGGTTCATATGACAAATCAAATAAAATAATATTTATAGTGGCCTTTCGGCCTTGTCAAACCTACATTATTGTAATTTAAATACTATAACACATTATTAATGTCTGTGGAACAGTCTTTTGCTTCCTCTACCCTTTCCCCCGCCTGTGCTCGCTCTTCGAAGTCACGCGCCAGCTTACGTGTGACCAGTTTATACCGTAGTTCAGGGATGACCAACCTGTTAACCCTAAAAGGCCATTTCAATATTTTCAGTGAAGACGAGGGCCGCACTACTAGAGTTCCACACATACTTCAATAATCCAAATGTAGGCAATACGTATATTATAGTATGCGTCGTATATGAAATAATATAAATCTATAAACGCTACGTAAAAATTTCCATATACATTTTATAACAAGCTAAATGTACAAATGATCAAAATAGGTATAATATTAATTCATGTTGATTACGCTTACCAGAATACAGTATTGGAAAAACGATGTAATTGGTTTAAATTTAAAATCATCCATAAGTATGTAGGCCTACCTACGTCACTCAATAAGAACACTGTGGGTAGACACAATCGTCCAACAGTTCATCAAAATCAATCTGAAATGAAGTGGTTGCAACCTTTAGTCAGTGGTGCAACCAAGGGGGCCCGGCCCCCCCTTAGCATGGGAAAAAATAAAAATTTATAAATAAATTAAAAATGACAAGAAAAATATTATATGTTTAACTGCAATTTAGGTGTAGAGTAATACGAACTACAATAGAAAATGATATTTAGCTTCTTGTAAATTGATTTCCCTGTGTCAGTATTTCCTCTATTGAACGGAATGTAATAGCCTATATTTATTCTAAACTCACCATGCTCAGTTGTTTTATTTCTTCCTGGAGTATCCGGTTTTAAGAGCCTTATTAGGCTTTAAGTAACATTGAAATGGGCTAACATTTCGCTTTGCTGTAAAATACGCAGTTTTTGATTTGGCACCTTAAGATGTGACAAAATAAGCATTGAAGTTACTTGAAAATTGATAATTATGGGAAAATACTAAAATTAGGGGATTGTTTATTGATTTAACCCTTATTTAACTTCTGTTTGTACAATCATAACAATAGTCCTTGTCCTCTATGGTCGTTTCGGCGGCTGTTAACATCTTTCTGCAATGGTCAGAGGGCATCGCTATAGCAGGATCGTTAGTAAAAAAATGACTGCTGAATAAATAGGAGGTTTAACAAAAACCATAAATAGGCCCTAACATACAATTAACAATTTTGAAGATAGTCAAGGTTTAAATAGGCCCGTCAATTTAAAAAAACGTTTCCGAGATTTCATGACAAGAGGAGCAGACAAATAGTTTTACTAACATTGTCTTTATATCGGTGAAAATTTTGAGGCCATTATAAGAAACCTAATTAACTTATAAAAATAAATATCCCATATATTTGTTAAAGCTTGATTGGGTTTTTTGCTGTCCATGGTCTTAGAATTTAGACCGAAATTAGAATATGTTGTTTGATAATTATCATTTTGTGAGTAGAAAAAAAAACAAGACAACTTGAATGAAAGTCAATGGTACAGGAATCAAAATGTAAATCAAATGAGTTACTCGTCGAAAAATAAACAACATACTATACTATGACATAAAAACTCAGATTTAGCATCAATTTGAGTCTTTTTTATGCTGCTTATGCTTAAAACATAAGTTTTAGAGTGGTGAAAATTTAATATTTTCTATTGAACAAACCGACCCCTCCACCGGCCCCGTTGTAGTTCTGGCACCCCTTGACAAAATCCTAGGTGCGCTCCTGACCTTTAGCACGTCCCGAAGATGGTTGTCTGTGAGTCTGTTGCGGTGAGTTGATTTTATAAATTTCATTGTTGAAGAGATGCACTCACAAACGTATGTGCTTCTAAATATTGAAATTATTTTCCTACCGATGTCACGTAGTTTGGGGTATTTCTCCTTAAGCACTTGACTCCAAAATGGAATACCAGTTTCCCACCTTGTCTGAAGAAATGAACCACTTTTTAGGTGACAGAGTTCTTATTAGGTGCTACGTTCAACCTATATCCTATAGCTTATACCAAACTATATTTGTATGTTTTACATTTATTAATAAATCAATAATCTAATGTTTGAACATTCAGGGCTGCATAAAACCAGTCGCGGCCATCAATGCCGTATTTAATGGAACTATTTCTGTAAAAAATTATATCTAGGAGTTATTTTAAATAAATGTTTCTCGAATGGCTTTATATAGTGGCGTACTTTTTTAAACGGAATAATATAATTAATAGCGGTAAAAATATTTCGTTAGCACTAATATTTTCAAGATGGTTGATACTAAATATTAAGATATTTAATCAACAGTGTTTAATCAACTGTATTGCTATTCGGCTCGCTACGTGACTCACCTAGGGTAGATAAAACAACACTTAGCTTGTATTGTGGCGTTCTTGTTTTAATTTTAAAGACCTGACGTGATAACGTAAGTGTGAGTGAAGTCTTTGTCACCAGGTTAGGTCTAATTGCAGAACGACGCAATAGGTGCGACGGAATTGAATTTCGTATTAAATTTTTTATTATTAGTGACGGAAAGGGTTTATGGAGACAGGCTCGTTATTTGGCCAGTTTTGCAGTACAGTAAAAGCTCTAATATCCGGTACACTCGTAGTGGCCATGTTGCCAGTTAGCGAATATTTCTGGATAATAGGACTTAACCTATAGAGCCTAAGTATACCATGGGTTCCCAAACTGGGAGGCGCGAAGGCAAGTCTGGGGGTGGGGGGCGAGTCCAGTTGGAAAATAGTAAGATAAATTCTCATTTAGTTGAAATTTAAGTACAGAATTTAAAACTAAATTTACACCTCAGATATCTTTTACACAGGTTATTTAATTGACTATGATGTTCACAAAATTTAAAATGAAATTCATGCATTTATAAAAAAAATATAAGTAAAGGCTGTGCATATTTTATAAACTTGAATTTAAATCAACATGACAGGTTGAAAAGAATACGGTTCATAAGTGTCGCTAAACGAATGTTTGCCGTTCAATGTGGCAACAGCGCCGCAGAAGCACTTACTTGTGCGAAAATAATATTTTCATCATTTGTTGTAATAAAAAAAAATATAGGAACAAACTTGATATTGCTAATGACTTGCGTTGTGTCCTTACTAAAATACAACCTCAAATAGGGATGCTAGTGAATAAAATGCAAGCGCAAGCACCTCACTAACAGATTTTATTAGTTAAAATATATCTTGCGAATTAAAACTTGAAAAGTTTTATCATGGTTTTTGTGAAAGTATGTGTAAATGAATAAATATTTATTTCTGTAAAATATTTATTTCTTTTCCATATGCCAATACCATTTATTTATATTATAAAGTGGAGGGGCGTTGGAGGCTTTCATTTCAATAGGAGGGGGCGTGGTACCAAAATGTTTGGGAACCCCTGCTGTATACAGTACTTGCTGTCCACAATGCTATGATACCTAACAGGGAAAATTGAATGTCCTGTTGAAATTTTATTTCCCATGTTCGTTTGTATCCAATTGCAACATTTTCGTTCGGATTAATAAGAGCACGCGCTCGTGCACACAAAATCTATAAATAAAAATTGAAGGAAAAATGTATTGTTTTACCGTTCATAAAACGATAGAATAAAACATTCACCAGTACAGTTAACTTTACAAAGACAAAGGGTTTTATCATTTTTTAATGTTTTTTTAAAAAAATCAAAGATGTCTGACTGCCTGATATGCGATGACAGTTTATCAACAAATTTTGAATGAATCATAAGGAGTTGCAAAACTTCCTGAGTCGAGTAGCATTTTTCACCTCCAACAAACGTAACAGCGCTGTAAAAGCTGCAGCCTTCCTACATGATACGTTTACTTTTTCTTGAACTATTTCTTGGTTAGGTAGGTTAATTGGCATATGTTTTGTACTGTATCTCCGGAGAGTTACATTTTGTAACAAAGAAGGGTACTGTACTGGTTTGTTTTGAAAATATGCCGGATAATAGAGCGTTACGGATGATAGAATGCCGAATAAAAGAGCTTTTACTGTTTAAATGTATTTGCGATGCGTACAAGTGCTCACAGACTGTCATGGCGACCGCAATAGTGGCAGAAGCGCATTAAAACTGCGTGCGAGGGGGAAAACGTTTTTGGCTAAGTATAACTACTGCAGGCGCTTCGGGCAAGAGATTTTGGTGGGCTGTGTAGCGACTTACACATAAAATGTAGTTTTAACCAAAATCCTAGAATTACAAGGTTTAGGGTACCTAGAGACACATAATTAAAGTAAAACCAAAAGGGCAGCATAATCTGAAACTTAAAGCCAAGATATGGAATGTAGTCAATAGAGTTCTTTATTTATAAATAATTGTTAACCCTAGATTACTTATACCTCGTCAAAATGACGATGCCCCGTCTCACAATTTGCTATACGTGACAAATGAGCGTCTCGCAGTTCGCGCACATCCATCTTCCCAGTAATTTCTTACCTACAGATACAACATCCGATGTCAGATGCGTAGTTTCGCTGCTAAAGTTCGCTTACGTCCAAGTATAACAGAGCTCGCGTTTAACATTTTGACGATACATAAGAGATCGTGTGACTTTTTTATACCTCCTCGTATCTCCGACATTCCACGTGACCCCGATTCTCCACCTAATGTCGTTTCTCCTTATGGCGATCCTCCACCTAAGGTCTAATCTTCACCTCATACAACCCTCTATCTAGTGTAAATGCTGCACCTAGTCGTGAACCTATTCATAACCTACTTATCTCACAATCTGGATTCATTAGAGCTAAATATAAGTATCTATGAATCACTCGTCCTGATCCAGTCAATATACGCGCTCCAATACCTAACATTGTGGGCGGTTTCAAAACGGGATGTTGTGGGGACTGTATTTATACCCCACAACGTTATACCCATATCACGTTTCATTCAGAACTTCGACGTAGCAATGGAGGTAACTGAACCGCAAAGAGATCCCGTCTTGAAACGCCTAACATGTGGAAAAACGCAAAATCACAGACATCTGAGTTACTTGGAATCCCAGCCACCCAGCAGCTCCAAAGCAAGCAGGAACCAAAAAGATTTGTTATTTTTATCCAGCAGCCATCAGAAGAATGACTATTAGCTACTGTGCACACTGCAACCACCCAGTATGTGCACAACATCGAGCAATGTGCTGTGTAGAGTGTGGCAGCAAGTAAAACAGCTTATTTGAGCTGTAATTAATGCCGATTTTCATTTATCCACCAAAAACAGAAACGAATTAAAAACTCTTTTATTTGATTGAAAACGTGTTCTATAACTCAGTCATTTTTTTTTGTAAAAAGACTTTCTTTTATATTATTACAAAAAGACTTTCTTAAACATTGGCATTTCACTATTATATTAAAACGCAGTCATGGTATTATTATTTTTCTTTCTAATAATAGAATTCTTAGCTGCAATAATATTTTTTAACAAGCGCTAAAGAAGTATGTGATATTACTATGTTTAAGAAATTAACAATAAAACAGTAATTTTGTCAAATAGAAAAAAAATGTAGTAGTCAAATTGACGATGCATAAGTAACCGTATGAGGGTTAAAAGGCATTGGAAAAGCATCTGAGAAACACGGATAATAAGATATTTCAGTGAGAAGTAAACACGATAATTCGAAAGTATATAACTTACTGAAAAAGTTTCAAGAGAAAAAAACAAATAAATGGCCAACTCTTATACCTTCTTAGATTTACTACAACGTATTTCTTTTTACAGCATTTCAAACTAGCTACTTAGAGCAGATGGAAGCCATCGCTTTGCCGGCCCACTCAAGCATTTTGCTGAGCTCGCTAATGGTCACAGGAAGGGAGGTCGATTGGAGCCAGTCATTTCGTATTCAGCTCCTTTAAAGTTCTCCGACACTGTTTGGAAGAAAGCTAAACTCTCTGTAAGCTATAAACATGTTTGTTTGGCCGTTTTTAGTACGACTCTATTTTACGAAGTAATGCATCGTCAAAATTTCAGGTTTCCAGCTTGAGATGCTTCGGCTCTGTGCGATAAATCATTATTGAAGTCAAACAATCAGAACAGTATACTATGTGTGTATATATTATATAATATTTATGTATATATATATATATATATATATATATATATATATTTATATATATATCATATATATATAGGCCTATATATATATATATATATATATATATATATATATATAATTCAAAGTATTATACTATATATATATAATATATATATATATATATATATATATACTATAATATATTAAATAAATAATACATTTATTATTACATTAAATAAATATAATATAATAAATGAAATCCTTAGAAGATATTATTATTTTTTGTTAAATATATATAGTTAAATAAAACAATTTCATAAACAAGAATATTTTATTTGACTTATTTGTTAAACATTTTCACTGATGAGCAATATTAGCATTTTCAAAGCATAGTTACAGAACTACGTAAGTTTTGAAAATACTGATATTGTTCATCAGCGAAAAGTTTTAACAATTGAAATATTCTTGTATATTAAATGGTTTCATATAATAACATATGTGTATAATTATATATATATATATATATATATATATATATATATATATATATATATATATATACATATATATATATATATATATATATATATATATATATATATATATATATATATATATATATATATATATATATATATATGTGTGTGTGTGTGTGTGTGTGTGTGTGTCTGTGTCAGTGTGGTTGTGTGTGTACGCTTGAGCGTGCTTGCGTGTGCGCGCGCTCGCTGGTGTGTGTGTGTGTGTGTGTGTGTGTGTGTGTGTGTGTGTGTGTGTGTGTGTGTGTTTATTCTAGGAACGGCATAGTCACCTTAAAAGCAATCGAATTGTTGGTATTTAAAATAAAAAAATAGCAAAATTCTTTCTTAGTGTGCACTTACACTATGAATAAATCGTAAATACTTAAAAAATTCCTCGTCTCCAATTGTATGTTTAGTCTATACGTTGATTTTTAAATCGATCCGCTCACGATTTTTACCCTTTAGTATAACAATTTCAAAAATCCTGTCACAGCATACGTACATAATGAAATAACCGTACTTTTAAGATTTTAGGTATCTGTCTTTTTTATTTTAAGCAAGCGTTAATTTTTAAATTAGTCAGAAAACTCACGATTTTACCCTTTAATAAAAAATCCTCCCTTAAAAGATACTTTAATTATGAAAATGAGATATTATTAAAATTTCAATTGCCTATTTCTAGTAGCTTAGGAAGTTTTGAATCAGTCACATGTGTTTTATAGATAGATTTGTTTGTTGTAATCCGTCTAATAAAGTTTTGGTTTATTTTATTCTATGTTTAAAACACAGTATTGTAAAGGGTATTTATATTCGTAAATAATAATGAAAAAACAACGAAATTAGGGCGGGAAATAAGTTGGCGAATGTGTGTAAAGCAAAAAATCGAATAATAAGAGTCAAGAAATATAAAAAGTATTCCTTCCAATAGTAATGGGTCTATTTATGATAAAAAAAACTAATGTTTTTGGCTTCAGGGGATAATAGATAAAACATGTTTTATTTAAATAGTTTAGAGGTAATTAAAGATGGTACAATTCTAATGTAACTGATAGACATAGTGGAACATTATAGTGTATTTTGTGCTGTTTCACCTAGAGTGTTTCTAGAGGCAATCTTTAACGTCAACGAATTAACTAAAAAAACATTTAACGTCCACTGCACGAAATCAGGCTTGTTTGGCCCTGTTGCCACGTCTGGAACCGACCTCATGAAGTATGGTCGAAAGTAGTTTACACCTGAGCACTAATTGTCAACCCTGAGCGAATAGTGTTGCTTAATTCGAGCGTCGGGGTATCACTATATCGCCTGTCCGTGACTCGTCTCTCGCCCATGTGGCAACGCTGCATTTTTGACCGCCTGATTTCCTGCAGTGGACTATAGTGTAGTTTCTTAAGGAAAGTCATGGCAGGTACTGCGGATAGGACCGTGTAGGTAAATGAGCTCCCGGTAGCAGAATCATTTATGATAAACAAGCCATGCTTTACATTGAGTCTCTTACAGGTCGTGGAACCGAGTCACTCGTGCGGGCCTGATGCTAGTCACCCGGGTGGACGTCACGAGTATAAGGTGGGGGCGTGATTTCCCTTGCTGGACTGTAGTTTATACCCAACATTCACACCCTACTCTGTGTTCTATGACTACCAGGTGACGGCCGAAAGGTGGGTTACCAACATTCATACCCTACTCTGTGTTCTATTACTTGCAGGTGAGGGCCGAAATGTGGGTTACCAACATTCATACCCTACTCTGTGTTCTATGAATTGCAGGTCTGGGCCGAAAGGTTAGTTACCAACATTCATACCCTACTCTGTGTTCTATGACTTGCAGGTGAGGGCCAAAAGGTGGTTTAAAAACATTCATACCATTCTCTGTGTTCTATGACTTGCAGGTGTGGGCCTAAAGGTTGGTTACCAACATTCATAATAATCTATGTGCTCTATGACTTTCAGGTGTGGGCCGAAAGGTGGGTGACCAACATTCATACCCTACTCTGTGTTTTATGACTTGCAGGTGAGGGCCGAAAGGTGGGTTACCAACATTCATACCCTACTCTGTGTTCTATGACTTGCAGGTGAGGGCCGAAAGGTGGGTTACCAACATTCATGCCCTACTCTGTGTTCTATGACTTGCAGGTGAGGGCCGAAAGGTAGGTTACCAACATTCATACCCTACTCTGTGATCTATGACTTGCAGGTGAGGGCCGAAAGGTGGGTTACCAACATTCATACCATACTCTGTGTTCTATGACTTGCAGGTGAGGGCCGAAAGGTGGGTTACCAACATTCATACCCTACTCTGTGTTCTATGACTTGCAGGTGAGGGCCGAAAGGTGGGTTACCAACATTCACACCCTTGTCTGTGTTCTATGACTTGCAGGCGAGGGCAGAAAGGTGGGTTACCAACATTCATACCATTCTCTGTGTTCTATGACTTGCAGGTGAGGGCCGAAAGGTGGGTTACGAACATTCATACCCTACTCTGTGTTCTATGATTTGCAGGTGACGCCCGAAAGGTGGGTTACCAACATTCATACCACTCTCTGTGTTCTATGACTTGCAGGTGACGGCAAAAAGGTGGGTTACCAACATTCATACCCTACTCTGTTCTATGACCTGCAGGTGAGGGCCGAAAGTTGGGTTACCAACATTCATACCCTACTCTGTGTTTTATGACTTGCAGTTGACGGCCGAAAGGTGGGTTACCAATATTCACACCCTTCTCTGTGTTCTATGACTTGCAGGTGAGGGCCGAAAGGTGGGTTACCAACATTCATACCCTACTCTGTGTTCTATGACTTGCAGGTGAGGGCCGAAAGGTGGGTTACCAACATTCACACCCTTGTCTGTGTTCTATAACTTGCAGGTGAGGGCCGAAAGGTGGGTTACCAACATTCATACCATTCTCATCTGTTCTATGACTTGCAGGTGAGTACCGAAAGGTGGGTTACCAACATTCATACCCTACTCTGTGTTCTATGACTTGCAGGTGGGAGCCGAAAGGTTGGTTACCAACATTCACACCCTTCTCTGTGTTCTATGACTTGCAGGTGACGGCCGAAAGGTGGGTTACCAACATTCACACCCTTCTCTGTGTTCTATGACTTGCAGGTGAGGGCCGAAGGGTGGGTTACCAACATTCATACCATTCGCAGTGATCTATGACTTGCAGGTGAGGGCCGAAAGGTGGGTTACCAACATTCATACCCTACTCTGTGTTGTATGACTTGCAGGTGAGGGCCGAAAGGTGGGTTACCAACATTCATACCATTCTCATGTGTTCTATGACTTGCAGGTGAGTTCCGAATGGTGTGTTACCAACAATCATACCCTACTCTGTGTTCTATGACTTGCAGGTGAGGGCCGAAATGTGGGTTACCAACATTCATACCCTACTCTGTGTTCTATGACTTGCATGTGACGCCCGAAAGGTGGATTACCAACATTCATACCACTCTCTGTGTTCTATGACTTGCAGGTGACGGCAAATGTTGGGTTACCAACATTCATACCCTACTCTGTGTTGTATGACTTGCAGGTGAGGGCCGAAATGTGGATTACCAACATTCATTCCCTACTCTGTGTTCTATGACCGGCAGATGAGGGCCGAAAGGTGGGTTACCAACATTCATACCATTCTCTGTTTTCTATGACTTGCAGGTGAGGTCCGATAGGTGGGTTACAAACATTCATACCCAACACTGTGTTCTATGACTTGCAGGTGAGGGCCGAAAAGTTGGTTACCAACATTCATACCCTACACTGTGTTCTATGACTTGCAGGTGAGGGCCGAAATGTGGGTTACCAACATTCATTCCCTACTCTGTGTTTATGACCTGCAGGTGAGGGCCGAAAGGTGGGTTAAAACATTCATACATTCTCTGTGTTCTATGACTTGCAGGTGACGGCCGAAAGGTAAGTTACCAACATTCATACCCTACTCTGTGTTCTATGTGTTGCAGGTGAGGGCCGAAAGGTCGGTTACCAACACTCATACCATTCTCTGTGTTCTATGACTTGCAGGTGAGGGCCTAAACGTGGGTTACCAACATTCATACCCTACTCTGTGTTCTATGACTTGCAGGTGAGGGCCGAAAGGTGGGTTACCAACATTCATACCATTCTCAGTATTCTATGATTTGCAGGTGAGGGCCGAATGGTGGTTTACCAACATTCATACCATTCTCTGTGTTGTATGACTTACAGGTGAGGGACTAAACGTGGGTTACCAACATTCATACCCTACTCTGTGTTCTATGACTTGCAGGTGACGAACGAAAGGTGGGTTACCAACATTCATACCATTCTCAGTGTTCTATGATTTGCAGGTGAGTTCCGAATGGTGTGTTACCAACAATCATACCCTACTCTGTGTTCTATGACTTGCAGGTGAGGGCCGAAAGGTTGGTTACCAACATTCATACCTTACTCTGTGTTCTATGACTTGCAGGTGAGGGCCGAAAGGTTGGTTACCAACATTCATATCATTCTCTGTGTTCTATTACAAGCTGGTGATTGCCGAAAGGTGGGTTACCAACATTCATACCCTACTCTCTGTTCTATGACTTGCAGGTGAGGTCCTATAGGTGGGTTACCAATATTCATACCATTCTCTGTGTTCTATGACTTGCAGGTGAAGGCCGAAAGGTGGGTTACCAACATTCACACCCTTCTCTGTGTTCTATGACTTGCAGGTGAGGGACGAAAGGTGGGTTACCAACATTGGTACCATTCTCTGTGTTCTATGACTTGCAGGTGAGTTCCGAATGGTGGGTTACCAACATTCATACCATACTCTGTGTTGTATGACCAGCAGGTGAGGGCCGAAAGGTGGGTTACCAACTTTCATACCCTAGTCTGTGTTCTATGACTTGCAGGTGACGGCCGAAAGGTGGGTTACCAACATTCATACCCTACTCTGTGTTCTATGATTTGCAGGTGAGGTTCGATAGGTGGGTTACAAACATTCATACCCTACACTGTGTTCTATGACTTGCAGGTGAGGGCCGAAACGTTGGTTACCAACATTCATACCATTCCCTGTGTTCTATGACTTGCAGATGAGAGCCGAAAGTTTGGTTACTAACTTTCATATCCTACTCTGTGTTCTATGACCTGCGGTTGAGGGCTGAAAGGTGGGTGACTAACATTCATACCCTACACTGTGTTCTATGACTTTTAGGTGAGGGCCGAAAGGTTGGTTACTAACTTTCATATCCTACTCTGTGTTCTATGACCTGCGGGTGAGGGCTGAAAGGTGGGTGAACAACATTCATACCCTACTCTGTGTTCTATGACTTGCAGATGAGAGCCGAAAGTTTGGTTACTAACTTTCATATCCTACTCTGTGTTCTATGACTTGCAGGTGAGGGCCGAAAGTTTGGTTACTAACTTTCATATCCTACTCTGTGTTCTATGACCTGCGGGTGAGGGCTGAAAGGTGGGTGACTAACATTCATACCCTACACTGTGTTCTATGACTTTTAGGTGAGGGCCGAAAGGTTGGTTACTAACTTTCATATCCTACTCTGTGTTCTATGACCTGCGGGTGAGGGCTGAAAGGTGGGTGAACAACATTCATACCCTACTCTGTGTTCTATAACTTGCAGGTGAGGGCTGAAAGGTGGGTTACCAACATTCATACCCTACTCTGTGTTGTATGACTTGCAGGTGAGGGCCTAAACTTGGGTTACCAACATTTATACCCTACTCTGTGTTCTATGACTTGCAGGTGAGGGCTGAAAGGTGGGTTACCAACATTCATACCACTCAGTGTGTTCTATGACTTGCAGGTGACGGTAAATGTTGGGTTACCAACAGACATACCCTACTCTGTGTTCTATGACTTGCAGGTGAGGGCCGAAAGGTGGGTTACCAACATTCATACCCTACTCTGTGTTCTATGACTTGCAGGTGACGCCCGAAAGGTTGGTTACCAACATTCATACCATTCTCTGTGTTCTATGACTTGCAGGTGAGGACCGAAAAGCGGATTACCAACATTCATAAACTACACTGTGTTCTATGACTTGCAGGTGAGGGCCGAAATGTGGGTTACCAACATTCATTAACTACTCTGTGTTCTATGACCTGCAGGTGAGGGCCGAAAGGTGGGTTACCCACATTCATACCATTCTCTGAGTTCTATGACTTGTAGGTGATGGCCGAAAGGTGGGTTATCAACATTCATACCCTACTCTTGTGTTCTATGTCATGCAGGTGAGGGCCTAAAGGTGGGTTACCAACATTCATACCCTACTCGGTGTTTTATGACTTGCAGGTGAGGGCCGAAAGGTGGGTTACCAACATTCATACCTTTCTCAGTGTTCTGTGACTTGCAGGTGAGGGCCGAAAGGTGGGTTAACAACACTTATACCATTCTCAGTGTTCTATGACTTGCAGGTGAGGGCCTAAACGTGGGTTACCAACATTCATACCCTACTCTGTGTTCTATGACTTGCAAGTGAGGGCCGAAAGGTGGGTAACCAACATTCATACAATTCTCAGTGTTCTATGACTTGCAGGTGAGGGCCGAAATGTGGGTTACCAACATTCATACCACTCTTTGTGTTCTATGACTTGCAGGTGACGGCAAATGTTGGGTTACCAACATTCATACCCTACTCTATGTTGTATGACTTGCAGGTGAGGGCCGAAAGGTGGGTTACCAACATTCATACCCAACTCTGTGTTCTTTGATTTGCAGGTGAAGCCCGAATGGTTGGTTACCAACACTCATACCACTCTCTGTGTTCTATGACTTGCAGGTGACGAAAAAAAGTGGGGTTACCAACATTCATACCCTACTCTGTGTTGTATGACTTGCAGGTGAGGGCCGAAATGTGGGTTACCAACATTCATTTCCTACTCTGTGTTCTATGACCGGCAGTTGAGGGCCGAAAGGTGGGTTACCAACAATCATACCCTACTCTGTGTTCTATGACTTGCATTTGAGGGCCGAAAGGTGGGTTACCAACATTCATACCATACTCTGTGTTGTATGACCTGCAGGTGAGGGCCGAAAGGTGGGTTACCAACATTCATAACATTCTCTGTGTTCTATGACTTGCAGGTGAGGGCCGAAAGGTGGGTTAACAACACTCATACCATTCTCAGTGTTCTATGACTTGCAGGTGAGGGCCTAAACGTGGGTTACCAACATTCATACCCTACTCTGTGTTCTATGACTTGCAAGTGAGGGCCGAAAGGTGGGTTACCAACATTCATACAATTCTCAGTGTTCTATGACTTGCAGGTGAGGGCCGAATGGTGGGTTACCAACATTCATACCCTACTCTGTGTTCTATGACTTGCAGGTGAGGGCCGAAAGGTTGGTTACCAACATTCATACCCTACTCTGTGTTCTATGACTTGCAGGTGAGGGCCGAAAGGTTGGTTACCAACATTCATACTCTTCTCTGTGTTCTATGACTTGCAGGTGAGGGCCGAAATGTTGGTTACGAACTTTCATACCCTACTCTGTGATCTATGACTTTCTGGTGAGGGCCGAAAGGTGTGTTACCAGCATTCATACCCTACCCTGTGTTGTATGACTTGCAGGTAAGGGCCGAAAGGTGAGTTTCCAACATTCATACCCTACTCTGTGTTCTATGACTTGCAGGTGACAGCCGAAAGGTCGGTTACCAACATTCATACCATTCTCTGTGTTCTATGACTTGCAGGTGAGTGCCGAAAGGTGGGTTACCAACATTCATACCATTCTATGTGTTCTATGACTTGCAGGTGAGGGCCGAAAGGTGGGTTACCAACATTCACACCCGTTTCTGTGTTCTATGACTTTCAGGTGAGGGCCAAAAGGTGGATTACCAATATTCATACCCTACTCTGAGTTCTATGACTTGCAGGTGAAATCCGAAAGGTGGGTTACAAACATTCATACCCTACTCTGTTTTCTATGACTTGCAGGTGAGGGCCGAATGGTGGGTTACCAACATTCATACCCTACTCTGTGTTCTATGACGTGCCGGTGACGGCCGAAAGGTGGGTTACCAACATTCATATCCTACTCTGTGTTCTATGATTTGCAGGTGAGAGCCGAAAGGTGGGTTACCAACATTCATACCATTCTCTGTGTTCTATGACTTGCAGGTGAGGGCCGAAAGGAGGGTTACCAACATTCACACCCTTCTCTGTGTTCTATGACTTGCAGGTGAGGGCCGAAACGTGGGTTTACCAACTTTCATACCCTACTCTGTGTTCTAGACTTGCAGGTGAGGGCCGAAAGGTGGGTTAGCAATATTTATACCCTACTCTGTGTTCTATGACTTGCAGGTGAGTGCCGAAATGTTGGTTACCAACATTCATACCTTACTCTGTTTCTATGACTTGCAGGTGAAGGCCGAAATGTGAGTACCAACTTTCACACCATACTCGGTTTTCTATGATTTGCAGGTGAGGGCCGAAAGGTGGGTTACCAACATTCATACCCTACTCTGTGTTCTATGACGTGCCGGTGACGGCCGAAAGGTGGGTTAGCAACAATCATACCCTACTCTGTGTTCTATGACTTGCAGGTGAGGGCCGAAAGGAGGGTTACCAACATTCACACCCTTCTCTGTGTTCTATGACTTGCAGGTGAGGGCCGAAACGTGGGTTTATCAACATTCATACCCTACTCTGTGATCTAGACTTGCAGGTGAGGGCCGAAAGGTGGGTTACAAACATTCATACTATTCTCTGTGTTCTAAGACTTGCAGGTGAGGGCCGAAAGGTAGGTACCAACATTCATATCATTCTCTGTGTTCTATGACTTGCAGGTGAGTTCCGAAAGGTGGGTTACCAACATATATACCCTACTCTGTTTTCTATGACTTGCAGGTGAGGGCCGAAAGGTGGATTACCAACATTTATACCATTTTCTGTGTTCTATGACTTGCAGGTGAGGGCCGAAATGAGGGTTACCAACATACACACCCTTCTCTGTGTTCTGTGACTTGCAGGTGAGGGCCGAAGGGTTGGTTACCAACATTCATACCCTACTTTGTGTTCTATGAATTGCAGGTGAGGGCCGAAATGTTGGTTACCAACATTCATACCTTACTCTGTGTTCTATGACTTGCAGGTGAGGGCCGAAAAGTGGGTTACCAACATTCATACCCTACTCTGTGTTCTATGACTTGCAGGTGAAGGCCGAAATGTGGGTTACCAACATGTATACCCTGCTCTGAGTTCTATGGCTTGCAGGTGAGGGCCGAAATGTGGGTTACCAACATTTATACCCTACTCTGTATTCTATGACTTGCAGGTGAGGGCCGAAATGTAGGTTACCAACTTTCATACCCTACTCTGAGTTCTATGACTTGCAGGTGAGGGCCGAAAGGTGTGTTACTAGCATTCATACCCTACCCTGTGTTTTATGACTTGCAGGTAAGGGCCGAAAGGTGGGTTACCAACATTCATACCCTACTCTGTGTATTATGATTTGCAGGTGACGGCCGAAAGGTCGGTTACCAACATTCATACCCTTCTCTGTGTTCTATGACTTGCAGGTGACGGCTGAAAGGTCGGTTACCAACATTCATACCCTACTCTGTGTTCTATGACTTGCAGGTGACGACCGAAAGGTCGGTTAAGAATATTTATACCCTACTCTGTGTTCTATGACTTGCAGGTGACGGCCGAAATTTCGGTTACCAACATTCATACTCTTCTCTGTGTTCTATGAGTTGCAGGTGACGGCCGAAAGGTCGGTTACCAACAATCATACGCTACTCTGTGTTCTATGACTTGCAGGTGAGGCCGAAATGTTGGTTACCAACTTTCATACCCTACTCTGTGTTCTATGACTTGCAGGTGAGGGCCGAAAAGTGAGTTACCAGCATTCATACCCTACCCTGTGTTCTATGACTTGCAGGTGAGGGCCGAAAGGTGGGTTTCCAACATTCATACCCTACTCTGTGTTCTATGACTTCAGGTGAGGGCCGAAAGGTGGGTTACCCACATTCATACCCTACTCTGTGTTCTATGACTTGCAAGTGACGGCCGAAAGGTGGGTTACCACCATTCATACCCTACTCTGTGTTCTATGACTTGTAGGTGAGGTCCGAAAGGTGGGTTACCAACATTCATACCATTCTCTGTGTTCTATGACTTGCAGGTGAGGGCCGAAAAATGGGTTACCAACATTCACACCCTTCTCTGTGTTCTATGACTTGCAGGTGAGGGCCGAAAGGTGGGTTACCAACATTCATACAATTCTCTGTAATCTATGACTGGCAGGTGAGGGCCGAAAAGAGGGTTGCCAACATTCATACCCTTCTCTCTGTTCTATGACTTGCAGGTGAGTTCCGAAAGGTGGGTTACCAACATATATACCCGAACTCTGTTTTCTATGACTTTCAGGTGAGGTCCGAAAGGTGGGTTACCAACATTTATACCATTTTCTGTGTTCTATGACTTGCAGGTAAGTGCCGAAAGGAGGGTTACCAACATACACACTCTTCTCTGTGTTTTATTACTTGCAGGTAAGGGCCCAAAGGTGGGTTTACCAACATTCATACCCTACTCTATGTTCTATGACTTGCAGGTGAGGGCCGAAACTTTGGTTACCAACATTCATACCCTACTCTGTCTTCTATGACTTGCAGGTGAGTACCGAATGGTTGGTTACCAACATTCTTACCCTACCCTGTGTTCTATGACTTGCAGGTGAGGGCCCAAAGGTGGGTTTACCAACATTCATACCCTACTCTATGTTCTATGACTTGCAGGTGAGGGCCGAAACTTTGGTTACCAACATTCATACCCTACTCTGTCTTCTATGACTTGCAGGTGAGGGCCGAAACTTTGGTTACCAACATTCATACCCTACTCTGTGTTCTATGACTTGCAGGTGAGGGTCGAAAGGTTGGTTACTAACATTCATAACCTACACTGTGTTCTATGACTTGAAGATGAGGGCCGTAACTTTGGTTACCAACATTCATACCCTACTCTGTGTTCTATGACTTGCAGGTGAGGGCCGAAACTTTGGTTACCAACATTCATACCCTACTCTGTCTTCTATGACTTGCAGGTGAGGGCCGAAACTTTGGTTACCAACATTCATACCCTACTCTGTCTTCTATGACTTGCAGGTGAGGGCCGAAACTTTGGTTACCAACATTCATACCCTACTCTGTGTTCTATGACTTGCAGGTGAGGGTCGAAAGGTTGGTTACTAACATTCATAACCTACACTGTGTTCTATGACTTGAAGATGAGGGCCGAAAGGAGGTTTACCAACATTCATACCCTACTCTGTGTTCTATGACTTGCAGGTGAGGGCCGAAACGATGGTTACCAACATTCACACCCTTCTCTGTGTTCTATGACTTGCAAGTGAGGGCCGAAACGATGGTTACCAACATTCACACCCTTCTCTGTGTTCTATGACTTGCAAGTGAGGGCCCAAACGTGGGTTTACCAACATTCATACCCTACTCTGTGTTCTATGACTTGCAGGTGAGGGCCGAAAGTTTGGTTACCAACATTC
The DNA here is from genome assembly GCA_036971475.1 of Prosapia bicincta. Classification (NCBI taxonomy): domain Eukaryota; kingdom Metazoa; phylum Arthropoda; class Insecta; order Hemiptera; family Cercopidae; genus Prosapia; species Prosapia bicincta. The sequence continues at coordinate 267,822,124 of JBAIZL010000004.1, read as the reverse complement.
ATACCCTACTCTGTGTTCTATGAATTGTAGGTGAGGGCCGAAGGTTGGTTACCAACATTCATACCCTACTCTGTGTTTTATAACTTGCAGGTGAGGGCCGAAGGGTTGGTTACCAATATTCATACCCTACTCTGTGTTCTATGACTTGCAGGTGTGGGCCGAAAGGTTGGTTACCAACATTCATACCCTACACTGTGTTCTATGACTTGCAGGTGAGGGCCGAAAGGAGGGTTACCAACTTTCATACCCTACTCTGTGTTCTATGACTTGCAGGTGAGGGCCGAAAGGTTGGTTACCAGCATTCATACCCTACCCTGTGTTTTATGACTTGCAGGTGAGGGCCGAAAGGTGGGTTACCAACATTCATACCCTACTCTGTGTTCTATGACTTGCAGGTGACGTCCGAAAAGTCGGTTACCAACATTCATACCCTTCTCTGTGTTCTTTGACTTGCAGGTGACGGCCGAAAGGTCGGTTACCAACATTCATACCCTACTCTGTGTTCTATGACTTGCAGGTGAGGGCAGAAATGTTGGTTACCAAATTTCATACCCTACTCTGTGTTCTATGACTTTCTGGTGAGGGGCGAAAGGTGGGCTACCAGCATTCATACCCTACCCGGTGTTCTATGACTTGCAGGTGAGGGCCGAAAGTTTGGTTACCAACATTCATACCCTACTCTGTGTTCTATGAATTGTAGGTGAGGGCCGGAGGTTGGTTACCAACATTCATACCCTACTCTGTGTTTTATAACTTGCAGGTGAGGGCCGAAGGGTTGGTTACCAATATTCATACCCTACTCTGTGTTCTATGACTTGCAGGTGTGGGCCGAAAGGTTGGTTACCAGCATTCATACCCTACCCTGTGTTTTATGACTTGCAGGTGAGGGCCGAAAGGTGGGTTACCAACATTCATACCCTACTCTGTGTTCTATGACTTGCAGGTGACGTCCGAAAAGTCGGTTACCAACATTCATACCCTTCTCTGTGTTCTATGACTTGCAGGTGACAGCCGAAAGGTCGGTTACCAACATTCATACCCTACTCTGTGTTCTATGACTTGTAGTTGAGGTCCGAACGGTGGGTAACCAACATTCATACCATTCTCTGTGTTCTATGACTTGCAGGTGAGGGCCGAAATGTGGGTTACCAACATTCATACCCAACTCTAAGTTCTATGACTTGCAGGTGAAATCCGAAAGGTGGGTTACCAACATTCATACCCTACCCTGTGTTCTATGACTTGCAGGTGAGGGCCGAAAGGTGGGTTTCCAACAATCATACCCTACTCTGTGTTCTATGACTTCAGGTGAGGGCCGAAAGGTGGGTTACCCACATTCATACCCTACTCTGTGTTCTATGACTTGCAAGTGACGGCCGAAAGGTGGGTTACCAACATTCATACCCTACTCTGTGTTCTATGACTTGTAGGTGAGGTCCGAAAGGTGGGTTACCAACATTCATACCATTCTCTGTGTTCTATGACTTGCAGGTGAGGGCCGAAAAATGGGTTACCAACATTCACACCCTTCTCTGTGTTCTATGACTTGCAGGTGAGGGCCGAAAGGTGGGTTACCAACATTCATACAATTCTCTGTAATCTATGACTGGCAGGTGAGGGCTGAAAAGAGGGTTGCCAACATTCATACCCTTCTCTCTGTTCTATGACTTGCAGGTGAGTTCCGAAAGGTGGGTTACCAACATATATACCCGAACTCTGTTTTCTATGACTTTCAGGTGAGGGCCGAAAGGTGGGTTACCAACATTTATACCATTTTCTGTGTTCTATGACTTGCAGGTAAGTGCCGAAAGGAGGGTTACCAACATACACACTCTTCTCTGTGTTTTATTACTTGCAGGTAAGGGCCCAAAGGTGGGTTTACCAACATTCATACCCTACTCTATGTTCTATGACTTGCAGGTGAGGGCCGAAACTTTGGTTACCAACATTCATACCCTACTCTGTCTTCTATGACTTGCAGGTGAGTACCGAATGGTTGGTTACCAACATTCTTACCCTACCCTGTGTTCTATGACTTGCAGGTGAGGGTCGAAAGGTTGGTTACTAACATTCATAACCTACACTGTGTTCTATGACTTGAAGATGAGGGCCGAAAGGAGGTTTACCAACATTCATACCCTACTCTGTGTTCTATGACTTGCAGGTGAGGGCCGAAACGATGGTTACCAACATTCACACCCTTCTCTGTGTTCTATGACTTGCAAGTGAGGGCCGAAACGATGGTTACCAACATTCACACCCTTCTCTGTGTTCTATGACTTGCAAGTGAGGGCCCAAACGTGGGTTTACCAACATTCATACCCTACTCTGTGTTCTATGACTTGCAGGTGAGGGCCGAAAGTTTGGTTACCAACATTCATACCCTACTCTGTGTTCTATGAATTGTAGGTGAGGGCCGAAGGTTGGTTACCAACATTCATACCCTACTCTGTGTTTTATAACTTGCAGGTGAGGGCCGAAGGGTTGGTTACCAAAATTCATACCCTACTCTGTGTTCTATGACTTGCAGGTGTGGGCCGAAAGGTTGGTTACCAACATTCATACCCTACACTGTGTTCTATGACTTGCAGGTGAGGGCCGAAAGGAGGGTTACCAACATTCATACCCTACTCTGTGTTCTATGATTTGCAGGTGAGGGCCGAAAGGTTGGTTACCAGCATTCATACCCTACCCTGTGTTTTATGACTTGCAGGTGAGGGCCGAAAGGTGGGTTACCAACATTCATACCCTACTCTGTGTTCTATGACTTGGAGGTGACGTCCGAAAAGTCGGTTACCAACATTCATACCCTACTCTGTGTTCTATGACTTGCAGGTGAGGGCAGAAATGTTGGTTATCAAATTTCATACCCTACTCTGTGTTCTATGACTTTCTGGTGAGGGGCGAAAGGTGGGTTACCAGCATTCATACCCTACCCGGTGTTCTATGACTTGCAGGTGAGGGCCGAAAGTTTGGTTACCAACATTCATACCCTACTCTGTGTTCTATGAATTGTAGGAGAGGGCCGGAGGTTGGTTACCAACATTCATACCCTACTCTGTGTTTTATAACTTGCAGGTGAGGGCCGAAGGGTTGGTTACCAATATTCATACCCTACTCTGTGTTCTATGACTTGCAGGTGTGGGCCGAAAGGTTGGTTACCAGCATTCATACCCTACCCTGTGTTTTATGACTTGCAGGTGAGGGCCGAAAGGTGGGTTACCAACATTCATACCCTACTCTGTTTTCTATGACTTGCAGGTGAGGGCCGAAAGGTGGGTTACCAACATTCATACCCTACTCTGTGTTCTATGACGTGCCGGTGACGGCTGAAAGGTGGATTACCAACATTCATACCCTACTCTGTGTTCTATGACTTGCAGGTGAGGGCCGAAACGATGGTTACCAACATTCACACCCTTCTCTGTGTTCTATGACTTGCAAGTGAGGGCCGAAACGATGGTTACCAACATTCACACCCTTCTCTGTGTTCTATGACTTGCAAGTGAGGGCCCAAACGTGGGTTTACCAACATTCATACCCTACTCTGTGTTCTATGACTTGCAGGTGAGGGCCGGAGGGTTGGTTACCAACATTCATACCCTACTCTGTGTTCTATGACTTGCAGGTGAGGGCCGAATGGTGGGTTACCAACATTCATACCCTACTCTGTGTTCTATGACTTGCAGGTGAGGGCCGAAAGGTTGGTTACCAGCATTCATACCCTACCCTGTGTTTTATGACTTGCAGGTGAGGGCCGAAAGGTGGGTTACCAACATTCATACCCTACTCTGTGTTCTATGACTTGCAGGTGACGGCCGAAAAGTCGGTTACCAACATTCATACCCTTCTCTGTGTTCTATGACTTGCAGGTGACGGCCGAAAGGCCGGTTACCAACATTCATACCCTACTCTGTGTTCTATGACTTGCAGGTGAGGGCCGAAATGTTGGTTACCAACTTTCATACCCTACTCTGTGTTCTATGACTTTCTGGTGAGGGGCGAAAGGTGGGTTACCAGCATTCATACCCTACCCGGTGTTCTATGACTTGCAGTTGAGGGCCGAAAGGAGGGTTACCAACATTCACACCCTTCTCTGTGTTCTATGACTTGCAGGTGACGGCCGAAAGTTCGGTTACCAACATTCATTCCCTACTCTGTGTTCTATGACTGACAGGTGACTTCCGAAAAGTGGGTTACCAACATTCATACCCTACTCTGTGTTCTATGACTTGCAGGTTAATGCCGAAAAGTGGGTTACCAACATTCATACCCTACTCTGTGTTGTATGACTTGCAGGTGAGGGCCGAAAGGTGGGTTACCAACATTTCTACTCTACTCTGTGTTCTTTGACTTCAGGTGAGGGCCGAAAGGTGGGTTACCCACATTCATACTCTACTCTGTGTTCTATGACTTGCAGGTGACGGCCGAAAGGTGGGTTACCAACATTCATACCCTACTCTGTGTTCTATGAATTGTAGGTGAGGTCCGAAAGGTGGGTTACCAACATTCATACCATTCTCTGTGTTCTATGACTTGCAGGTGAGGGCCGAAAGGTGGGTTACCAACATTTACTCCCTTCTCTGTGTTCTATGACTTGCAGATGAGGGCCGAAAAGTGGGTTACCAACATTCTTACCCTACTCTGTGTTGTATGACTTGCAGGTGAGGGCCGAAAGGTGGGTTACCAACATTCCTACCCTACTCTGTGTTCTTTGACTTCAGGTGAGGTCCGAAAGGTGGGTTACCAACATTCATACCATTCTCTGTGTTCTATGACTTGCAGGTGAGGGCCGAAAGGTGGGTTACCAACATTTACACCCTTCTCTGTGTTCTATGACTTGCAGATGAGGGCCGAAAAGTGGGTTACCAACATTCATACCCTTCTCTGTGTTGTATGACTTGCAGGTGAGGGCCGAAATGTGGGTTACCAACATTCCTACCCTACTCTGTGTTCTTTGACTTCAGGTGAGGGCCGAAAGGTGGGTTACCCATATTCATACCCTACTCTGTGTTCTATGACTTGCAGGTGACGGCCGAAAGGTGGGTTACCAACATTCATACCCTACTCTGTGTTCTATGACTTGTAGGTGAGGTCCGAAAGGTGGGTTACCAACATTCATACCATTCTCTGTGTTCTATGACTTGCAGGTGAGGGCCGAAAGGTGGGTTACCAACATTTACACCCTTCTCTGTGTTCAATGACTTGCAGATGAGGGCCGAAAAGTGGGTTACCAACATTCATACCCTTCTCTGTGTTCTATGACTTGCAGGTGACGGCCGAAAGGTCGGTTACCAACATTTATACCCTACTCTGTGTTATATGACTTGCAGGTGACGGCCGAAATTTCGGTTACCAACATTCATACCCTTCTCTGTGTTCTATGAGTTGCAGGTGACGGCCGAAAGGTCCGTTACCAACATTCATACGCTACTCTGTGTTCTATAACTTGCAGGTGACGGCCGAAAGGTCGGTTACCAACATTCATACCCTATTCCGTGTTCTATGAATTGCAGGTGAGGCCGAAATGTTGGTTACCAATTTTCATAACCTACTCTGTGTTCTATGACTTGCAGATGAGGGCCGAAAAGTGAGTTACCAGCATTCATACCCTACCCTGTGTTCTATAACCTGCAGGTGAGGGCCGAAAGGTGGGTTTCCAACATTCATACCCTACTCTGTGTTCTATGACTTGCAGGTGACGGCCGAAAGGTCGGTTACCAACATTCATACCCTACTCTGTGTTCTTTGACTTGCAGGTGACGGCCGAAAGGTCGGTTACCAACATTCATACCCTTCTCTGTGTTCTATGTCTTGCAGGTGACGGCCGAAAGGTCGGTTACCAACATTCATACCCTACTCTGTGTTCTATGACTTGCAGGTGAGGGCCGAAAGGTGGGTTACCAACTTTCATACCTTACTCTGTGTTCTATGACTTGCAGGTGACGGCCGAAAGTTCGGTTACCAACATTCATACCCTACTCTGTGTTCTATGACTTACAGGTGACGGCCGAAAGGTGGGTTACCAACATTCATACCCTACTCTGTGTACTATGACTTGCAGGTTAGGGCCGATAAGTGGGTTACCAACATTCATACCCTACTCTATGTTGTATGACTTGCAGGTGAGTGCCGAAAGGTGGGTTACCAACATTCCTACCCTACTCTGTGTTCTTTGACTTCAGGTGAGGGCCGAAAGGTGGGTTACCCACATTCATACCCTACTCTGTGTTCTATGATTTGCAGGTGACGGCGGAAAGGTGGGTTACCAACATTCATACCCTACTCTGTGTTCTATGACTTGTAGGTGAGGTCCAAAAGGTGGGTTACCAACATTTACACCCTTCTCTGTGTTTTATGTTTTGCAGATGAGGGCCGAAAGGTGGGTTACCAACATTCATACCCTACTCTGAGTTCTATGACTTGCAGGTGAAATCCGAAAGGTGGGTTACCAACATTCATACCCTACTCAGTTTTCTATGACTTGTAGGTGAGGGCGGAAAGGTGGGTTACCAACATTCATACCCTACTCTGTGTTCTATGACGTGCAGGTGACGGCCGAAAGGTGGGCTACCAACATTCATACACTACTCTGTGTTCTATGACTTGCAGGTGAGGGCCGAAAGGTGGGTTACCAACATTCATTCCATTCTCTGTGTTCTAGATTTGCAGGTGAGTTCCGAAAGGTGGGTTACCAACATATATACCCTACTCTGTTTTCTATGACTTTCAGGTGAGGGCCGAAAGGTGGGTTACCAACATTTATACCATTTTCTGTGTTCTATGACTTGCAGGTAAGGGCCGAAAGGAGGGTTACCAACATACACACCTTTCTCAGTGTTCTATGACTTGCAGGTAAGAACCCAAAGGTGGGTTTACCAACATTCATACCCTACTCTATGTTCTATGACTTGCAGGTGAGGGCCGAATGGTTGGTTACCAACATTCTTACCCTACCCTGTGTTCTATGACTTGCAGGTGAGGGTCGAAAGGTTGCTTACCAACATTCATACCCTACACTGTGTTCTATGACTTGAAGGTGAGGGCCGAAAGGAGGGTTACCAACATTCATACCCTACTCTGTGTTCTATGACTTGCAGGTGAGGGTCGAAAGGATGGTTACCAACATTCACACCCTTCTCAGTGTTCTATGACTTGCAAGTGAGGGCCCAAACGTGGGTTTACCAACATTCATACCCTACTCTGTGTTCTATGACTTGCAGGTGACAGCCGAAAGGTCGGTTACCAACATTCATACCCTACTCTGTGTTCTATGACTTGTAGGTGAGGTCCGAACGGTGGGTTACCAACATTCATACCATTCTCTGTGTTCTATGACTTGCAGGTGAGAGCCGAAAGGTGGGTTACCAACATTCATACTATTCTCTGTGTTCTATGACTTGCAGGTGAGGGCCGAAAGGAGGGTTACCAACATTCACACCCTTCTCTGTGTTCTATGACTTGCAGGTGAGGGCCGAAACGTGGGTTTACCAACATTCATACCCTACTCTGTGTTCTAGACTTGCAGGTGTGGGCCGAAAGGTGGGTTACCAACATTCATACCCTACTCTGTGTTCTATGACTTGCAGGTTAAGGCCGAAAGGTGGGTTACCAACATTCATACCATACTCTGTGTTCTATGACTTGCAGGTGAGTTCCGAAAGGTGGGTTACTAACATTCATACCCTACACTGTGTTCTATAACTTGAAGGTGAGGGCCGAAAGGAGGGTTACCAACATTCATACCCTACTCTGTGTTCTATGACTTGCAGGTGAGGGCCGAAAGTTTGGTTACCAACATTCATACCCTACCCGGTGTTCTATGACTTGCAGGTGAGGGCCGAAAGGTGGGTTACCAACATTCACACCCTTTTCTGTGTTCTATGACTTTCAGGTGAGGGCCGAAAGGTGGGTTACAAACATTCATACCATACTCTGTGTTCTATGACTTGCAGGTGAGTTCCGAAAGGTGGGTTACCAACATTCATACCCTACACTGTGTTCTATAACTTGAAGGTGAGGGCCGAAAGCATGGTTACCAACATTCACACCCTTCTCTGTGTTCTATGACTTGCAAGTGAGGGCCCAAAGGTGGGTTTACCAACATTCATACCCTACTCTGTGTTCTATGACTTGCAGGTGAGGGCCGAAACTTTGGTTACCAACATTCATACCCTACCCGGTGTTCTATGACTTGCAGGTGAGGGCCGAAAGGTGGGTTACCAACATTCACACCCTTTTCTGTGTTCTATGACTTTCAGGTGAGGGCCGAAAGGTGGGTTACCAACATTCATACCCTACTCTGAGTTCTATGACTTGCAGGTGAAATCCGAAAGGTGGGTTACCAACATTCATAGCCTACTCTGTTTTCTATCACTTGCAGGTGAGGGCCGAAAGGTGGGCTACCAACATTCATACCCTACTCTGTGTTCTATGACTTGCAGGTGAGGGCCCGAAAGGTGGGTTACCAACATTCATACCATTCTCTGTGTTCTATGACTGGCAGGTGAGGGCCGAAAAGAAAGTTGCCAACATTCATACCCTTCTCTGTGTTCTATGACTCGCAGGTGAGGGCCGAAAGGTGGGTTTACCAACATTCATACCCTACTCTGTGTTCTAGATTTGCAGGTGAGGGCCGAAAGGTGGGTTACCAACATTTATACCCTGTTCTGTGTTCTATGACTTGCAGGTGAGGGCCGAAAGGTGGGTTACCAACATTCATACCATACTCTGTGTTCTATGACTTGCAGGTGAGTTCCGAAAGGTGGGTTACCAACATATATACCCTACTCTGTTTTCTATGACTTTCAGGTGAGGGCCGAATGGTGGGTTACCAACATTTATACCATTTTCTGTGTTCTATGACTTGCAGGTAAGGGCCGAAAGGAGGGTTACCAACATACACACCCTTCTCTGTGTTCTATGACTTGCAGGTAAGGGCCCAAAGGTGGGTTTACCAACATTCATACCCTACTCTATGTTCTATGACTTGCAGGTGAGGGCCGAAACTTTGGTTACCAACATTCATACCCTACTCTGTCTTCTATGACTAGCAGGTGAGGGCCGAATGGTTGGTTACCAACATTCTTACATTACCCTGTGTTCTATGACTTGCAGGTGAGGGTCGAAAGGTTGGTTACCAACATTCATACCCTACACTGTGTTCTATGACTTGAAGGTGAGGGCCGAAAGGAGGGTTACAACATTCATACCCTACTCTGTGTTCTATGACTTGCAGGTGAGGGCCGAAAGGATGGTTACCAACATTCACACCCTTCTCTGTGTTCTATGACTTGCAAGTGAGGGCCCAAATGTGGGTTTACCAACATTCATACCCTACTCTGTGTTCTATGACTTGCAGGTGAGAGCCGAAAGTTTGGTAACCAACATTCATACCCTACTCTGTGTTCTATGAATTGCAGGTCTGGGCCGAAAGGTTAGTTACCAACATTCATACCCTACTCTGTGTTCTATGACTTGCAGGTGAGGGCCGAAGGGTTTGTTACCAACATTCATACCTTACTCTGTGTTCTATGACTTGCAGGTGAGGGCCGAAAGGTTGGTTACCAACATTCATACCCTACACTGTGTTCTTTGACTTGCAGGTGAGGGCCGAAAGGAGGGTTACCAACATTCATACCCTACTCTGTGTCCTATGACTTGCAGGTGAGGGCCGAAAGGTGGGTTACCAACATTCATACCATACACTGTGTTCTATGACTTGCAGGTGAGGGCCGAAAGGAGGGTTACCAACATTCATACCCTACTCTGTGTTCTATGACTTGCAGGTGAGAGCCGAAAGGTGGGTTACCAACATTCATACCATTCTCTTTGTTCTATGACTTGCAGGTGAGAGCCGAAAGGTGGGTTACCGACATTCATTCCATTCTCTGTGTTCTATGACTTGTAGGTGAGGTCCGAACGGTGGGTTACCAACATTCATACCATTCTCTGTGTTCTATGACTTGCAGGTGAGAGCCGAAAGGTGGGTTACCAACATTCATACTATTCTCTGTGTTCTATGACTTGCAGGTGAGGGCCGAAAGGAGGGTTACCAACATTCACACCCTTCTCTGTGTTCTATGACTTGCAGGTGAGGGCCGAAACGTGGGTTTACCAACATTCATACCCTACTCTGTGTTCTAGACTTGCAGGTGTGGGCCGAAAGGTGGGTTACCAACATTCATACCCTACTCTGTGTTCTATGACTTGCAGGTGAGGGCCGAAAGGTGGGTTACCAACATTCATACCATACTCTGTGTTCTATGACTTGCAGGTGAGTTCCGAAAGGTGGGTTACTAACATTCATACCCTACACTGTGTTCTATAACTTGAAGGTGATGGCCGAAAGGAGGGTTACCAACATTCATACCCTACACTGTGTTCTATGACTTGCAGGTGAGGGCCGAAAGTTTGGTTACCAACATTCATACCCTACCCGGTGTTCTATGACTTGCAGGTGAGGGCCGAAAGGTGGGTTACCAACATTCACACCCTTTTCTGTGTTCTATGACTTTCAGGTGAGGGCCGAAAGGTGGGTTAAAAACATTCATACCATACTCTGTGTTCTATGACTTGCAGGTTAGTTCCGAAAGGTGGGTTACCAACATTCATACCCTACACTGTGTTCTATAACTTGAAGGTGAGGGCCGAAAGCATGGTTACCAACATTCACACCCTTCTCTGTGTTCTATGACTTGCAAGTGAGGGCCCAAAGGTGGGTTTACCAACATTCATACCCTACTCTGTGTTCTATGACTTGCAGGTGAGGGCCGAAAGTTTGGTTACCAACATTCATACCCTACCCGGTGATCTATGACTTGCAGGTGAGGGCCGAAAGGTGGGTTACCAACATTCACACCCTTTTCTGTGTTCTATGACTTTCAGGTGAGGGCCGAAAGGTGGGTTACCAACATTCATACCATACTCTGTGTTCTATGACTTGCAGGTGAGTTCCGAAAGGTGGGTTACTAACATTCATACCCTACACTGTGTTCTATAACTTGAAGGTGATGGCCGAAAGGAGGGTTACCAACATTCATACCCTACTCTGTGTTCTATGACTTGCAGGTGAGGGCCGAAAGTTTGGTTACCAACATTCATACCCTACCCGGTGTTCTATGACTTGCAGGTGAGGGCCGAAAGGTGGGTTACCAACATTCACACCCTTTTCTGTGTTCTATGACTTTCAGGTGAGGGCCGAAAGGTGGGTTAAAAACATTCATACCATACTCTGTGTTCTATGACTTGCAGGTTAGTTCCGAAAGGTGGGTTACCAACATTCATACCCTACACTGTGTTCTATAACTTGAAGGTGAGGGCCGAAAGCATGGTTACCAACATTCACACCCTTCTCTGTGTTCTATGACTTGCAAGTGAGGGCCCAAAGGTGGGTTTACCAACATTCATACCCTACTCTGTGTTCTATGACTTGCAGGTGAGGGCCGAAAGTTTGGTTACCAACATTCATACCCTACCCGGTGATCTATGACTTGCAGGTGAGGGCCGAAAGGTGGGTTACCAACATTCACACCCTTTTCTGTGTTCTATGACTTTCAGGTGAGGGCCGAAAGGTGGGTTACCAACATTCATACCCTACTCTGAGTTCTATGACTTGCAGGTGAAATCCGAAAGGTGGGTTACCAACATTCATAGCCTACTCTGTTTTCTATCACTTGCAGGTGAGGGCCGAAAGGTGGGCTACCAACATTCATACCCTACTCTGTGTTCTATGACTTGCAGGTGAGGACCCGAAAGGTGGGTTACCAACATTCATACCATTCTCTGTGTTCTATGACTGGGAGGTGAGGGCCGAAAAGAGGGTTGCCAACATTCATACCCTTCTCTGTGTTCTATGACTCGCAGGTGAGGGCCGAAAGGTGGGTTTACCAACATTCATACCCTACTCTGTGTTCTAGATTTGCAGGTGAGGGCCGAAAGGTGGGTTACCAACAATTATACCCTGTTCTGTGTTCTATGACTTGCAGGTGAGGGCCGAAAGGTGGGTTACCAACATTCATACCATACTCTGTGTTCTATGACTTGCAGGTGAGTTCCGAAAGGTGGGTTACCAACATATATACCCTACTCTGTTTTCTATGACTTTCAGGTGAGGGCCGAATGGTGGGTTACCAACATTTATACCATTTTCTGTGTTCTATGACTTGCAGGTAAGGGCCGAAAGGAGGGTTACCAACATTCATACCCTACTCTGTGTTCTATGACTTGCAGGTGAGGGCCGAAAGGTGGGTTACCAACATTCATACCCTACACTGTGTTCTATGACTTGCAGGTGAGGGCCGAAAGGAGGGTTACCAACATTCATACCCTACTCTGTGTTCTATGACTTGCAGGTGAGAGCCGAAAGGTGGGTTACCAACATTCATACCATTCTCTTTGTTCTATGACTTGCAGGTGAGAGCCGAAAGGTGGGTTACCGACATTCATTCCATTCTCTGTGTTCTATGACTTGCAGGTGAGGGCCGAAAGGAGGGTTACCAACATTCACACCCTTCTCTCTGTTCTATGACTTGCAGGTGAGGGCCGAATCGTGGGTTTACCAACATTCATACCCTACTCTGTGTTTTAGACTTGCAGGTGAGGGCCGAATGGTGGGTTACCAACATTCATACCATTCTCTTTGTTCTATGACTTGCAGGTGAGGGCCGAAAGGTGGGTACCAACATTCATACCATTCTCTGTGTTCTATGACTTGCAGGTGAGTTCCGAAAGGTGGGTCACCAACATATATACCCTACTCTGTGTTCTATGACTTGCAGGTGAGGGCCGAAAGGTGGGTTACCAACATTCATACCCTACCCTGTGTTCTATGACTTGCAGGTGAGGGCCGAAATGTTGGTTACCAACATTCATACCTTACTCTGTGTTCTATGACTTGCAGGTGAGGGCCGAAAGGTGGGTTACCAACTTTCATACCCTACTCTGTGATCTATGACTTGCAGGTGAGGGCCGAAAAGTGAATTACCAGCATTCATACCCTACCCTGTGTTCTATGACTTGCAGGTGAGGGCCGAAAGGTGGGTTTCCAACATTCATACCCTACTCTGTGTTCTATGACATGCAGGTGACGGCCGAAAGGTGGGTTACCAACATTCATACCCTACTCTGTGTTCTATGACTTGTAGGTGAGGTCCGATAGGTGGGTTACCAACATTTACACCCTTCTCTGTGTTCTATGTTTTGCAGATGAGGGCCGAAAGGTGGGTTACCAACATTCATACCCTACTCTGAGTTCTATGACTTGCAGGTGAAAACCGAAAGGTGGGTTACCAACATTCATACCCTACTCAGTTTTCTATGACTTGCAGGTGAGGGCCGAAAGGTGGGTTACCAACATTCATACCCTACTCTGTGTTCTATGACTTGCAGGTGAGGGCCGAAAGGTGGGTTTACCAACATTCATACCCTACTCTGTGTTCTAGATTTGCAGGTGAGTTCCGAAAGGTGGGTTACCAACATATATACCCTACTCTGTTTTCTATGACTTTCAGGTGAGGGCCGAAAGGTGGGTTACCAACATTTATACCATTTTCTGTGTTCTATGACTTGCAGGTAAGGGCCGAAAGGAGGGTTACCAACATACACACCTTTCTCAGTGTTCTATGACTTGCAGGTAAGAACCCAAAGGTGGGTTTACCAACATTCATACCCTACTCTATGTTCTATGACTTGCAGGTGAGGGCCGAATGGTTGGTTACCAACATTCTTACCCTACCCTGTGTTCTATGACTTGCAGGTGAGGGTCGAAAGGTTGGTTACCAACATTCATACCCTACACTGTGTTCTATGACTTGAAGGTGAGGGCCGAAAGGAGGGTTACCAACATTCATACCCTACTCTGTGTTCTATGACTTGCAGGTGAGGGCCGAAAGGATGGTTACCAACATTCACACCCTTCTCAGTGTTCTATGACTTGCAAGTGAGGGCCCAAACGTGGGTTTACCAACATTCATACCCTACTCTGTGTTCTATGACTTGCAGGTGAGGGCCGAAAGTTTGGTTACCAACATTCATACCCTACTCTGTGTTCTATGAATTCCAGGTGAGGGCCGAAAGGTTAGTTACCAACATTCATACCCTACTCTATGTTCTATGACTTGCAGGTGAGGGCCGAATGGTTGGTTACCAACATTCTTACCCTACCCTGTGTTCTATGACTTGCAGGTGAGGGTCGAAAGGTTGGTTACCAACATTCATATCCTACACTGTGTTCTATGACTTGAAGGTGAGGGCCGAAAGGAGGGTTACCAACATTCATACCCTACTCTGTGTTCTATGACTTGCAGGTGAGGGCCGAAAGGATGGTTACCAACATTCACACCCTTCTCAGTGTTCTATGACTTGCAAGTGAGGGCCCAAACGTGGGTTTACCAACATTCATACCCTACTCTGTGTTCTATGACTTGCAGGTGAGGGCCGAAAGTTTGGTTACCAACATTCATACCCTACTCTGTGTTCTATGAATTCCAGGTGAGGGCCGAAAGGTTAGTTACCAACATTCATACCCTACTCTGTGTTCTATGACTTGCAGGTGACAGCCGAATGTTCGGTTACCAACATTCATACCCTACTCTGTGTTCTATGACTTATAGGTGAGGTCCGAACGGTGGGTTACCAACATTCATACCATTCTCTGTGTTCTATGACTTGCAGGTGAGAGCCGAAAGGTGGGTTACCAACATTCATACCATTCTCTGTGATCTATGACTTGCAGGTGAGGGCCGAAAGGAGGGTTACCAACATTCACACCCTTCTCTGTGTTCTATGACTTGCAGGTGAGGTCCGAAACGTGGGTTTACCAACATTCATACCCTACTCTGTGTTCTATGACGTGCCGGTGACGGCCGAAAGGTGGGCTACCAACATTCATACCCTACTCTGTGTTCTATGACTTGCAGGTGAGGGCCGGAAGGTGGGTTACCAACATTCATACCCTACTCTGTGTTCTATGACTTGCAGGTGAGGGCCGAAAGTTTGGTTACCAACATTCATACCCTACCCGGTGTTCTATGACTTGCAGGTGAGGGCCGAAAGGTGGGTTACCAACATTCACACCCTTTTCTGTGTTCTATGACTTTCAGGTGAGGGCCGAAAGGTGGGTTACCAACATTCATACCATACTCTGTGTTCTATGACTTGCAGGTGAGTTCCGAAAGGTGGGTTACCAACATTCATACTCTACACTGTGTTCTATAACTTGAAGGTGAGGGCCGAAAGCATGGTTACCAACATTCACACCCTTCTCTGTGTTCTATGACTTGCAAGTGAGGGCCCAAAGGTGGGTTTACCAACATTCATACCCTACTCTGTGTTCTATGACTTGCAGGTGAGGGCCGAAAGTTTGGTTACCAACATTCATACCCTACCCGGTGTTCTATGACTTGCAGGTGAGGGCCGAAAGGTGGGTTACCAACATTCACACCCTTTTCTGTGTTCTATGACTTTCAGGTGAGGGCCGAAAGGTGGGTTACCAACATTCATACCCTACTCTGAGTTCTATGACTTGCAGGTGAAATCCGAAAGGTGGGTTACCAACATTCATAGCCTACTCTGTTTTCTATCACTTGCAGGTGAGGGCCGAAAGGTGGGTTACCAACATTCATACCCTACTCTGTGTTCTATGACGTGCAGGTGATGGCCGAAAGGTGGGCTACCAACATTCATACACTACTCTGTGTTCTATGACTTGCAGGTGAGGGCCGAAAGGTGGGTTACCAACATTCATTCCATTCTCTGTGTTCTAGATTTGCAGGTGAGTTCCGAAAGGTGGGTTACCAACATATATACCCTACTCTGTTTTCTATGACTTTCAGGTGAGGGCCGAAAGGTGGGTTACCAACATTTATACCATTTTCTGTGTTCTATGACTTGCAGGTAAGGGCCGAAAGGAGGGTTACCAACATACCTTTCTCAGTGTTCTATGACTTGCAGGTAAGAACCCAAAGGTGGGTTTACCAACATTCATACCCTACTCTATGTTCTATGACTTGCAGGTGAGGGCCGAATGGTTGGTTACCAACATTCTTACCCTACCCTGTGTTCTATGACTTGCAGGTGAGGGTCGAAAGGTTGCTTACCAACATTCATACCCTACACTGTGTTCTATGACTTGAAGGTGAGGGCCGAAAGGAGGGTTACCAACATTCATACCCTACTCTGTGTTCTATGACTTGCAGGTGAGGGCCGAAAGGATGGTTACCAACATTCACACCCTTCTCAGTGTTCTATGACTTGCAAGTGAGGGCCCAAACGTGGGTTTACCAACATTCATACCCTACTCTGTGTTCTATGACTTGCAGGTGAGGGCCGAAAGTTTGGTTACCAACATTCATACCCTAGTCTGTGTTCTATGAATTCCAGGTGAGGGCCGAAAGGTTAGTTACCAACATTCATACCCTACTCTGTGTTCTATGACTTGCAGGTGACAGCCGAAAGGTCGGTTACCAACATTCATACCCTACTCTGTGTTCTAGACTTGCAGGTGTGGGCCGAAAGATGGGTTACCAACATTCATACCCTACTCTGTGTTCTATGACTTGCAGGTGAGGGCCGAAAGGTGGGTTACCAACATTCATACCATACTCTGTGTTCTATGACTTGCAGGTGAGTTCCGAAAGGTGGGTTACTAACATTCATACCCTACACTGTGTTCTATAACTTGAAGGTGAGGGCCGAAAGGAGGGTTACCAACATTCATGCCCTACTCTGTGTTCTATGACTTGCAGGTGAGGGCCGAAAGGTGGGT
This sequence comes from Prosapia bicincta, assembly GCA_036971475.1. Lineage (NCBI taxonomy): Eukaryota > Metazoa > Arthropoda > Insecta > Hemiptera > Cercopidae > Prosapia > Prosapia bicincta. The sequence goes on along the minus strand of JBAIZL010000004.1, from coordinate 267,805,359 downwards.
TACCAACATTCATACCCTACACTGTGTTCTATGACTTGCAGGTGAGGGCCGAAAGGAGGGTTACCAACATTCATACCCTACTCTGTGTTCTATGACTTGCAGGTGAGAGCCGAAAGGTGGGTTACCAACATTCATACCATTCTCTTTGTTCTATGACTTGCAGGTGAGAGCCGAAAGGTGGGTTACCGACATTCATTCCATTCTCTGTGTTCTATGACTTGCAGGTGAGGGCCGAAAGGAGGGTTACCAACATTCACACCCTTCTCTGTGTTCTATGACTTGCAGGTGAGGGCCGAATCGTGGGTTTACCAACATTCATACCCTACTCTGTGTTTTAGACTTGCAGGTGAGGGCCGAAAGGTGGGTTACCAACATTCATACCATTCTCTTTGTTCTATGACTTGCAGGTGAGGGCCGAAAGGTGGGTACCAACATTCATACCATTCTCTGTGTTCTATGACTTGCAGGTGAGTTCCGAAAGGTGGGTTACCAACATATATACCCTACTCTGTGTTCTATGACTTGCAGGTGAGGGCCGAAAGGTGGGTTACCAACATTCATACCCTACCCTGTGTTCTATGACTTGCAGGTGAGGGCCGAAATGTTGGTTACCAACATTCATACCTTACTCTGTGTTCTATGACTTGCAGGTGAGGGCCGAAAGGTGGGTTACCAACTTTCATACCCTACTCTGTGATCTATGACTTGCAGGTGAGGGCCGAAAAGTGAATTACCAGCATTCATACCCTACCCTGTGTTCTATGACTTGCAGGTGAGGGCCGAAAGGTGGGTTTCCAACATTCATACCCTACTCTGTGTTCTATGACATGCAGGTGACGGCCGAAAGGTGGGTTACCAACATTCATACCCTACTCTGTGTTCTATGACTTGTAGGTGAGGTCCGATAGGTGGGTTACCAACATTTACACTCTTCTCTGTGTTCTATGTTTTGCAGATGAGGGCCGAAAGGTGGGTTACCAACATTCATACCCTACTCTGAGTTCTATGACTTGCAGGTGAAATCCGAAAGGTGGGTTACCAACATTCATACCCTACTCAGTTTTCTATGACTTGCAGGTGAGGGCCGAAAGGTGGGTTACCAACATTCATACCCTACTCTGTGTTCTATGACTTGCAGGTGAGGGCCGAAAGGTGGGTTTACCAACATTCATACCCTACTCTGTGTTCTAGATTTGCAGGTGAGTTCCGAAAGGTGGGTTACCAACATATATACCCTACTCTGTTTTCTATGACTTTCAGGTGAGGGCCGAAAGGTGGGTTACCAACATTTATACCATTTTCTGTGTTCTATGACTTGCAGGTAAGGGCCGAATGGAGGGTTACCAACATACACACCTTTCTCAGTGTTCTATGACTTGCAGGTAAGAACCCAAAGGTGGGTTTACCAACATTCATACCCTACTCTATGTTCTATGACTTGCAGGTGAGGGCCGAATGGTTGGTTACCAACATTCTTACCCTACCCTGTGTTCTATGACTTGCAGGTGAGGGTCGAAAGGTTGGTTACCAACATTCATACCCTACAATGTGTTCTATGACTTGAAGGTGAGGGCCGAAAGGAGGGTTACCAACATTCATACCCTACTCTGTGTTCTATGACTTGCAGGTGAGGGCCGAAAGGATGGTTACCAACATTCACACCCTTCTCAGTGTTCTATGACTTGCAAGTGAGGGCCCAAACGTGGGTTTACCAACATTCATACCCTCCTCTGTGTTCTATGACTTGCAGGTGAGGGCCGAAAGTTTGGTTACCAACATTCATACCCTACTCTGTGTTCTATGAATTCCAGGTGAGGGCCGAAAGGTTAGTTACCAACATTCATACCCTACTCTGTGTTCTATGACTTGCAGGTGACAGCCGAATGTTCGGTTACCAACATTCATACCCTACTCTGTGTTCTATGACTTATAGGTGAGGTCCGAACGGTGGGTTACAAACATTCATACCATTCTCTGTGTTCTATGACTTGCAGGTGAGAGCCGAAAGGTGGGTTACCAACATTCATACCATTCTCTGTGATCTATGACTTGCAGGTGAGGGCCGAAAGGAGGGTTACCAACATTCACACCCTTCTCTGTGTTCTATGACTTGCAGGTGAGGGCCGAAGGGTTTGTTACCAACATTCATACCTTACTCTGTGTTCTAGACTTGCAGGTGAGGGCTGAAAGGTGGGTTACCAACATTCATACCCTACTCTGTGTTCTATGACGTGCCGGTGACGGCCGAAAGGTGGGCTACCAACATTCATACCCTACTCTGTGTTCTATGACTTGCAGGTGAGGGCCGGAAGGTGGGTTACCAACATTCATACCATACTCTGTGTTCTATGACTTGCAGGTGAGTTCCGAAAGGTGGGTTACCAACATTCATACCCTACCCGGTGTTCTATGACTTGCAGGTGAGGGCCGAAAGGTGGGTTACCAACATTCACACCCTTTTCTGTGTTCTATGACTTTCAGGTGAGGGCCGAAAGGTGGGTTACCAACATTCATACCATACTCTGTGTTCTATGACTTGCAGGTGAGTTCCGAAAGGTGGGTTACCAACATTCATACCCTACACTGTGTTCTATAACTTGAAGGTGAGGGCCGAAAGCATGGTTACCAACATTCACACCCTTCTCTGTGTTCTATGACTTGCAAGTGAGGGCCCAAATGTGGGTTTACCAACATTCATACCCTACTCTGTGTTCTATGACTTGCAGGTGAGGGCCGAAAGTTTGGTTAATAACATTCATACCCTACCCGGTGTTCTATGACTTGCAGGTGAGGGCCGAAAGGTGGGTTACCAACATTCACACCCTTTTCTGTGTTCTATGACTTTCAGGTGAGGGCCGAAAGGTGGGTTACCAACATTCATACCCTACTCTGAGTTCTATGACTTGCAGGTGAAATCCGAAAGGTGGGTTACCAACATTCATAGCCTACTCTGTTTTCTATCACTTGCAGGTGAGGGCCGAAAGGTGGGTTACCAACATTCATACCCTACTCTGTGTTCTATGACGTGCAGGTGACGGCAGAAAGGTGGGCTACCAACATTCATACACTACTCTGTGTTCTATGACTTGCAGGTGAGGGCCGAAAGGTGGGTTACCAACATTCATTCCATTATCTGTGTTCTAGATTTGCAGGTGAGTTCCGAAAGGTGGGTTACCAACATATATACCCTACTCTGTTTTCTATGACTTTCAGGTGAGGGCCGAAAGGTGGGTTACCAACATTTATACCATTTTCTGTGTTCTATGACTTGCAGGTAAGGGCCGAAAGGAGGGTTACCAACATACACACCTTTCTCAGTGTTCTATGACTTGCAGGTAAGAACCCAAAGGTGGGTTGACCAACATTCATACCCTACTCTATGTTCTATGACTTGCAGGTGAGGGCCGAATGGTTGGTTACCAACATTCTTACCCTACCCTGTGTTCTATGACTTGCAGGTGAGGGTCGAAAGGTTGGTTACCAACATTCATACCCTACACTGTGTTCTATGACTTGAAGGTGAGGGCCGAAAGGAGGGTTACCAACATTCATACCCTACTCTGTGTTCTATGACTTGCAGGTGAGGGCCGAAAGGATGGTTACCAACATTCACACCCTTCTCAGTGTTCTATGACTTGCAAGTGAGGGCCCAAACGTGGGTTTACCAACATTCATACCCTACTCTGTGTTCTATGACTTGCAGGTGAGGGCCGAAAGTTTGGTTACCAACATTCATACCCTACTCTGTGTTCTATGAATTCCAGGTGAGGACCGAAAGGTTAGTTACCAACATTCATACCCTATTCTGTGTTCTATGACTTGCAGGTGACAGCCGAATGTTCGGTTACCAACATTCATACCCTACTCTGTGTTCTATGACTTATAGGTGAGGTCCGAACGGTGGGTTACCAACATTCATACCATTCTCTGTGTTCTATGACTGGCAGGTGAGAGCCGAAAGGTGGGTTACCAACATTCATACCATTCTCTGTGTTCTATGACTTGCAGGTGAGGGCCGAAAGGAGGGTTACCAACATTCACACCCTTCTCTGTGTTCTATGACTTGCAGGTGAGGGCCGAAACGTGGGTTTACCAACATTCATACCCTACTCTGTGTTCTAGACTTGCAGGTGAGGGCCGAAAGGTGGGCTACCAACATTCATACCCTACTCTGTGTTCTATGACTTGCAGGTGAGGGCCGGAAGGTGGGTTACCAACATTCATACCATACTCTGTGTTCTATGACTTGCAGGTGAGTTCCGAAAGGTGGGTTACCAACATTCATACCCTACACTGTGTTCTATAACTTGAAGGTGAGGGCCGAAAGGAGGGTTACCAACATTCATACCCTACTCTGTGTTCTATGACTTGCAGGTGAGGGCCGAAAGTTTGGTTACCAACATTCATACCCTACCCGGTGTTCTATGACTTGCAGGTGAGGGCCGAAAGGTGGGTTACCAACATTCACACCCTTTTCTGTGTTCTATGACTTTCAGGTGAGGGCCGAAAGGTGGGTTACCAACATTCATACCATACTCTGTGTTCTATGACTTGCAGGTGAGTTCCGAAAGGTGGGTTACCAACATTCATACCCTACACTGTGTTCTATAACTTGAAGGTGAGGGCCGAAAGCATGGTTACCAACATTCACACCCTTCTCTGTGTTCTATGACTTGCAAGTGAGGGCCCAAAGGTGGGTTTACCAACATTCATACCCTACTCTGTGTTCTATGACTTGCAGGTGAGGGCCGAAAGCTTGGTTACCAACATTCATACCCTACCCGGTGTTCTATGACTTGCAGGTGAGGGCCGAAAGGTGGGTTACCAACATTCACACCCTACTCTGAGTTCTATGACTTGCAGGTGAAATCCGAAAGGTGGGTTACCAACATTCATAGCCTACTCTGTTTTCTATCACTTGCAGGTGAGGGCCGAAAGGTGGGTTACCAACATTCATACCATACTCTGTGTTCTATGACTTGCAGGTGAGTTCCGAAAGGTGGGTTACCAACATATATACCCTACTCTGTTTTCTATGACTTTCAGGTGAGGGCCCAAAGGTGGGTTTACCAACATTCATACCCTACTCTATGTTCTATGACTTGCAGGTGAGGGCCCAAACTTTGGTTACCAACATTCATACCCTACTCTGTCTTCTATGACTAGCAGGTGAGGGCCGAATGGTTGGTTACCAACATTCTTACCCTACCCTGTGTTCTATGACTTGCAGGTGAGGGTCGAAAGGTTGGTTACCAACATTCATACCCTACACTGTGTTCTATGACTTGAAGGTGAGGGCCGAAAGGAGGGTTACAACATTCATACCCTACTCTGTGTTCTATGACTTGCAGGTGAGGGCCGAAAGGATGGTTACCAACATTCACACCCTTCTCTGTGTTCTATGACTTGCAAGTGAGGGCCCAAATGTGGGTTTACCAACATTCATACCCTACTCTGTGTTCTATGACTTGCAGGTGAGAGCCGAAAGTTTGGTAACCAACATTCATACCCTACTCTGTGTTCTATGAATTGCAGGTGAGGGCCGAAAGGTTAGTTACCAACATTCATACCCTACTCTGTGTTCTATGACTTGCAGGTGAGGGCCGAAGGGTTTGTTACCAACATTCATACCCTACTCTGTGTTCTATGACTTGCAGGTGAGGGCCGAAAGGTTGGTTACCAACATTCATACCCTACACTGTGTTCTATGACTTGCAGGTGAGGGCCGAAAGGAGGGTTACCAACATTCATACCCTACTCTGTGTTCTATGACTTGCAGGTGAGGGCCGAAAGGTGGGTTAAAACATTCATACCCTACACTGTGTTCTATGACTTGCAGGTGAGGGCCGAAAGGAGGGTTACCAACATTCATACCCTACTCTGTGTTCTATGACTTGCAGGTGAGAGCCGAAAGGTGGGTTACCAACATTCATACCATTCTCTTTGTTCTATGACTTGCAGGTGAGAGCCGAAAGGTGGGTTACCAACATTCATTCCATTCTCTGTGTTCTATGACTTGCAGGTTAGGGCCGAAAGGAGGGTTACCAACATTCACACCCTTCTCTGTGTTCTATGACTTGCAGGTGAGGGCCGAATCGTGGGTTTACCAACATTCATACCCTACTCTGTGTTTTAGACTTGCAGGTGAGGGCCGAAAGGTGGGTTACCAACATTCATACCATTCTCTTTGTTCTATGACTTGCAGGTGAGGGCCGAAAGGTGGGCACCAACATTCATACCATTCTCTGTGTTCTATGACTTGCAGGTGAGCTCCGAAAGGTGGGTTACCAACATATATACCCTACTCTGTGTTCTATGACTTGCAGGTGAGGGCCGAAAGGTGGGTTACCAACATTCATACCCTACTCTGTGTTCTATGACTTGCAGGTGAGGGCCGAAATGTTGGTTACCAACATTCATACCTTACTCTGTGTTCTATGACTTGCAGGTGAGGGCCGAAAGGTGGGTTACCAACTTTCATACCCTACTCTGTGGTCTATGACTTGCAGGTGAAGGCCGAAAAGTGAATTTCCAGCATTCATACCCTACCCTGTGTTCTATGACTTGCAGGTGAGGGCCGAAAGGTGGGTTACCAACTTTCATACCCTACTCTGTGATCTATGACTTGCAGGTGAGGGCCGAAAAGTGAATTACCAGCATTCATACCCTACCCTGTGTTCTATGACTTGCAGGTGAGGGCCGAAAGGTGGGTTTCCAACATTCATACCCTACTCTGTGTTCTATGACATGCAGGTGACGGCCGAAAGGTGGGTTACCAACATTCATACCCTACTCTGTGTTCTATGACTTGTAGGTGAGGTCCGATAGGTGGGTTACCAACATTTACACCCTTCTCTGTGTTCTATGTTTTGCAGATGAGGGCCGAAAGGTGGGTTACCAACATTCATACCCTACTCTGAGTTCTATGACTTGCAGGTGAAATACGAAAGGTGGGTTACCAACATTCATACCCTACTCAGTTTTCTATGACTTGCAGGTGAGGGCCGAAAGGTGGGTTACCAACATTCATACCCTACTCTGTGTTCTATGACTTGCAGGTGAGGGCCGAAAGGTGGGTTTACCAACATTCATACCCTACTCTGTGTTCTAGATTTGCAGGTGAGTTCCGAAAGGTGGGTTACCAACATATATACCCTACTCTGTTTTCTATGACTTTCAGGTGAGGGCCGAAAGGTGGGTTACCAACATTTATACCATTTTCTGTGTTCTATGACTTGCAGGTAAGGGCCGAAAGGAGGGTTACCAACATACACACCTTTCTCAGTGTTCTATGACTTGCAGGTAAGAACCCAAAGGTGGGTTGACCAACATTCATACCCTACTCTATGTTCTATGACTTGCAGGTGAGGGCCGAATGGTTGGTTACCAACATTCTTACCCTACCCTGTGTTCTATGACTTGCAGGTGAGGGTCGAAAGGTTGGTTACCAACATTCATACCCTACACTGTGTTCTATGACTTGAAGGTGAGGGCCGAAAGAAGGGTTACCAACATTCATACCCTACTCTGTGTTCTATGACTTGCAGGTGAGGGCCGAAAGGATGGTTACCAACATTCACACCCTTCTCAGTGTTCTATGACTTGCAAGTGAGGGCCCAAACGTGGGTTTACCAACATTCATACCCTACTCTGTGTTCTATGACTTGCAGGTGAGGGCCGAAAGTTTGGTTACCAACATTCATACCCTACTCTGTGTTCTATGAATTCCAGGTGAGGACCGAAAGGTTAGTTACCAACATTCATACCCTATTCTGTGTTCTATGACTTGCAGGTGACAGCCGAATGTTCGGTTACCAACATTCATACCCTACTCTGTGTTCTATGACTTATAGGTGAGGTCCGAACGGTGGGTTACCAACATTCATACCATTCTCTGTGTTCTATGACTTGCAGGTGAGAGCCGAAAGGTGGGTTACCAACATTCATACCATTCTCTGTGTTCTATGACTTGCAGGTGAGGGCCGAAAGGAGGGTTACCAACATTCACACCCTTCTCTGTGTTCTATGACTTGCAGGTGAGGGCCGAAACGTGGGTTTACCAACATTCATACCCTACTCTGTGTTCTAGACTTGCAGGTGAGGGCCGAAAGGTGGGCTACCAACATTCATACCCTACTCTGTGTTCTATGACTTGCAGGTGAGGGCCGGAAGGTGGGTTACCAACATTCATACCATACTCTGTGTTCTATGACTTGCAGGTGAGTTCCGAAAGGTGGGTTACCAACATTCATACCCTACACTGTGTTCTATAACTTGAAGGTGAGGGCCGAAAGGAGGGTTACCAACATTCATACCCTACTCTGTGTTCTATGACTTGCAGGTGAGGGCCGAAAGTTTGGTTACCAACATTCATACCCTACCCGGTGTTCTATGACTTGCAGGTGAGGGCCGAAAGGTGGGTTACCAACATTCACACCCTTTTCTGTGTTCTATGACTTTCAGGTGAGGGCCGAAAGGTGGGTTACCAACATTCATACCATACTCTGTGTTCTATGACTTGCAGGTGAGTTCCGAAAGGTGGGTTACCAACATTCATACCCTACACTGTGTTCTATAACTTGAAGGTGAGGGCCGAAAGCATGGTTACCAACATTCACACCCTTCTCTGTGTTCTATGACTTGCAAGTGAGGGCCCAAAGGTGGGTTTACCAACATTCATACCCTACTCTGTGTTCTATGACTTGCAGGTGAGGGCCGAAAGTTTGGTTACCAACATTCATACCCTACCCGGTGTTCTATGACTTGCAGGTGAGGGCCGAAAGGTGGGTTACCAACATTCACACCCTACTCTGAGTTCTATGACTTGCAGGTGAAATCCGAAAGGTGGGTTACCAACATTCATAGCCTACTCTGTTTTCTATCACTTGCAGGTGAGGGCCGAAAGGTGGGTTACCAACATTCATACCATACTCTGTGTTCTATGACTTGCAGGTGAGTTCCGAAAGGTGGGTTACCAACATATATACCCTACTCTGTTTTCTATGACTTTCAGGTGAGGGCCCAAAGGTGGGTTTACCAACATTCATACCCTACTCTATGTTCTATGACTTGCAGGTGAGGGCCCAAACTTTGGTTACCAACATTCATACCCTACTCTGTCTTCTATGACTAGCAGGTGAGGGCCGAATGGTTGGTTACCAACATTCTTACCCTACCCTGTGTTCTATGACTTGCAGGTGAGGGTCGAAAGGTTGGTTACCAACATTCATACCCTACACTGTGTTCTATGACTTGAAGGTGAGGGCCGAAAGGAGGGTTACAACATTCATACCCTACTCTGTGTTCTATGACTTGCAGGTGAGGGCCGAAAGGATGGTTACCAACATTCACACCCTTCTCTGTGTTCTATGACTTGCAAGTGAGGGCCCAAATGTGGGTTTACCAACATTCATACCCTACTCTGTGTTCTATGACTTGCAGGTGAGAGCCGAAAGTTTGGTAACCAACATTCATACCCTACTCTGTGTTCTATGAATTGCAGGTGAGGGCCGGAAGGTTAGTTACCAACATTCATACCCTACTCTGTGTTCTATGACTTGCAGGTGAGGGCCGAAGGGTTTGTTACCAACATTCATACCCTACTCTGTGTTCTATGACTTGCAGGTGAGGGCCGAAAGGTTGGTTACCAACATTCATACCCTACACTGTGTTCTATGACTTGCAGGTGAGGGCCGAAAGGAGGGTTACCAACATTCATACCCTACTCTGTGTTCTATGACTTGCAGGTGAGGGCCGAAAGGTGGGTTAAAACATTCATACCCTACACTGTGTTCTATGACTTGCAGGTGAGGGCCGAAAGGAGGGTTACCAACATTCATACCCTACTCTGTGTTCTATGACTTGCAGGTGAGAGCCGAAAGGTGGGTTACCAACATTCATACCATTCTCTTTGTTCTATGACTTGCAGGTGAGAGCCGAAAGGTGGGTTACCAACATTCATTCCATTCTCTGTGTTCTATGACTTGCAGGTTAGGGCCGAAAGGAGGGTTACCAACATTCACACCCTTCTTTGTGTTCTATGACTTGCAGGTGAGGGCCGAATCGTGGGTTTACCAACATTCATACCCTACTCTGTGTTTTAGACTTGCAGGTGAGGGCCGAAAGGTGGGTTACCAACATTCATACCATTCTCTTTGTTCTATGACTTGCAGGTGAGGGCCGAAAGGTGGGCACCAACATTCATACCATTCTCTGTGTTCTATGACTTGCAGGTGAGCTCCGAAAGGTGGGTTACCAACATATATACCCTACTCTGTGTTCTATGACTTGCAGGTGAGGGCCGAAAGGTGGGTTACCAACATTCATACCCTACTCTGTGTTCTATGACTTGCAGGTGAGGGCCGAAATGTTGGTTACCAACATTCATACCTTACTCTGTGTTCTATGACTTGCAGGTGAGGGCCGAAAGGTGGGTTACCAACTTTCATACCCTACTCTGTGGTCTATGACTTGCAGGTGAAGGCCGAAAAGTGAATTTCCAGCATTCATACCCTACCCTGTGTTCTATGACTTGCAGGTGAGGGCCGAAAGGTGGGTTTCCAACATGCATACCCTACTCTGTGTTCTATGACTTGCAGGTGACGGCCGAAAGGTCGGTTACCAACATTTATACCCTACTCTGTGTTCTTTGACTTGCAGGTGACGGCCGAAAGGTCGGTTACCAACATTCATACCCTTCTCTGTGTTCTATGACTTGCAGGTGACGGCCGAAAGGTCGGTTACCAACATTCATACCCTACTCTGTGTTCTATGACTTGCAGGTGACTGCCGAAAGGTGGGTTACCAACATTCATACCTTACTCTGTGTTCTATGACTTGCAGGTGACGGCCGAAAGTTCGGTTACCAACATTCATACCCTACTCTGTGTTATATGACTTTCAGGTGACGGCCGAAAGGTGGGTTACCAACATTCATACCCTACTCTGTGTTCTATGACTTGCAGGTGACGGCCGAAAGGTCGGTTACCAACATTTATACCCTTCTCTGTGTTCTATGACTCGCAGGTTAGGGCTGAAAGTTTGGGTATTCTTCGTCAGCACTCATTTGCTTCTCCATCTTTTTTTCCTTTTTTCACCTTTTACAACACACTGGATATTGCTTGAGTCATTGCTCTAAAGGATTAGTGGACGAGTTGGGTTAAAGAGAACCCTTATTGCACGAGATCGGCTCTTTGCTGAAGCCAACCTGAGTGACTGAAGGTTTCACCACGTCTTCCAAACTAATCAGGAATTTCGAAAGGTGCGGGATCTTCTATTGGCCCAAGTAGCTCTGGAAAAGTGGTCGAAACAGTAGGCTTTAGATTAGAGATTCCCAAACTGGGCGAATTCGTCTATTATTGGGTGAACCTGATGAGCAATTTGAAAAGAAATCGTTGGGAAGTAATTTAGTTTCAACGTATAAAGGTCATCAGGTAAAGTTAGGTAAACAATCCTTCAAGACTTTTAGTTCTATTTATAAAAATATCAATACCAAATAGTTTTGTCCAAGCATTTTGAGCTACCAAGAGTTTTGGCTTCAAAATGAAATTGGGCAGCTCTATCCTGGACTGTGGTGGCTCACGGAAAGTTGGTCGTA
>JBAIZL010000004.1:267646263-267788763 GCA_036971475.1 Prosapia bicincta | reverse complement strand
TCAGGGAAAACAGGTACTGGTGCTAAAAGAACTAATAACCGAGGAGACATGGGGCAATCTCCCCTCCTAAATAGAAAAACCCTCCAGATGCCAACTCCGAACAAGTAGATACGAAACCTGAAGATTGGAAATCTGTGACGTCTCTCACCCTCTCAGTAAATACATGCACTGGTGTCGAGAAAATTAATAATTGAAGAGGCATTGGGAAAACATCTCCTCTTGAATAGAAAAATCCCCTCAGTCAACATCTCCGTACAAGTTGATAGGAAATCTGAGAATTGCCAACCAGTGGCATCTTTTAACCTCTTAAGAAAAACAGTTACTGGTGCTATTAAAACTAATAAGTAAGGATGGCATGGGGAAAACCTTCCCTCTGAAATAGAAAACGAATCAGATGCTTTCTACGGATAAGTAGATCCGAATCCAGCCTGTGCGGAAAAAAGCTAATGGGGCTAAGACAACTAATAACCTATGAGGCTTGGGAAAACCTCCTCTCATAAATAAAAAAAGCTCCTCAGTTGCCATCTCCGAAAAAGTCGATAGAAAGCCTGAGGATTGGAAATCTGTGACGTCTCTCAGTATCTCAGGATTAATAAACGAGTAGGGTATGGGGAAATCTCCCTTCATAAATAGAAAACACTTTCAGATGCCATCTCCAAAAAAGTCGATAAGAAACCTGTGACGTATCTCAGCCTCTCAGGAAAATCGGTATTGGTGCTAGAAAAAATATTAACCGAGGAGGGCATGGGAAAACCTACCTTCCTAAATAGAAAAACCCTACAGATTCCATCTTCGAACAAATTGATACAAAATCTGAAAATTGAAAACCAGTGGCGTCTCTTAACCTTTCAAGAAAAAAAGGTATTAGTGCTAAGAAAACTAATAACTGAGGAGGAATGGGAAAACCTCCTTAATAGGAAAACTCTCCAGATGCCATCTACAAACAATTTTCTACAAAATCGGAGGATTGTACACCTATGACGCCTCTCAGGAAATACAGATACTAGGGCTATGAACAGTAATAACCGAGGAAGTATTGAAAAACCTGACCTCTTAAATTGAAACACTCTCCAGATTCCATCTCCCAACAATTTGCTATGAAATCTAAGGATTGTACACCTGTGATGTCTCTCAACCTCTAAGGAAAAACAGGTACGAGTACTAAGAAAATTATTAACCGAGGAGGGCATGGGAAAACCTACCTTGTCTTAAAATGAATAGAACTCAGCTGCTGTCTCAAAACACATTGATACGAAACCTGAGGATTTTAAATCTCTCGCATCTCTCAACCTCTCAGAAAATACAGGTACTAGTGCTACAAAACTAATAACCCAGGAGGAATGGGAAAACCTCCGCTCTTAAATAGAAAAACCATCCAGATGCCTACTCCGACAAATAGATACCTTTGGCATCTCTCAATTTCACAGGAAATACAGGTGTTAGTGCTGAGAAAACTAATAATCGAGAAGGCATGGGAAAACCTCCCCTCTTAAATAGAAAAATTCTCCAGATGCCTACTCGGAAAAACTAGATACAAAACTAGAGGATAGGACACCTGTGGCATCTCTCAACCTCTCAGGAAATAGAGGTCCTAGTGCTAAGAAAACTAATAACCGAGGAGACATGGGAAAGCCACCCTTCATAAATAGAATAACCCTCCAGATGCCATCTCCCAACATTTTGCTACGAAATCTAAGGATTGTACACATGTGTCTTCTCTCAAACTCTCAGGAAATACAGATACTAGGGCTAAGAAAACTAATAACCAAGAAGACATGGGAAAACCTCCCTTCATAAATAGAATAACTCTCCAGATGCCACCTCCCAACATTTTGCTACGAAATCTAAGGATTGTACACATGTGTCTTCTCTCAAACTCTCAGAAAATACAGATACTAGGGCTAAGAAAACTAATAACCAAGTAGACATGGGAAAGCCACCCTTCATAAATAGAATAACTCTCCAGATGCCACCTCCCAACATTTTGCTACGAAATCTAAGGATTGTACACATGTGTCTTCTCTCAGACTATCAGGAAATACAGATACTAGGGCTAAGAAAACAAATAACCGTGGAGGCATGGGAAAACCTCTCCTCTTAAACAAAAAACCCATCACTTGCCTATTCCGAACAAGTAGTTTCGAAACACGAGGATGGGACACCTGTGACGTCTCTCAGCTTGTCAGCAAAAACTGGTACTGGTGCAGAGAAAACTAATACCCGAGAAGGGCATGGGGAAACCTCCCCTCTTAAACAGAAAACCCCTCAGTTGCCTATTCCGAACAAGTAGATTCGAAACACGAGGATGGGACACTTGTGATGTCTCTCAGCTTGTCAGTTAAAACTGGTACTGTTGCTAAGAATACTAATAACCAAGTAGGGCATGGGGAAACCTCCCCTCTTAAATAGAAACATTCTCCAGATGCCATCTCCGAAGTAGTTGATCAGAAATCAGAGGATTGTACTCGTATGAAGTTGGTCAACCTTTCAGGAAATACTTCTACTAGTGCTAAGAAAACTAATAACCGAGGAGGCCTGGAAAAACCTCCCTTCATAAGTAGCAAAACTCTCCAAATGCCTACTCCGATCAAGTAGATACGAAACTTGAGGATAGAACACATGTGGCATTTTTCAATCTCTCAGAAAATACAGGTACTAGGGCCCAGAAAACTAATAACCGAGGAGGCATGGGAAATCCTGACCTCCAAAAAATAGAAAAACACTCCGGATGCCTACTCCGAACAAGTAGATACGAAACATGAGGATAGGACACCTGTGGAATCTCTCAATCTCTCAGTAAATACAGGTATTAGTGCTAAGAAAACTAATAACCAAGGAGATATGGGAAAACCTCCCTTCATAAATAGAAAAATTCTCCAGATGCCATCTCCCAACATTTTGCTACGAAATCTAAGGATTTCCACATGTGTCTTCTCTCAAGCTCTCAGGAAATACAGGTACTAGGGCTAAGAAAACTTATAACCAAGGAGACATGGAAAAAACTCCCCTCTTAAATAGAAAACTCTACAGGTGCCATCTCCCAACATTTTGCTACGAAATCTAAGAATTTCCACATGTGTCTTCTCTCAAGCTCTCAGGAAATACAGGTACTAGGGCTAAGAAAACTAATAACCAAGGAGACATGGGAAAAACTCCCCTCTTAAATAGAAAACTCTCCAGGTGCCATCTCCGAAGTAGTTGATAAGAAGTATGAGGATTGTACTCGTGTGACGTCTCTAAACCTGTCAGAAAATACAGGTTCTAGAGCTAAGAAAACAAATATCTGAGGAACATGGGAAACCTATCTTCATAAAAAAAACCTCAGATGCCATCTTAGAAGTAGTAGTTAGGAAATCTGAGGATTGTACACGTGCGAAGTCTCTCAACCTCTCAGGAAATACAGGTACTAGTACTAAGAAAACTAATAACTGAGGAGGCATGGGAAAACCTCCCCTTTAAATAGTTAAACTCTCCAGATACCATTTCCGAAGTAGGTGATAAGAAGAAATCGGAGGATTGCACACGACTCTCAACCTCTCAGGAAATAGAGGTCTAGTGCTAAGAAAACTAAACCCCGAGGAGGCAAGGGAAAACCTCCCTTCATAAATAGAAAAACCCTCCAGATGCCATCTCCTAACAAGCAGATACGAAACTTGACGGGAGGACACCTGAGTCGTCCCTCTACCTTTCAAGAAATACAGGTACTAGTACTAAGCAAACTAATAACCGAGGAAGCATGGGAAAACCTTCCCTCTAAAAAGAAAAACCCTCCAAATGCCTACTCAGAATGAGTAGATACGAAACTTGAGGATAGAACACCTGTGGAATATCTCAACCTCTCAGGAAATACAGGTACTAGGGCTAAAAAACTAATAACCGAGAAGGCATGGATAAACCTGACCTCCCGAAAATAGAGAACCCCTTTAGATGCCTACTCCGAACAAGTAGATAAGAAACGTGAGGATAGGAAACCTGTGGAATCTCTCAACCTCTCACTAAACACAGGTAGTAGTGCTAATAAAACCAATAACTGAGGATGGATGGGAAAACCTCTCCTAAAAAATTAGCAAAACCTTTCAGATGCCTAATCCAAACATGTAGATACGATTTATATTAATTAAAACAACCTCTCACCACAAATTCAACAAATTTTATTTTAACCTTAGGTTAAAATAAAATTTGTTGAATTTGTGGCGAGAGGTTGTTTTAATTAATATAAGCATTTACGCCACAGTTGCTTTAAGTTGATGTAGATACGAAATTTGAGGATAGGGCAGAGTCATTGAAGAAACAGCGAATGATGTGATTGGTAAGAAAATGAGGGAACGTGGTGAGGAATCATTCGATGACGAGTGTCGTGAGGCTCTAAGAATAAGAAATTCTTATATGTATAGATGTATGTATCTTTATGCATAGACTGATACATTTACAGCGCGCTACAAGACAGAACACCTCAGATTACCAACTGAGCCGTAGAAGAGCAAAAAGGTAATAAGTGAAAAAAAGCCTTTCTAAGAAAACAAGTAGATCAATTGAGAAACTAAGAAGTAATAACGAATCCAGGATATTCCATGGTGCTGTTAAATATATAAATAAAGGTTCGCAGCCTAAACCCACTCATGCAAGAATAAAGATGGTAGATAAATGGAAGGGAAGGAGCTATTGGCAGATGGGCAGGGTACTTTGATGATCTGTATAACGCAGAATCGCAGACGATTGACACGGACAGCAATACTTTGAGCAGAATAGAATTGACAAATGAGGATGAATTTAAGTCACCAGATGCAAATGTGGTCCAGTTTGTAGATTACGACGTTTAGAATGGTTGGGTCACATCATAAGAATGCCCATCCAATATAATGCCGAACAAACTTTTACATGGGACTATGACTGGCAAAAGAAGAGTTGGCCGACCAAGAAGTCGATGACTCTAGGACCTTGAGGAAGACGTAAGGATACTCGGCATTACAGCATAGAAACGGAAGCCTAAAGACAAAATTACATGGCGGGACATTGTTAAGAAAGCCAAGGCTCACCCTGGGCTGTAGCGCTACGTAACAAGTAAATAAGTAAATTATTCCAACTAATTAGTTGACAAAGTTTTGTAATTTACCCGTCGTTATAAATGACCTCAAAATCTAACCAACATGAAGAAGTCACAAATATTTCGGAAACTAAAACCAAACTTTCACAATACCCACTTTGCTTAACACTTTTGTAACAAATGCAAACTTTGAAATTTTACTTTAGTTGTATAGCAAGACGACTAACTACCCCTGGAGCAACTAGATCTCTTCTCCCCGGATGAGAGGAGGTCTGCTTTTGGTGAGCGATCTTTTAATTCTGGTGCTTCAATGTTCCTTTATTCCTAGTACCAAGGAAGGGGTTATTATCTCTTTCCTTAGTTCTACATAATTTAGTTTATCCTTCTTCAAGGAGGTTTATATTAAAGTATATAAGTGTATATCCCGCACGTACTGAGAGGGGTTGGCGTCCCTCGCGGTACTCCTGCTTACCATTACACCACTGACAACACACACGAATACACAGACTCTCACACATACACATACGCTCACACACAAAAACACAGACACACACACACACACATACACACACACAAACACACACACACACACACACACATTTTATACTAACATCTTATCCTAGGAATTTTTATTGATCAGAACCATTGCGCTTTGGGAGTGCTGAAAGGACCAGAGCATGACATCCGGATGGTCTCTTGCTCTGGCGAAGGCGTAAGCACGGTTGCTGGTCTGCCAGCTGCTTCGGTCCTTCGGCGGTCAGGGAGTGTCCGCGATGCACAGGGGTAGGATATCCTACTTATCCGCCTGTGCACAGTATTACGAGTTCCCGACCCATGTTCATCTCGTCTAGCTAAAGAGGAAACTATGGGTCCCAGAGTACTGGGGGTTGGTAGTGGTCTTAGGCGAAATATTCCTTGCCTAGTATGACGAATGTCAAACTGTGACTGGAAACAAGCTGAGGAAAGTTAAGAACACTGTCCGTTTATGGAGGTCTACAGTTCGTTAGAATCGTAGAGAGGAAATGGTGGTTACTCGTTTTCGCATCGGCCACTTTATTAACGCATGGATAGTTGATGCAACACGAGGATCCTTCACTGTGTCACTTTTATGGAGATATAATCTCAGGCAATCATATTCTGCTTCAGTGTGGGGAGTTAACCGAGATTTATTATCGTTACAACAATCAAGGGAGTTTACAGGTGGTGTTAAAAGACGATACCACGGCTGTTGACCGTTTCATTGCCTTCCTGCGTCATCTACATTTATTTAACAATATTTAAAAATATCTTGATTATTTTTAGTTAGAATATGCTAGAATTAGGTTAATTTAATTTTTAATTTTAATTTGACTTTATGTAACCTGGTGCAACTGTTTTGTCCTGAGTGTGTGTGTGCATTGGTGTAAGTGAGTGTGTGTGTGTGTGTGTGTGCGTGTGTGTATGCACGTGTGTGTGTGTGTGTGTGTGTGTGTGTGTGTGTTTATGCGTGTGTGTGTGTATGCACGTGTGTGTATGTGTGTGTGTGTATTTCTTGTCAGCACAAATATTATTTTTGTAGTATTTTAATGAGAACATTGTCACCCTTTGATTATAACAAAATAAACACCCGTCCAGAAAGTTGGGGAGGGGTAATGCCCCTTATGCGGCAACCTAACTAAGACACACTTTTAGTAATGGCCACCACCTCGAGAGAGACCCTTCCAAGTAATTGATAACTTATTAACATCGCTGCTTTCCAAGAAGTCAGGGATATTCAGAATAAAAATAACCGTTGCAAAATGGTTTCGTTACTCAAAGTTTTGTTTCTTGTCTCCTAACTAACTGCGTATTTATTTAAATAATACGATTTTTCGCCGGACATTGAGCTACGAAATAGAATCTTTACATAATTAAAACGAAAGTAAAATATATCGCTTCACACATATTTCAAGTTTTAACTTCAAGTGTACTACGTTGCTTTTACTGAAATTTCTGTTAGATAAGTTAAGTTAGTTTAAAGATCATCCATAATAATTTTGTTATTTCCATTCCAGCTCTAAGTTTTATAACACATCTTATGTCCCACAAGCAGCCTTACTACAGACATGCATTGATAAACATAAAACGATATATGTCAAATGTTTAAAACAAAGGTATTCTCCCAGAATAAAATCCTTTTTACGCCCCCCCCCCATCCAAAAGATGACAGACGCTGCATAACCAAACACCCTTCTTCTCTGACTCACTGTAACACATGATGAAAATTTTAACAACTTCTAAAAACGTTTCTTAGCCTTACATAACTTTATATAATTTAGATTTTGCTGTTATAGTCTTATTTCTTACCTTCAAGGGGGTTTGCTGGATGACACTGTCCTTTAAATGTAATTAAATTTAATTGAGTATTATACAATTTTAAAAGCACAGTGGTACATTGTATTAAAATAAAAATATTGGCAAAAACCACAATATCATAAAAATAATAAAAATAACTAATAATACAAGTTACCTAATAAAAAACATTTTATACATTTCGACGACCATGTCATCATCATCAGAGGGCCCTATTACAAAATTACAACCTGACCAATCGGTCTAGATTGTAATTTTTTAATAGGACATTGATGTTGATGGCATGGTCATCGAAATGTACATGAGGGATTAATCTTAAGTAGCTTGTAATATTAGTTTTATTATTTTAATTTTTTTCGTATTAGGGGTTTGCCAATATTTTATTGTAGTTAATTTAGTACTCTTTAAATGTGGAAATAATCTAGTTAATATATTTTGCAACTTTTGCCAATTTTTAAGCCTTAGAAATGTATTTATTTATCAAAATGTTACTTTTGGGTATACTTTAGATGCCAACACCCTCGGTAATGTCAACCCCGCAGAAGGAACTTCCCGATGCTTTACAACCAACGGCTGTGGTTCTAATTGAAAATATGTATTACCGTCAATAAATAAATTACTGGCCCCGAAATACGTTATAAATTAATCTTCTGAACAAGATATACAGTATCTGCTCTTGTCTCTACTAGCCAATGTATTCGCGAAAAGACCACTACTTAGTGACAGTCACTCATTGTTTGGTATGGGTGACCATATGAAACTTTGAGGCGGGGGGACTGCATGTAAGGGCTTTACTTACTCAAAATGAATCAGCTAAAAAATTCAAGTTTTAACCTTCTTTAACCTATTATTACATATAAAGTACTAGGCCACGGTACTTAATGTACAAATAAAATACACACAATTATCTATTTACTCGTACTTTTTATTAAAACCCAATCATATGTAAATATTCAAGGAAAGCACTCCCTAAGTCATGTCCTACAGTCCACCAATTTTTAAAATAACTCTCGAAAAAAATCACTGGTCTACAAATAGATATCAATTTTTATATATTTTTTTCAAATCTGGGGATGAGCTGTGGGGGCGGCCTCCTTGCCCATGAGTATAGGCCCTCATGTTGTGTGGTACTGATTTATGCAAGTTTTTATGTTTCTAAACAAAACCATGTTAAATTAAAAGACGTATGGGACTTTGTATTGGACGTTTTACCTGTTTCTCCTCTTGTAGTTTACAATTGTCGCCCCTAGCATCCAGTGAGCCAGCCGGGTTCTTGTGTTGCTGGAGCCGCTCGCAGTGGTTTCCTCTTTCACGATCTTCCTCTTGAGGTCTCTGTGTGTGGTCAAGTGTCGGACGTAGCCTACAATGGAGCCCACACTATAGCATTTAAAACATGATTTTAGAAGTGTTCGATAACTGGCAGATTGCTGTTCTTGGTACATCCTCAGAGTGGCAATGTCCATATGGGCTTCAGCACTTGCTTGTACACCAGGGGTTCAGCCCATAATACAGACATATGAGCCACGCACTCGATACTTCAATTTGCTATAAGAAACAAGTTGCTCATTAATACGATGTCAGATTTGCTCTCTGTCAGAATGGTAAGTAATGGCTTTATGGACCACAGCCAGGTCCAGTCACTGACGCTGCCCAGGAAATGCCTTACTTTAGTTTTGCTGTCTGCAAAGGTCGTCATAGTAGCGCTCCCGTTGACCAGTGTATCTCTCGTCTAGGTATAGCACCTGCCTAAGGACGCTAACCTGAGGCATCCCTGTGACGGATAAGACAGCGGGATTTCTGAGAAGGTCATCATGATAGCACTTCCGTTGACCGGTGTATCTCTTTGTAGATAAGGTACAGCACCTGGTCATGGACGCTACCCTAGGTACCCCTGCGACGGACAAGAAAGCTAGGAGTCTACGATGGTCGCCATGGTAACGCTCCCTTTAACCCTTGTATCTCTTGTATATATAACGTACAGCACCTGGCCCTGGAAGGTACCCCGTGGCACCCCTGCCATTGGACAATTTAGCTGTTCCGTCTGCAAAGATCGCAACATAGTATTCCGTTATTCACTCGTACTATCCAATAGTTTTGATCTTTCATTGACTTGTGGCGCTCACTTTGACTTGTGTATCTCTTGTATAGATAAGGTACAACACCTGGCCATGGAAGGTACCCCGTGGCACCCCTGCCATTGGGCAATTTAGCTGTTCCGTCTGCAAAGATCGCAACATAGTATTCCGTTATTCACTCGTACTATCCAATAGTTTTGATCTTTCATTGACTTGTGGTGTTCACTTTGACTTGTGTATCTCTTGTATAGATAAGGTACAGCACCTGGCCATGGACGGTACCCCGAGGCACCCCTACCATTGGACAAGATAGCTGTGCCGTCTGCAAAGATCGCAACATAGTTTTCTGTTATTCACTCGAACTATCCAATAGTTTTGATCTTTCATTGACTTGTGGCGCTCACTTTGACTTGTGTATCTCTTGTATAGATAAGGTACAGCACCTGGCCATGGACGGTACCCCGAGGCACCCCTACCATTGGACAAGATAGCTGTGCCGTCTGCAAAGATCGCAACATAGTTTTCTGTTATTCACTCGAACCATGCAATCGTTTTGATCTTTCATTGATCCTAATAAATTACATCTCCCTCTTTATACGTCTTAATGGAAGGAGATGTATTTAATAAATATCTCTTTATGTAACCCGATTGAGAATAGGTCACCTTAAGTAAATCCACTACACACACGAGTCGTAATGTCTCCTCCTTATCCAGTAGCATAGGCTCTATCTCCCTAGTTAATCATATCTCTTTTCACAAAACATTTCTTTCCTTATGTAGCTATTGACCAATGTCCTTAGAACTAAAAAAAATGCAATAGGTTAGTGGTATATACAGCAAAAACATTCAGGGCGAGCCCCAGCAACCGGGGAGTCGGGTTGGGTGAACCTCCCCCGGGAAAAGTTTGGATATTGAAGTCTTAAAAACACAGGCTTAAGGTATAGTTTAATATTGTAAGAATGATAGTTTCATTATATAAAGGTTAATATTTAGTGCACTTACAGAAAAGGAATTTCGCAATAGATTTGGAAAAAAAATAACCTAACTAAAAAGTATAAATTCTGTTATTGTTACTATAATTATAACCATTATACTGAAATGTAATAGAAACTAAGAGTTCAGCCTATAGAAAATAATAAATGGTAGTATATTTTTCATTTTTGTGTTTAAAATTTCGGAGGGCTTGAGCCCCCTGAGCCCTTTTCAGCATACATACGCCCTACAATAGGTTATATTTAAAACGAAGTCAGTAGAGACCAAAAGTGCCCAACGTTACTAATTGCAGGCGTATCGATTCTAATTTGTAGATGATGCAGATTTTTATCTGAATGTAAAGTGGCGTCTGTAGCTGATAGTCCTGAGAAATCCGCTACTCAGCAGGTATTGGGACGGGCCTGGCCAAACTGTACACAGTCCAAGCAAAGTGGTGGGTGCTTTTAATTTTACAGTCATTTCATTGCCGTTATAAACCTATAGAAATATTCAAACATCTTAAAACGTTCAGTTATTGAATAAATAAGAAAAACGGTTGACCATCTAGTCGGAGATATTTATTTTAATAATGTAACTTTTCGGCAACTAGTTCGTTGCCCATATCTAGCCTAAAAACAGAATTACATTGTTTTTAATTATTCATACAAAGTATACACATTGCAATAGTTTAAAACTTTATAAATTTCAATACAATGTAGACAAAAATATAATCCAATAACCCACCAAAGTAGTGAAGCGTAAAATTATCTAAAAAATTAGAAACAGTAATAACATTATTTATGCATAGAACACACGTAAAGATAACACAGTCAAACAATCAAAACAACAAAAAAAACGTACATAATAATCCGGGGCGTAGTTAGGATGGGCTGAGAGGGTATGACCCTTCCCACCCAAATAATTTTAGTAAACAATTATTAACTTATAAAACAGCTCTATGGGTGCTCAGAAAAACCTATTCCCTACGACTCAACAATTGTGTGAATTAAAGTGCCAAAATAACATAAAATATGGTTTCTAGAGTTACAAATGTTCAAAATTTAATGAAACTCATGTTAAATTCAAATGACTTTCATTTATAACAAGTAAGTTGAAAAACATTTTCAAGTCAATTCCTAATCAGGTTAACAAATATTTTATTAATTTTAGTTGCTTTTTATTAAATAATTACAATTAATATATGTTTATACATATGACTGAATAACAATATTAGGGTGGTAAAATAGAAACCGTCATTATTTAGTAAAATTAATTAACTAAATATAATTAATTATTTGATAAATTATCATTTGAAAAAACTGTTTTAACATTAAGTGCTGTTCATTATAAGTTTGAAAATTTGAAAATTTAAACAATATATATATATATATATATATATATATATATATCAAATATTTATAAGATATGCGTAGTTTCAACGGTAAACTCTTACGAAATTTATAAACCAAACAAATTAAAATATTTTTTATATATTATATATTAAATATACATAAATATATATTTATATATTAAATATGTATAAATATATATTTATATATTTAATATAATTAATACAAATTTAATAAATAAATTAATAATAAATTTATTAAATAATACATTTAATATTATATATATATACATATTTATATTTCTATATATTTTTTATATTTATATATATGAAATATTTATATATATTTAATATATAATACATAGAAAATATTATAAAATATATTTATATATAAATTTTGTAAAAAGAATAACACGATAGTTTAGTTATATATATATATATATATATATATATATATATATATATATATATACATATACATTTCATAATTTCATGAAAAGATTATTTTCAGTGACAGCTTTTTATAAAATTAAAAACCCAATCAAAAATAGAGTAAAATATCCCCACTCTTCTAGTCCGTAACTTACAGAAAACGATTTTATTATTCTTTTATTGTTTGTAATTGTGACTATAGTTACAACAGCTATATAGGTTTTATTTCGAAAATGTTTACATTTAATTCATAAACAATATTGCTGTTTAATTGTCGCGATTGGTTTCCTTTGACTCACTTTCCCCCACCAAACATCTGACGTTGAGGTGTTAGAAGCTGTTGCTTATCATTCTGTGTTCGGAGTTAGAAGTGGTAGCTGAAGTTGTTGATCTCTTCTACAGTACTAACAATGAGCAATTTTGATTTTGACAAGTTTTTGGACCAGCCGGCGGCAAAAGGTCAGTTCCTTAATAATTAGCAAACTAACTTTTCCTACTTTTAAAAGTAATTTAACCCAATAACTCAGATTATTAATATACTGTTGATGGTTAATCCAACTGTAATGATTGAGCTTACACCAATTCAATTCGCTAGCCCTCGTGTTGCAGAAAGGACGAAATCAAAATTTTATTTAATGAATAGAGTATTTTTATTTTATTAATTAAGTTCGACATAATATTAGTAAATCCCTTAACTATAAACAGCATCATTAAAATCAACACTATATCGATGATTGTTTTAGGGTTACGCGGTTTTTTTTACAGCACGGAAATGGCTTTGGTTATAGGCTTATTTTCTAATTAAAAAAATAAATGAATTCCCTAATTGAATTAAATATTATTAGCAAATAATTTCTTATGTAAATTTTGTAATATTGATTTATATTGAAATTCTTACATAACTTGTGTTTAATTTATTCTGTTAGGTAAATTATAATGTAAATTGCTAAAAGGAACTGAATTAAGCCTAATATAAAAACGCGGAAAAATTCCTAAACGTTAAGCTAGCATAAATTGAAAATGTTAACTATATTTTATATACTAACTATAATTTAATAATTTAATATTTTGATAACATTTTTATAATGTTTAGAGTGTTAAAAACCAAATGAAATCCGATCTGTATTGAAAATAAAACCTTAGACGACCTATTTTCAAGGTCATTGAATTTTTGCCATGATAGAACACTCAAGCAATATGGAGTAATGCAAATTTGGCTATTTCCTATTATTTATTTTTCTTTCAACTTGTTTCAAGTAATTAAGTCTAAATGGCCATAAATAAAGTCTAATATTTTTTATAATAAGGTATTTTAAAACTTTAAAAAATTGTTAGCCAAGATTTGAACATTTGTTAAAAAATTTTTAAAACAAAAGACATTTTTTTAAATAAATTAAATTCTGTAGAAGAATAATGATCTTATTTAGAATTCAAGGCAGTTTTTAAAAATGGTTACTTCAAATAATTCACAAATATTATTTAACAAACTATTATGTATTTTACAATATAACTTAATTAATATATATATTTTTTGTTTTCTTCAGTTAGTTAGAAAGATGCATGGTTGGGATTAGTAGTTTTAATGCATGTACTGTAGATATCCTTTAAATATGTACATATTTGTCTATTATACACTTCAGAAGATCTTGCCCCTTCAGAATGTTATGTATATTTTCAAGAATTCTAGGTCTAACCTGATTGCACAAACATTGAAGGTGAGACTAGATTTTTCTTCCTTCTATACCACCGCGTCATCAGTTGACTCGCTCTTTTCTTGGTAATCAAAAATTAATGTAGAATGATATTTCTCCTCCAGGTCTAGATTTTTGCAGAATAACCCTTTCATATATATTACTACACAGTTAAAAAGAAAATTTTAGTGCAAGGTGAGCCATATAATCCTGCTGTGGATTTTAGTCAGGCTCGACATCTGTATCACCCTTGTGTTAACGTATGTCGTCTTCTATATGATCTTTAATTTCACCATCATAATCATCGTAACCATTGTTTCTGTAAATAGACCTAATTGAAAATTTATTTCTCAATCATAACTAATATACATCACGGTTGTTATTCAATAAAATGTTCTTTATGATATAGAATACGGGAAAATAAATTTTAAAAAATATATTACAAAATAATTAAATTACAGGTGAAACGTATAATAACACATGTAATTTCTAAGGTGTAGTCTCTCAGACAACTGTTGAGCGCTAAAAGTTTGTCTAGTCACTGAAAATAGGCGAAGTATAGGGGAATATTATCATTGTGAAAAGAGATAGATGAGATTTTGATAAAGGTATGTTACTAAACACTTTTAAATGTTTTTAAACTTGCCTATAGTAGCACTTCCTTATGTTTGTTGAGGACGGCCGTTTTGGGAGATGTGTACCATTGTCAACTCAGACAACAGGAGTTACGGTCTGAGTTGACAATGGGACACATCTCCCGAAACGGCTCTTCTCAACAAACATAAGTATGTGCTACTATAGGCAAGCTTATAAGCATTTAAAAGTGTTTAGTGATAACTAGTGGCTCAAGTGAAGATGGAATCAACAAATAAAGGCATGTTGTCTGTGATACTACAGCACCATACTATTCTACGTTGAACCACTTTTTTCAAACTTTATTATGGTTTCTGAGTAGTCCCAAGTTTCGGGTTTGTTTTCGTTCAGCCATAGATGATCCCGAATGTTTTGCTTTCGCTATATTCAGAGCTGCGGGTGAAGCATCATCCATGTGGAAAGTATTTCAACTTCTCTTTTCATTTCTTTAGTTATCTTCTGATTTATGCAATAACAGAAATTTAAAAACATTCCTTAAACCTACAAATACATAATTTTGGTTAGCTTTAAACATTACTTAAAGCATCTATTCCTACCATGTTCATCGAGCGGTAAAGGATATGAGTGGTTTCTTGTGCAGTGTGAATATTTCATTAAGGATGCTGGAAATTGCCCTTCCCTTGCTGGCCAAGTGGTTTGTAGTCGAAATTGAAGTTGAAGGTAAAATAGTTTAGCTTGGTAATATTTTAAAAGATCTTGGTGACCTGGTTTTGTGGTATGTCGTTCTACTGTAGTTGGAAATTAAGTTATTTTGGGCTTCAGTTACAAGAATATTGGTTTAAAGGTTTGTTAAGTTAAATGATTGTAGTGTTAAGTTGTGCGTCTATATGCATTATGTCTTTATTTATAAAATCTGTCTTGTTTTCTTATTTATGTGCCTGTGTTGAAAATAATGAGTTATCTGATTAATTTGTCCACATGTTTTTCTAGTTTATATGCGAGTTCATTATAGAATTGTAGATATTGATTTAATTTACAATCGATTGGGTGTGGGTTTTGGGAGATCTTGTAGGGTAAGAAACACTTGTTTGAAGGCACAATTTTTATCTGCACTACTGAAATCCTTGCAATTGTTGTTTTTTATTTTCTTGATGTGATATTCTTCTGCTGGATATAATGTTAGTTGTATTATATATTTACTAATTATGTTGTTAGATTGATTTTATTATTTAGGGTTTACATTGTTGTTAAAGTGATGTCATTATCTCCTTTGGGAAGTGTAATTTTACTTTGTTGTGTTTTGTATTTGGCGTTGGTAGAAGTTTTAATTTCATTGTTTATGTTATTTTTATTGATTTTGTTTGTGAGCGTGGTTACATTTTTGTGTCATATCGGAATGTTACTTAGTCTTTATCAGATCGTTGTTCTGTGTTAAGAAATATCTTGATATATAGGTTGTTTTTTTATATTAATTGATTTCAACTTCATGTGAGATAATAGTTTTTAACTAAAACACTTGTACATATGTTGTTATGTTACACTTGCTTATAGTAGCATTTTCTTTTATTCTTGAATTTTGTAGTCCATTACGTTCGGTGAATTTTATTAATGACTTAAACAATAGTTTATGATTATCCGAACTTTAAATTTAGTAAATTTGTTAAAACTTACTGAGACAGAACATTTTCGATCGATATGTGCCGATCTTCATCAGTGTCTTCTGCTTGGAGATGTTGGGTCAAGCGGTGATGGTTTTAAAGGTTTTAAAGAACTTACATTTATGATTGTTGAGGACAGTGTTTTCAGGAAATGATAGTGACACTGGGACACGGAAGTTATGATCTGAGTTGACAATGGGACACATATCCCAAAAAGAAATGTTGAAAATAAGTGGTACTGTAGCAAGTATTACATATGTACAAGTGTTTTTCAGTTATAGAGTCTTCTGTTCAATTCATATACTAAGGTATAAATTAGGCCTTTTCCTATTATATCCATGATTATTTTGTGAATTTATTATCTTTGAGGTTAACTATAAGGGGAGAGTATTTATATATGGTTTGAACATAAAAAAAATTGTACAAACATTCCTAAAAGATTTAAAAAGTTCATTTAAAAGTAATTACCGGTAGAACAAAACACCCAATAAAAAATGAAACTTGCAGTTTTTGGGTTATACATCTTGAAACATTTTTAGTAATATATAATTTTTGATTACACTTGGCAAAAAACCACTACTTACTGAAAGTTTTCTGTAGACATGTTTTGTGCTAGATTAGTGCGTTGTTCAATGCTGTTAGTTATAAACGAGACTTGCTTAGGCGTGTTATATTATTGTGAGTTTGTAGTGTTTTTGCTCATAGAGTGGTTAGTTATATGTTCAATTATAGTTTCTAATTATAAGTGTGTTTTAATGTTTAAATGTGTTGCAGTTGGTTTTTTGTGATGTTTGTATATTTTAAAGTTTTCTGTTGTGTTAAGTTTATAGTTTTTCTTAATGAAGTGTAGAATATTTAGATTTCTATCAATTTTCGCGTATGTGTGTAGTGTGTCCTTTATATAAATCGGTTTTTGTTAAAAAGGGGTAAGTTACAGTTTTAAAGCTTTTTAAAAATTAAGAAAAAACTTTCAACATTTTATATTTACTAAATTTAATTATATTTGTTGATTCCGTCTTCATGTGAGCGGAACTTTACAAGTGTAAATTTTATAGTTGAAACAACTTTTTTTTGTAGCACTAATGTTACCGAACAATCTGTTAAACTTATACTATATTTGTAAAACAGGTTTCTGTGTAATTAAATATTGAAATTCATAAAAGTACGCCATTTAAAAAAAATGTTAAATTGAATACAATAATCTTCTCAAAAATGATATAACAAAACTCCAAAGCATTGAAAATTATGTAATCAAATAGACTCCATTACAGGTATTATGTTTTGATAAGTGAGCATATTACATAAAATATCTATGAAAATATAATTATTTTTTATCATCAATAGACTCCGGTTCAAAGTCAGTGTCATCAAATTCAGCTGGTTTTTTTTGAGGTCCAATTCTGCATGGCTTCATAGTATTGTTTACTCGTTAAGAATGTACTTCATAATTTCTAGTATTTTATTTTTTTAACATGAAATTTTTTAGCTAGATACGTAGATCATTGGGTAACTGAATTGTGTTTGTTTTCAAGTAGGAAGGAGCCAACTGTTAATATTAGAGTATGCTTGAACAAATCCTTTTTTAAAATTATAATCAAATTGAAACAATGTGCTTAGATGAAAATTTACCTTTTCTGACTCTTCGCTTTTTTGCATTTTGTCGTTTAAGAATTACATCATTTTTTGTAATAAACATTAAAAGCCAAAGTTTCTGAGCTTTTGATTTCGAGTACTGTACACTTATCAAATCCTGATGTACTGGATTTTATGTGTTGCGAGATCTGGTTTACAGTGTATGATGCGGTCATGTGCTTTAGAGATTTTGAAATAAATGGCGAAAAGCTATACCCACAGACAAGATAGCCTTGTGTAACTTTAATAAAACTGTCTGAGGTTAAAAAAAAAGAATCTAGACAAGGCCTGATTTTTATTTTAGACTCTGCAGTTATCACAGAAAACCCACAATTCTAACTATTTTTCAAATATATTTTAAAATAGTTATTTAAAATTCAAGTAACCTCTTTGAGGCCCTTTTTGCTATTCCTTTGAGACACGAATGAATACTAGTTTAACTGTCTTTAATTTTATGTATGCTAAATAGGTTTAGAGAAAGTTGTCTTAGGTGGTACAACTTTTATACTGGCATTTTTAAAACTTTAATGATACAATATTATTTGTAAATATGTTCTAATACCTGTTAGTCGCACAAGGTTGTAATGATTATGTAATCTTAAAGGATGATCCATAGATCTGTTTGCTTCAAGTTCAAAACATTCAAAGGGGTTAAAAAAAAAAAATGTTTATAAATTCTTTTTTCTTCCATATTTAAAAAGTACTTAATTAAGTGAATACGTAATTGCTTACTTCCTGAGGCCTTTCAAAACATTCGTTCCTTTTATGAAGCTAACTTTCTTCTGGTGGCATCGGTTAGGTACAAAGCCTGTAACAGGTAGGATTTATGACTGTGGAATGGGGTGGGTTATTTTGGTTGTGTGTCATTTAATGGGAAGGCTGTTGGCTTCAAAGTGTGTGTAATCATTTAATATGTTTTCTACATATTAAATACTACATTTGTATTTCTACATTTGTATTTCTATATTTGTATATCTCATATTTTTCTAAGGTTAATTTTTTACTTTGTTTTAATTTGTGTAGAACATTTAAATTAGTATGTATGTCCGTGTGTGTGTGTGTGTATTGCATGTTTTTTAGGTGTTTTGTGTGGCTGGATTTTGGGTTTGTTTGTTTTCTTTGGGTAATGTGTTCTTCGAAGTGTGTTTAGAATGACCTGCCGGTTTGGCCGATGTATTAGCTGGGACATTCGTTACATGTTAATTTGTAACTACCTGATAGTTTGTATTTGTCAGTTTGTTTTTGACAAGGTTGTATGTGCTGTCTTAAAATGTTTGTTTGTTGTTTTGTAGGATATTTGGTAGTGGGGTTTTTTGAAGGTGAAGACAATTTTGTGTGTGTTTTTGTTGTGGTAGGTGAGAGATATGTATTTGTTGTTTTTTATGTGGTTTTTCTGCGTGGCCGTTTGATGGTGTTTCTTTTTTTTTCTTTGATAGGCAGAAGGCACAGGTTGTTTCTTTCAGCTTTTGTGGCTTTGATGTTCATTGGATCTTTTGCTTATACTGTCTCTGAGTATATCGTCAACTTTGTACTTAAGATATTTTTGTAACCTTGATATTTGAAGTTTGCCTTTAAGGTGTGGTGTTGTTAACTCTTCACATTCATTTTTGACAACACCCTGTGACTAACTTTTTTTTCTAGGTTAGAATTTTGTTAACATAAATCATATATGAATTGGTAAATGTACTGTTTTACAAAGTTACCCTCCCAGTGTTTTTCGGCTATAAGACCTACAGTTCCACATTTCATCACTGGCATTCTCTTACTGCTCTTTTAATTCGGTTGAAACATTACTGGTTTCCTAAATATCTAAGAAACAATTCAGGTTTCATATGTTATAAAAACAAGGTAAGTGAAGGAGAAAAATGGTAAACTAGTGTACTAATATAATGTACTAACACTATTCTAACATAGCATACTAAACATTTGTATAGTGTACTAAACATTTTTCTAACAAACCTTATCAAGGAGACACAACCAAGTTTACTTTAAACACCTGCACAGTACTTTTATGGTTGGTAGAAATTGGGGGTGAGGGGGTAGAATCCTCTTTGTGGCTCTTTGCCATGGCTTGACATGCGATTCGGAAACTAAGTTGGCTGACTGTCAAATGTTTATGAATCTAGCATTAAGCCCAAATAGAAATCTTCAGTATAGAACCAATCGTGTATAGAATCAGGACTACGTGGAGATTTGAGTTTATACAAACCTATGAAAGCTTGAATTATTTCTTTTATCATTGCAAAACATGAATTTTCAGACCTATTATTCCTTCGAGTTAGAGTTGTTAGTAATTACTAGTATTATAGAATAACAAATATTAGAAAAATTATAGCTCATAAAAAACAAGTTTACGTTTTTAGTATTTTTACTAGCCATACTTAGTGGTGCTTTTTGTTCAAAGTTAAAGAAAAAAGTTCATGGGAAAGATAAGTTATGTTAGGATACCTAAGGAATATTTTTCACTATAGCTAACAACGCAGATCTCAGATTCTTTAAACACAACACGATTAAAACGTAAAAAAATTACTGAAACACTTGTAAATATTAACAAACCAGATTATAGTAGCACTTACTTATATTTGTTGAGGACGGCCGCTTCGGGAGATGTGTCCCATTGTTAACTCAGTGAGTTACGGTCTGAGTTGACAATGGGTAAAGATAAGTTATGTTAGGCTATCTAAGGAATATTTTTCACTATAGTTATCAACGCAGAGCTCAGATTCTTTAAACACAACACGATTAAAATGTAAAAAAATTACTAAAACACTTGTAAGTTTTTTTTACAAACTTGCCTATAGTAGCACTTTCTTATATTTGTTGAGGACAGCCATTTCGGAAGATGTTTCCATTGTTAACTCAGTGTTAACTACAATTTTTATCTCATCGCATTATGTCAAACAAAGCCTTATTTCATTTAAGCGGTTAGGTAAACAATCAAAACTTTCGATATTAGGCACCGCTAAACCCTCGCTTAATGTGTCAACTTCCTTTGCATAGTAAGAGAGGGAGAGTATGTTGTGAAGTGAGTTCATTTGGGATTTTCGAGCCATATCTCTCAATATGGCAACTTAGCATGCCTTTCATGAGACTTTTTCTTATTGGGCACTAGAAACATATAGTGTACGAGGTAAAACCTTGCAGCATAGAAGATTTAAAGGAATCAATCATGACTGATACTCAACAGATTCTATTTAGAAATTCTGACAAATACTTTTCAATCTTTTAAGCGACAAGCAGATATTTGCATCCAGAATAATGGAGCCCATCTCAGTGATGGTGTTTTTAAACAATAGCACTCGCATAAAATAATTTTCAAAGTACTTCCCACTCTTGTTTTAATACCCAAAAAGTATAATAAATTACTTTTTTCATTCAAAATGTTCAAGCTCACAAAAGTAAATATAATTTAATGTAAAGGAATTATTTATAATTCCATTAAAATTATTTATAATTAGGGTAAAATATTTAATTATATTTTTAATAAAATAATTAAAATTTTAACACCTAACATGTACTAGTAAGTAATAATTATGTGTAAAATAAATATATACAATAGTGAATATTGTGTTATCCATTTGTAATAAAAAAGACCAAATCAACAGAAAACTGATACTTTAATAATCTTAAATGGCTAATAATTGTTTATATATGTATGTGTAAATTTTTTCTCGGAAAATACTCCAAAGATATTCATAAAAAAATTGTATATAGGAGGTTTTAAACTCAGGAATCCAGTGGGCTAGGTCAAAATTTGCTGAAAAATCGTTATCATCAGTTTTTGAAAAATTGTATATATATATATATATATATATATATATATATATATATACTGATATATATGCTGATAAATATTCCTTTGCGGATGGAAAAATATGATGAATAGTTATTATCTGGAGTACATCCGTTCATTCTACAGTGCATAAAATTGCCATTCTGATGTTTTGCTAGAATCTCATCTAGCATTGACTAGGTGAACTCAACAACAGTTGAAGAGCGAGTCAAAGATTTTATGCACTGCAGAATGAACGGATGTACTCCAGATAATAACTATTCATCATATATATGTATGTTTTTATAAATTTTTTGTCGTAAACTACTGTAAATATTTTCACCAAAATTGGTATATAGGGGATTTTTAACCTCAGGAATCCTGGGCTAAGTAAAAATTTGCTGAAAATCGCCATAATTGGTTTTCTAAAAATTGTAATATATATATATATATATTTGTAAATTTTCTCTTGGAAACCATTCTAGGCATTTTCCCAAAAATTTTTATATAGGAGGCTTTTAACCTCGGCAATTCAATCGGCTAAGTGAAAATTTTCTGAAAACTTGGTCATCATCAAGTTTTCAAAAAATTGTTTGTAATATTTTTCTCGAAAACTACTCTAGCGATTTCAGTAAAATTAATATATTTAAGGAATTTTTAATCCGAGAAACCCAATGGGCTAAGTAAAAAATTTGTGAAAAATAGTCATCAAGTTTTTGAAATTTGTTTATCATTGGAAACTACTCCAAGGGTTTTCACAATAATTGGAATATAAGGGGTTATTAACCTCAACAATCCAATGGGTTAAGTGAAAATTTTCTGAAAAATCGTTATCAAGTTTTTAAGAATCTTTTAATATCCAAGCTACTTTAACGATCTTCACCAAATTGGTATATTGGGTGTTAACCTCAGTAAATCAATGGGCTAAGTGACATTTTTAAGGAAAAATCATTATCATCAAGTTTTCAAAAATTTTTAATAAGTTCATATTTCTCAACAATTACATTGGACTCAAGCAAGAGTCAACTTGAGTATACTATGCAAATACATCAATTCCCAGTTAGACCAGCATTTCCATTGACAATAAGTCACAGAGGTAAACTTTTGAATATGTTGCTATCGACTTAAGAAGCTCCGTTCTTATGCACGGGATGCTGTAGGGCCATTCTGTAGGATTAGAAATAGTAGCTTGAAAATTCTTTTTCCAAATGATAATCCACATCATACACAAAACATAATGTTTAAAATTTCGGACTTAATTGGAGTATGACCCGATCGTAGATCGGTTTCCTGATATTAATAAACTATTAAAGTAGTTACTTTTTTTAACTGTTCAAATATAGTACCTCAGCTTAGATATACAATATATGTGGAAGAACTAACATGGAAGTAGCCTATATGCAACATAATTTACAAAGTGGGCTTTATAGCTTTGCTTGCTTTTAGAATACACACATCTTTAAAATGGAAGGTCACCTATTATTACATCACCTAATTCAATAATTTTATATGGAATAGAAGTCGGGGCAGGGGCTATCAGAATTTATTTTTTGGATATGCACAGTTTAGGGAGTTGTGACTACTCAGAAATTGTTTAAAATTTAAATTTTGTTAGTCACTTAAACAATAGTTTATGACTATCCGAATTTTAATCAAAGTTCGGATAGTCATAAACTATTGTTTAAGTGATTAATAAGATTCACCAAACGTAATGGACTATAAAATTCAAGAATTCAATTTTGTGTTTGTGGGCATTTTTACTCTTAGGGCAAATACATATAATAATCTAAACAAGAGTAATTATTTGCTATTTAATGGATTATAAATTTCGCTGTAATATTATCAGCACTTCTTTTGATCTTAAATGGAAAACATATACCTTTTAAAATAATTGACCAACGAAAAAGCATATAACTCTAACACTGTTACTTTTAAAACTAACAAAGCAGGCTCTGACCTTTAAAATTAAAATAGTTTATCAATTTTAGGAGAATACATTTAATTCTCTATAAGCGTCACAAGCCTAGTTATTAGCAAATCATATTAATAATCAAAGTAAATCATACAACTCAACTCAGTGATAAACTTAATTAAGCTATATGTTCACATATGGCAGTTCATTGAACCAAGTTCAAATTAACATATACGATGACCAAACTGCAATTTTCTGTCCTTCTTGGAAGTGAATTGATCAACGACAGTGCATTGCTTGATTCCTCTTCAGTGGATAATATTCCCAGACTATTCAGTCTCTGCCCACTCATTGCAGCCTTAACTTTGATTTTATTTTTCTTATTGTGGAATAGTTCTGTCAGCAGTCACTGTAAATAAGGGTATAATATGTTATAACTCCTTAAATTATGAGAAGCTGGTTAAATCTTTTAACATATCCATACCACTTTTAGAGCCATTAAACATCGGTGACCTGTCCTTCATAACTCTGACGCATGCACATGTAAATGTTGTACCATTAAAACTCAAAACAAGGATTTTTAACAAATAAATATAAAATAGATGGCTAGCACTGTGACTACTAGGCCTACTTGTTGGAGCCGCTAGTTGCCTATCGATAAACCTCTATAGTCTGAGTAAATTTGGTTTCAGGTTCTAAATAATCGTGATGCAAAAAGAGTTTTAAACTGTGGTTTAATAATGCTTAAAATCTTTGACTTTGATGTTTCAAAGCAATTTATTAACACCCTTTCAGAATAGCTATTCAGTTATAGTAGTTTATTATGATTTACTAGCGGTATTTTTCTATTTTATATAGAGATCGGTTGTTTAAAATTTTACTGTCATCAAATAGTAACTGGTGGCTGTAATATTATTGAAAATGTTTTTTCTACCAATTTTTGTATGAAAATGAAAAAAAACTATTGCATGATTTAAATGTGCAAAAACATCTTAACATGTATGTGATAATGAAGTCAATGCAGTCATGAAATTTCTCAGGGGCAAACCTTTCTTTAGGTGTCCACATTTTTGAGAATAAAATAAAAATATTATGGAAAACAATAAAACTAGCGAAAATATTGATGTCCTGTGAAAACTGAGTTTTTAAACTTACCAAATGCATTATTTAAGTAAGTTTATGAAAATATACTGAGTTTGAATGTTTTCTATTGCACTAAACAATCAAAGATGATGAACAAGGCAACTATAATTTAAAGTTTCTTGATGTAATCATCTTGGATTCACTGATTAAACTATATTAAAAAAGTACTTAACTAAGTGCATAAGTAATGGCTTACTTGCTGACGTGTTTCAAAACATTCGTTCCTTTTAATATAATTATAATTTATTAACATAAATAAATTCAACATGAATTATTCGCTTTATAAGATCTACTCTACAACTAACACATCTAATGAAATTAAATTGCATTTCTTGGACTTCAACGCTGCATAGAAAATTTTGTTATTTATCCCTCAAAACCTGAATCTGTTACTTAATTCTATAATTAATCTGTTTATAACTTCTATTTGGAACATTCTGAAAAAACCTTCAACTTATGAATATACAATGCACTTTCCTTTTTCTCATAGAATTCTTATAAAACCCAATAGAGTAGAGTCTCGATAATTCGAAGTTGATTGGACTGAGACCCCCTCGGATTACAAAAAAATATGTTCCTTAGGAGTTTTAATGAACCCTAATACTATAGGTAATTAAAAATGCACTAAATAAGATTAGAGAACTTTATATGAACATTTCTTTGAAACCCAATTCATCATTTTCTATCAAAATGATAAAACAGGCACAACAAAAATAGGCTTGCATTCAACAGAAGCTAGAAATATCAGGACTTGGAATTTCAAGACTCTATTGTATGTGTACAATCCTCTACTCATGTAAATTTGCTGTGTCATCTTTATATTCTGTATAAATAACTTGTCAATTTGTATAATACACATCATAAAGTGTATTCAAGAAGTTAAAAGGAGCTACCTTAGTATCTAATAATAATCAAAATAAGGGACTGTATGACCTCTGATCTGAAAATACTGTCGTATTGAATAATAAGACTTCCAGACTATAAAAAGTAAGGTTTAATCAATCTTTGTGAGTCGTTCGCCCCTTCAACATAATTGTTTGTATGTAAACATTCCCCAGAAACATATTTACACATATTTGATGAATACTTGCAAATAGGTAAAATGGTCTATAGAGTTTTGAGCCTGAATGGTATATTTTGTTCTGAAAGTAAGATTCCGATACATAAAAGAATTCTTGAATTTTGTAGCCCATTACGTTCGGAGAAACTTAATTAATCATTTTAACATTGGTTTATAACCATCCAAACTTTAAATTTTGTAAATTTGTAAAACACTTACTAAGACAGAACGCTTTCGATCGCTATGTGGCGATCTTCATCAGTGTCTTCTGCTTGAGGTTGTTAGGTTAAGTGGTGGTGGTTTAAAAGGCAAGTTTTTGATAGTATCAAAGAGAACAAACCCAAAACAAATCACACATACTCATTGATACTGTTGAAAACCTGCCTTTAAAACCATCATGGCTTAACCTAGCAACTCCAAGCAGAAGACACTGATGAAGATCACCTCACTGCGATCGAAAACGTTTTCTCTCAGTAAGTTTTTACGAATTTGCAAAATTTAAAGTTCGGATAGTCATAAACTAATGTTAAAGTGATTACATAAAACAATGTTTAAAAGTTAAATCACCTCTTGAGTTGAGAGTTAAAGTTTATTCAACTTTAATACATTTTATGCTTTGTAGAGTAATCATGTAGTTGGAAAGACCAAAGTTATGATATTTTTATGTTTCTATACCACTCGTATACTATTCATACGTCAAAATAATGCTGACGGTCAAACAGGTAAATAAATTTGTCCGAATATTTTTTTCTGCATTCATAAACGTGTGGTTTTGAAATGCTTCAACTGATTTTTTTTACTGGGCATAAATTAACAGTTATATTATTTAGAAGAATAGGACACTGTAGCCTTAAAAACCACGCTTATCTAAATGTCTCATTTCTAACAAAACCATATTTATATACCATTTTATCGGCACTTTTACCTTTCTATTCTTCTTTAAACCAGTAGAGTAAAACTTTTACACTTTTTAAAAAATGTTTTAACTTGCCTATAGTAGCACTTACTTTGCTTGTTAAGGACGGCCGTTTCGGGAGATGTGTCCCTTTGTCAACTCAGACCGTAACTTTTTTCCTTCACATCTCTTTCAACATACAGTGTATAAAACATAAAATCACACCCAATTACGCCAAAATACAAATTAAAAACAAAAATAACAACCCAGCTGCTATAAAAACCACACACTAAGCTCAAACACTATACATCAAATGTTAAAACATTTTTTAAAAAGTGTAAGTGATTACTAGTAGCTTATGCGAAGATGGAATCAACAAAAGTAAAACTTTGTTTAACGTCACTCTTTTAACCGTCAGTTTCTGTTAACCATCATTGCTGTAACAGCATAATAACACTGTAATAACAAAGTGCTTTAAAGTGCAGTGACGTGTTCGCTTTGCTTGTTAACCTGCATGAACTATTTCACCTGTAAGTTTATATTACTGTACATTATTTTGCCACATTTGGAGTTACTGGGCAAATGTTTATATCATGTAATAAATAGTTTTATTTGCTTTTATAATCGTGTTTAATTTCTTTTCGCTCCAAAATGTATTACATTACTGTGAGAATGATATCTGTCTAAAATATAATTGATTGAGGTTACTTACACTTTTAAAACGTATTTTTAAACTTGCCTATAGTAGCACTTATTTTGCTTGTTGAGGATGGCCGTTTCGGGAGATATGTCCCTTTGTCAACTCAGACCGTAACTCGGTCTGAGTTGACAAAGGGACACATCTCCCGAAACGGCCGTCCTCAACAAGCAAAATAAGTGCTACTATAGGCAAGTTTAAAAAAACTTTTTAAAAGTGTAAGTGATTACTAGTAGCTCACGCGAAGATGGAATCAACAAATGATTGAGGTTATGTTTTGGAGGAATAATACACTGTTTCTGCTATCTGTCTATCTTCTCAACCGTCACAACCACGGTCCTGACAATGATGGTTAATCGAGGTTTACTGTAGTTCAAATGTTTTCAGTTCCTCTCTTTCAATTCATGAGAACCTTATGAGAAAGTCCATGTCCTAAGATTTTACATTTTACACAAATCTAGTTAATTGGTTTCAACCTTCCCTTCTTAGAAATAGTTTTTTATTATGACTTAATAATCAGAATTATTCTATGCCATAAACATTTCTAGCCCCTCTACAATTGAAATTCGTTGTCTGACTATCCAACGTAATTTCCACTCTTAACACTCACTGTACCTTACCTATTCAACAACCTTAAGTTTGATTTTCCCCTTCCTTGTGTACCATATTTAACTATATCCACCAATACATTCTCGACTATTTTGTTTGGTTATTAGCGGTTTAGATTTGTTCTCCACCTTTAGGACTTACATTATAGGTTCATCAATCTGTAGGAGTATATTTTTTTCAAGTCTTAATTGCAACATCTCATCTCATATTTATTTGTAAATGCGAATACACTTAAACCGGTATTAAAAATGTTTATATTATGATTTAAATCAAATTAGAGAATGAGAGCAATTCAAAACAGCGTCTATTGGCTAAAATGATTCTTCCTCTTTCCTAAGTTATTTATAGAGTTTAAATGTTTACTAAGATATTTATGATTTCACACTACTTTCAAATGATCTTCTCCAATATAAACTATCCTTTGTTACTCATTTGCACCAACCAGTTACTAACTTCTATAACTGAATTTAACTGATTTATCCGGTTTGCCATTTCATTTGCAGATTCATCCAGATCACCAAATGGTCAAATGGTCTATTGATGAATATCACTAACACATGCCAGAAATTTTACTATTATATTGAATATATATATTGTTATAATTCGCATCATTAACATTTTATTTTCTGTGTAAAAGCCATGTTAAACAGCCTTTCAAACCCCCTTATAAACAGCAAACCAATACCCCTGCTGACTATCTTTTTTCAACAATGAACTTATATCTCAGATTTTACCTTCACTACACATCTTACATGTTTCATTGTAAATTTATTTAAAGGAAATTACTTTGATGGTGTACCCAATTCTAACAAAGTTGATTGTAGTAATCATCTTGATTTTACTGATTAATTACTGATTAAATCATAAGTAATTATTTAAAGATCTAAGTGAAAACTATTAATTTACTAGCTGACGGGCTTTGAAATTGTCGTTTCACTGACCAATCTACATTTATGTACGCAGCACTCCTATACCACACTCCTCCACACCTATAAATCACAAAATGAGCACCTGTAACCCGAGAGAACGAAACTTGTAGCAGGTTATGGTATGTCAATGAAGTGACCTTTCAGTAAGAAAGTACATGTTTTTAAATTTAACATCTCATAATCATCTACTTACACTGTCATAATTCTACTTGAAATCAATTAAGACACAACAGTATTTATTTTACATTGTATGACCTTCTTAAACCATATTTTCAATAGTTGAATTGGATCACAGGTGGATTGGTATTTACTGAAATATGATTGGTACCTTTCTATCAGTTAGTCAGTATACGAAAGTTAATCTTTGATATAACATGGTAGATGGAATTTTATAGACAACATGATGACAAAAAAGAAGAAGTTTATATGAATGGGGGGTGTGCTGCTAGCTGGCCGTGGCTCTGAAACTTGTGAACATTCAAAACATTTCTGTAGTATGATTTACTTCCGTTACTTCAATTCACTTCACTTAACCCAAGGAAATGTGGTTGTATACATTATCTGATAACATATCTAATCTGGAAAACCGAATGCTAAAAAGGGATGTTTATGTTTGATTTTCACGTGAGCTACTAGCTCTTAACTAAAAACACTTATAAATATGGTACACTTGGCCATTGTAGCACTTACTATTATAATTGTTGAGGATGGCTGATTCGGGAGACGTGTCCCATTGCCAACTCAAACTGTAATGGTTTTAATATTAAAACCCCTACTGTCTTTTTAAATGACTATAATTAAATAATACTTAACTAAGTGAATAGCTAAGGGTTTACTTGCTAACGAGTTTCGAAATAATCGTTCTTTTTATGAAGCAAAGCCTCCACTGGAAGCATCAGACAAAGTTTAATAGATTGTTGCATAAGATTTATGAGCGTAGTGGGGGTAGTATAAGAGTGGGAGTAGGTTAAGTTGGTTGTTTGCTATGTATTGGAACAGGGTTTTGGTTTCAAAGTGTGTGTGATCATTTAATATGTTTCCTTTATCTATTGTGTTGTGTTTGTATATTTCATATTTTTCTATAGTTGTTAGTTTTTTACTTTGGTTTAATATGTGGAGAATATTTAAATTAGTATCTGTGCCCATGTATTTGTGTTCCATGTTT
Source organism: Prosapia bicincta (assembly GCA_036971475.1). Taxonomy (NCBI): domain Eukaryota; kingdom Metazoa; phylum Arthropoda; class Insecta; order Hemiptera; family Cercopidae; genus Prosapia; species Prosapia bicincta. The sequence continues at coordinate 267,758,804 of JBAIZL010000004.1, read as the reverse complement.
TTTAGATGTGTTGCTTAGGTGGATTTTGGATTTAGGTTGTTTATGTCATTGAAACCTGTGAACACACAAAATCCAGCTATGCAATATTTCTACAAAACATGCAACACACATACGCAGACATACATAATAGTTTAAATATTCTCCACATATTAAATCAAAGTACAAAACAAACAACTATAGAAAAATATGATATATACAAACACCACACAACAGCTAAAGAAAATATATTAAATGACCACACACACTTTGAAGCCAACACCCTGTTCCATTACATAGTATACAACCAAATTTTCTTACCTCCATTATACTCATAAATCTTATAGCAACAACCTAATATACTTTGCGTCACGCTGCCAGTAGAAGCTTTGCTTCATAAAAGGAGCGATTGCTTCGAAATGCATCAGCAAGTAAGCCCTTAGTTAAGTATTATCTAATTATAGTTTAATCAGTAAATTTAAGAACTCAAGAACACACCCATCCGTCCACTAATCAATCACACACATGCACCGTCACATAAGCTAGCCAAATACATAGACAAACTTATCAGAGACAACATAGACTTTCACAATCACACTTCCATATCCTATAACATAGACCTCATTCACAAAATTCAAGACATCCACATACCCAATAGAACAAACACTCCACACACTACAAAATATGCTCACAGCAAACAACACTCCACATAAACTCACACATGAAATCATCACACTCACCAAACTCATCACATCACAAAACTACTTCACATACCAACACAAATTCTACACACAGAAGACGGCCTCCTTATGGGTTCCCCCATCGCAGGCATCTTAGCAGAAATATTCCTACATCATATGGACAACAATACATTTTACAGACTAATAATCACACACATAAAATAATTTATTACCATAGATATGTTGATGACATTTTAATATTATACAATGGCAACAAACGGCAAATCAAACAACTACACAATTACATTAATACCATACACCAAAACCTCACATTTACCCTCGAATTAGAAGAAAACAATAAAATAAACTTTCTAGACCTTACCATCACCAAACATAACACCAGACACAATTTCAAAATATACAGAAAACCAACAACTACCTATATTGTCATACATAATACATCTAACCACTCCACACAACACAAACACGCTGCATTTAATCATATGTTACACCACCTAATCAATATACCAATGCTACAGAAAGACTACGACGAAGAACTTAATACCATAAAATACATCGCTCAACAAAACGGCTACCAACATACACTCATAGACAACATACTCAGGAAAATAAAACATAAACACCATCAACGACCACACAGACAAACCACACAAACAACAAATACATATCCCTCACCTATCACAACAAAAACACACACATACAGTAGCCTCCACATTCAAAAAACTCCATTACCAAATATCCTACAAAACAACAAAAACTTTAAGACAGCACATACAACTTTGTCAAAAAGAAACTGTCAAATACAAACTCTCAACTTAACCTCGCCTTAACCACACAAAAACACAGTTTCAACATTTACAGGAAACCCATAACAACAGATACACTTATCCACAACACCTCAAACCACCCTACACTAACACGCTGCCTTCAGATCCATGCTCCTTAGACTTAAAGTAGTCCTAATGACCACCGAAAACATAAACAAAGAACTAGACACAATTAAATATTTAGCATACACAAAATGATACAACACCACAATAATAGACAAACTATGGTACAAAATACAAAAAAACACTAAAATTAACACTACAGACAGAGAAAACAAATACATCACATTACCATACATAAACAAAACAACAAACAAAATAGCCCGCAAATTTCAAAAAATAGGATATAAAATAGCATACAAAATAAATAACAAGCTACAATACAAAATACAACAAAACACCAACAACAAAGATAAACTATCAAGCACCAGGTGTATACTAACTGAACTGTGACGAATGTAACAAATTCTACATTGGACAAACAGGTCGCAGCTTTAAACGAAGAGTCAAGGAACACAAACAAAACACCAATTCAACATTTTACAATCACATAAAAGAAACAGGACACAAATACACAGACATTTACCATAACCTAGAAATCCTACACATCAACAAAAAAGGACCACATCTCAACACACTAGAAAAATATGAAATTTACAGACACACAAAAACCTAAAATACAAACATATTAAACAAACAAACACAATAAAAATCACACATAATCTTTGATACCATCGAAAACCTACCTTTAAAACCGTCACCGCTTGACCCGACATCTCCAAGCAGAAGACACTGATGAAGAACGGCCCATAGCGATCAAAAACGTTCTGTCTCAGTAAATTTTAACAAATTTACTAAATTTAAAGTTCAGATAGTCATAAACTATTGTTTAAGTGATTAAGAAGATACACCGAACATAATTGACTACATATTAGAGAATTTGTATATTATTCTTGTTTAAGAAATATTTATTTTGTTTTCTTGATTATTGTAACAAAAAAGTTTATTTACAATATAGGCTATAGCTTTATATTTGGCAATATTACAAACAGACATTTTAATTACAGGTGTGATTTTTGCTCTAAGAACTTAGCCAAAAAACAACAAAATGCTGTGATAATTGTGGGAAAAGTGTGTGCAAAGACCATTTAGTTGATGTATGTGAAGAGTGTTTTGGCATATAAGAAAGGAAATAATATTGCATGAGTTTGTTCATATCTTATATAGTATTAAAAATATGTTTAAATAATTTTTTTAGTTATAAGACAAATTATTTTACTGATATTGACCTGAAAACTAGTTGTAAAAAATTACCCCGCACGAGCTCTGGTGTTACGGGTATTAGCACGAGTCCTCTACTGTTAAATAAAGAATGTGATTCTGATAAAAGTTAACATTTCAAATAATTTGCAATTAAGTGAGATATATTGAAAGAAAAAGATGATTACATGAATTGAAAGTAAAAGTGAATGCGGTTTTAAAATTTGGTTATGTAGTGAGGATAGTTTGTCACCTATTGAGTTGTTATCAACTCTCCATATTTATCAAGCCACTTGGTTAAAATGTTCAGAAGTATTGGCAGCCAAAACAGATTGTGATACATTATGAGGGCAACAAGGTGGGGGCTTCTTTGTTTGAATGCTGTTAGCTGGTTGTAGTTGCACCTGAAATGAAAATTTTATAAACTTTGCAAACTTCACTGTAGTACGCAAAGTTTAATAAACCTCGTTAATCTATGGTAATATGAGTGTAACCACTAACCAATAAGATGTCTAGTCCGGAGGACCAAGTAGTAATCGAGAATGGTTTTATTATGGTATTGATTTAATAAAGAGCTGTATTTTGATGTTAATACTCTGTTTATTGTGATATAATTTAAAATAAAAATTAGATAAATTAAACTGTATTATAATTAGGTTTTTATTAATTGACTCGTGATGGAAATACTAACCAATTTTTATACGATACATTTGATACTATATTCAAATACGTGACGAAAAATATATCGGTCTACCACAAGCCCGAAATTGTTTCATCTGATTTTTTGGAGGTGGGAAAAGGAGTGCCAGCTGCCACAGATTAATTCTTTCTGTGGTATCTAAATAGTGCTGATCGAAAACACCATCCTATATTAAAAATCTGGTGAGTATCTAGACTAACATGGAAATGAATTAAAATAGCATAGGCTCTACCATAGATATTTCTAAAGAAATAATAAAATTTTTATAGGTATTTCTAAAGAAATAATAAAATTATAGACAATAATAAACAATCTCCAAGAAAAAAAAATAGAGGGGATGTGACATTTCAGACACAAAAAAGTACTTACCATGAATTCTATTATTATTTTTATTTAGATCATACTCCATAAAATTAAGAAATTGAAAATGAATACAGTAATACCTCAACCTACGCTAACCCGTCTTAGGCGATTCTCAAGAATGCAGTTTTAAATCACGCTGTCCGAGTTACGCAAAAACTGGCCTGTTCTGGAGGGAAATGCTTATGAAAACTTTTATAGCTCATGAAGAGAGAATATTTGCAGGTTTTAAGGCTGCCAAAGACCAATTGACAGTGATATTTGACGCAATAACAGCTGTCGACTGTAAGTTGCAATCTCTCATAGTTTATCGCTCAGAAAATCCAAGGTCATTAAAAAATATTTCTAAAGCTTGCCTGTGACTTGGAAGTCGAATCGGAAAGCTTGGGTGACAGCTTCCCTTTTTGAGGACTGGTTTGGTCATCATTTCATACCTCAAAACTTACGTTATTATCGGTCTAAACAAATTCCTTTGAAAGTAATTCCTATTAATTGACAATGCGCTTGGCCATCACCTACTACTTTAACTATCTTCGACACATGCGTGAAAGTTTTATTTTTACCACCAAACATAAATAATTTGTTTGAACCGATTGATCAGGGAGTCATCAAAACATTTAAAGCTTGTTACACAAGAAGATCATTTGCGCATCTGCATGAAGCTATGAGACAGAACAAGGAATTCTCTGTTGAAGGTTTTTGGAAACAATTCAATGTTTTAGATGCTTTGAGAATCATTGTACAATCTTGGAATTAAGTTTCAGAAAAAACTTTGAATGTCATTTGCGAAAATGTGTGTCTATTTTTTTCGCCACTGAAACTCAGGCGGAATCAGTGCCAGAGTCTGATGAAATAGCTGATCTGATTGAAGAAGTTGTCGGTTTTGCCAGACAACTAAATTTAAAAGCGGATAATGATGACGTTCAAGAACTGCTGGATTTACACAACCTGGAGCTCACAATTAATTGATGAGCTTATAGAAATGTGTGAGCAAGACCTTAAAAATGCAGATTCTTTAGACCCAGTTGAAGTAGAAGATGAAATGTTGGTTAGAAACTTGACAAAAGGCCTTAGTTTATTTGAGCGAGGCTTACAAATTTAAAAAAAAACATAGACTCCAACGATGAGCGTATTTCTGTCACATAACAAAAAAATTAGCAAGTTACGAGGAAATTATGCGCAAGAAGAAATAATCTTCAATTCTTCAAACAAATTTATTAGATTTTATGAAGCCTTCTACGTCAAAATAACTTCTTTGCCATATTTCTGTATGTAATATAATTTTTGGGTGTATTATGTATTAAAAATTTTAAAACAAACACATTTTTGTTTTAAATTATTAGTTTATTTACTAAACACTTTTAAATGTTTTAAACTTGCCTATAGTAGCACTTACTTTGCTTGTTGAGGACAGCCGTTTTGGGTGATGTGTCCCTTTGACAACTCAGACCGTAACTCAATTTAGTCTTATTCAACTTATTTAGTCTTATGTCTTAATTAAACATGATTCCTTTGTGACTATATGTAAAATAATACCCCGACATGAATTCGACTTACACGGTTATCGCTCGGTTCCACCTATCGCGTAAGTACGGGGTATTACTGTATATACATATGTATGTATGTGTCAAGTATGCAAGAGATGATTTAAGCATTAATGATATAAAATTTGCTTAAACATAATAATAATGTAAATTCCTTGATTAATTAAAACAGTGATTGACTTCAACTATTTAAAAATTTGACACAAAATGTAAAAATAAAGCAGAAGTTATGGTTGTAAGGTGTGAAAATGTAAAACAAGATTAAAGTCAAGCATGTTAGATGTAAATGGACAGCATGTAAATATTTAATGATCAAGTTATTCATTTTCATGATTATATTTATTTGATTTCTAAAGAGAATATAGTTTATACAATATCAAGAGCACAGTGGTACAATATATATCAATGAAAATATTGGAAAGAACCCCAATACCACAAAAATTATCTAAGTAACAAATAAAACACTCTAGTCTGTGATGATCACTCTAGTTTGTAACTTCTTGTTTGCTAGATTGTAATAAGATCCTCTGATGATGATATGGTCATCGAAATGTACATAAGGGTTTAATCTTAAGTAGCTTGTTTTATGTTTTTTTGTGGTATTGGGGTTCTTTCCAATATTTTCACTGTAGAATATAGTATTAAAATAAATTTTTTTTCAGTTTTGTAGAGATAACATCACAGCAAGCATGTTCTGCTTGAATGTGGTGAGTTGACCGTATTTTATGAACTTTACAATTTTCGAGGGAGTTTAGAGGTGGTATTAAGGAACGATGTCACAACTATTGACCGTGTTATCGTTTTCTTATACTTCCTTAATTTATTTAATAAAATTTAATATTTTATTTGGTTTTCAAAAGTTTAATTTTGAATAATTAAATTTAAATCATAGTATTTTTGTTGGTTTAATTTTATCTCTTGTTAGTTGAAATATTCTAGGTTAAGTGTTTAGTCCTTTAGTTTGCAATAGTAGTTTACTTTTAGGTATCTAGATTTAGATTTTAGTTTTAGTAGATCAGAATATTTCGTGAAGGCGAGGATACCTTATTGATATTTCGTTGTTACTAAAAAAAGTTATAGTTTTTCACTATGAATTTTGTGCATATTTTGAACTTTTCATATGAAGTATATATTGAGAGAACAGCTTGTTTCCCTGTAGCTGCCTTGATTGTAGTTACATAAAACCTGCAGTAAGTTCAAGAGTGGTGAAGCTACTCACTTTAGAGTTGACAAATCGTCCTTCTTCAGTACAACGATAAAACTAGGCGGATAGGTGGTTGGATAATATTCAAGCTTAGGTCTAACAACAAGCAGATATGTTGGTTATGTTAGTAGTTGTTTGTTGCCAATGTAAGAGCTTGTTGGATGTAAGTTTATCCAGGTTTGGGTTTGGGATTGCTACGAACAGTTCTTTGGTTGTGAAATGGATTAAAATAAATCATAACAATTATATAGTGAATCAGTGGGTAGAGAAGTGATAGGTTGAAAGTTAAAGCAAGATTAAACCATGGCATATATACATTTATATTATTACTCTTCTTATGTTTTGCTCTGCTGACTTTACAGTTGAATTAACTCTAAAGTGAGATAATATAAACCTTGCAAGGTTTTAGTTAGCTTTTTATATTATTAATGACTCAATGTAACTGGTGCATTGGAGTCTCCAGCCTTCTAAATATTATTACTGGCGGTTTTTACGTTTGATAAAACTAGTAGCCTTGGCTTTGGAAATTAAATCTGTTTTTGCAATCATGTGTTTGACCAATGTCAGAAAGCTCTATAAGCTGAATTGACTCAAACGTAGACCAACATGCTTTACCTATGTGCACCTCTCTCAGAACTGGATAGCAACCGCAGAGGGGAGATCTTGATACACGGCAGTGGCTTGCCACTCAGTAGAAGAAATGGGGACTCAAGCAGCCTTTGATTAAAAAAATCGTGTATTTCATAAAGAAATAAAAGTATGACAATATATTTTGTTCTTTTATAATTGAAAGGATAGAAGGTTACCTTTACATAATGATTAACATGAGAGAAGGGAGACAAAATTTTTAAAACCCTACTTCCGGGTGAGACAAAGGACTGTTGCAGAATTATCAGCTACACTTCCATGCACAACATATCCTATAATTTCGCTTTTTGATGAATTGGTGTGTTAAAATAATTTTGTTAGCGTAGGTGGCCGTGTACGTGTTTCAGGTCCTACTCACTGTAATTTACTACCTTAAAGTTGAATGAGTTGTAGACTCCAGGGATAAGCAAGAATCTCGTGGTAGAATTTCGGCAGCGGCAGAAGTGCTTAGCATTTTTGATTTGTGTTAGCACCTATATGATTCTATGTACTTGGCAACCCCAGTGAGGAGCTACAAAGCTACTGGGTTGAATGGGTGTTGCTCTTGTGTCAAGAGCTGTTTCTTGACAAGTTGAGGAACCACGGTTAATGAAAATACCTTTTACTTACTTCGAACAAACTCCAAAAATTAGGAATAACTGGAAAACTCTTAGAATGGGTGAAGTCCTTTCTGGCACAGAGGCATGTTCGAGTCCGTTTCTGAGACACAATTTCGTCATTTAAACAGCAACACAATGACCTACCGCAGGGAGCAGTACTCAGCTGTATCCTTTTCAATATTATGATAAACGACCTCTTAAAAATAGTAAAAGAAGTACCGGGCATATCAACCTTACTTTTTGCGGACGACCTTGTCTTTTGGGCTTCAAGCGGGACTCCTTCGAACCTGGAAGAAACTATAAATCGAACCCTTAGCAGAGTTGCTGACTGGGCCAACTACAACCAAATGGTTGTTAGTGAGAAAAAGATTGTTTTCACTCTATTCACCCTTTCAACTAAGCCGCCAAAACTGAGGATCGAGTTAAACAACAAAACTTTAAACCATGAAGATACTTCATTATATCTTGGCATCACGTTAGACAGGAAGCTAAACTTTGCAGATCATATTGAGGCAACAGCCGAAAAAGCCACCAACAGAAGCAAACTGCTGAAGAGATTAACAGCAACTACATGGGGTGCTACCCAGGATGTTCTAACTTCAATGTACCGGACCTATGTACGACCAACAATGGAGTATGGAGGAGAGGTGCTCAACCTGGCCAGCTCAAATTGCCTAAAGAAGCTAGACAAGGTTTAAAAAAATAACATGAGGCTCATAACTGGAGGAGCTAAATTGACTCTAATACTAGCTATGGAAATCCAAACAGGACTGGAACCCTTGAAGTCAGAAGAGACAAATGTCTCCTAAAATTCTGGGAAAAAAATAAAAGAACAAATAGAAAGTTTTGGGAAACATATAAAGCTGCCATTTCCCGCCTCAGAACTCAGATTACTCCAGTAAACAAAGCTCTAAAGCTGGAACAAAATATAACCTTTTCCTTCATGCAGAAGCTGCCCCATTAAATCAACACAATCGAGTCTTTGACAACCTACCTCCAGTTTTTCTAAATCTTGTTGACCAGGTGAAACCAAACTCACAGGCTATGGATATTGAACTCAGGAAAGCAACATTAATGACCATCAACGAACGATTCCCTGAAAGTGACTGGCTTCATGTTTACACAGATGGATCTTAAAACCCTCCAGATTCCCTGGAGAAACTGGAGCAGGATATTTTTCAAAATTATATGAGGGCTCGGTAGCTGTGGGCCTCTGCTGCAGCAGTTTTGATGGTGAAGTTGTGGCCATAGGAGAAGCAGCATCATGCGTCATGCAACTTTCGCCGCGGCAGGTTGTATTCCTGATTGATTCACAATCAGCGATTTTGGCAGTTTCCTCTAACTGACTGCACCTTGACAGTGTCATGCAGAGAAAAAATGCAACTATGCCTAGAGGCTACTTCAGAATTGTGCTCCAGTGGATTCCCAGCCACGTTGGCACAACAGGGAACGAAAAAGCTGACAACCTCACCAAGAGTGGGTGCCGCCTACCACAGCCACAAATCAAAATATCACTGGGCTCTGCTTACACCAGGATTCACGCAGCAGCTAAGACGTACTTGAAAACATAACAAGAAAACCTGGCTGTTGGAAAGAGATGGCAAGAACTTTGCACCAACCCCATTCCAAAAAACCTGCCTCGACCTTTCAGTGTTGCGCTGTTCCGTCTAACCACGGGGCACTTCAGCGCACCTTCATCGCATTGGGCTGGCGGACACGGATCAGTGCCCCTTGTGCCACACAGGAAAGAGGGATGGAGACCACCTTCCTGCCTGCCCACAGCTCGAAGCATACAATAGCGACCCAAAAACCAGACTCTCCAAGATCTACTGGTCTGCACGATGCCAAACGGTCAAGTTACCAAGGGCAGGCGTTGGATAAAGTAAAGTAAGTACTTCGAACAAAACTAAAACAGTTTACACATTTGTTGATTCCATCTTCGCGTGAGCTACTAGTAATCACTTACAACTTTTTTAAAAAAATGTTTAAACTTGCCTATAGTAGCACTTACTTTTTTTGTGTTGAGGACGGCCGTTTCGGGAGATGTGTCCCTTTGTCAACTCAGACCGTAACTGATCTCAAGGTTTACGTAGGTTAGGGTGGGGGTGGGATATTTTGGTGGTGTGGGTGTATTTTGTCTGTATTAGGAGTTATGATGTCAAAAAGTGCGTGTGAGTTGTATATAGGCACTTCAAACTACACCCTACACACATACTCAATACACAATTACATTACAACTCACACGCACTTTTTGACATCATAACTCCTAATACAGACAAAATACACCCACACCACCAAAATATCCCACCCCCACCCTAACCTACGTAAACCTTGAGCTCAGTTACGGTCTGAGTTGACAAAGGGACACATCTCCCGAAACGGCCGTCCTCAACACAAAAAAAGTAAGTGCTACTATAGGCAAGTTTAAACATTTTTTTAAAAAAGTTGTAAGTAAAATAGTTTACAAAACTTCTGTAAAAGTCACACATAATGTGGGATATCCAAAAGGCTTGACTTATCAGGACAAGTTCATCACATTTAAAAAAAGAGAAACTCCAAGCCTTTTCATATTTAACAACTTACTACCACAAAAAAATTACCCATAAAAATGAAAGGCAGGTAAGTGGGGTGGAAATATTAAAAAACAAAAGATTTGGCTTGTATTTGTACACTAATTGTTATATTTAAAAAAAATACCGTAACAATTTCTCATAAAAAAATTAATTCAAACACTTTTACTTGAAAAAAACTCCTACATTTAAATAAATTACGGATTAATTGATATTTTTTGTAACTGTCATAAAACATATACAATGAACAGTACACCCTAGTTTTAATTAATCTATTCCAAATAGAGTTTTACTTTATGTTTTCAGGTCTGAGTTTTGAAGAGTGCAGGGTTTGTTTCATTTTAATGAAACGCTTATTAGAAATTGTTAAAGACTGGGAAACCAAATATTTCGCTACTGTTAAGCTCAAGATCCCAAAAGGTCTTTTAGCAAGAATCGTTTTAGAATTATTATACATGGCTAAGTGTCTTGGAAATGAAGACTTGAAGTAAGTATCTCTTTTCGTATAAAATATAAATTATGTATGCTTACCATCTGTATATACTAACTTGGTAAGCAGGCTGTCCCATGAGCCCTAATGTTTTCAACCACCCAAAGCACTTTCGATGACCTAGCAACCCATGGCCGGAGTTACAAGTTTTGTTCTGGAGGGCACAAGATTGCTTTGGGGGTATCAAATGCGGTTCAGGTAATACCCCCAAAAATAGGGAACATTAAAAAACTTGTTGACATTGAGCCTGCATCCAAAACCTTACATTGCAAGGTAGATGTTTCAAACTACTTTTTTTTTTTATTGGCAAGTTTGGGTATGGTATTCAACGATATGTTTTTCATAGGACGCAAATCGAAGGGTTTAGGCCAATAGCTTTGCAAACTTGATTTTTTTTTTGAATTTTCCAAACTCGTAAGTCCAAAAATCATCTTTACTGGTACGGCCATATGAGAATAATGACGGATTGTAGAGAATTATAATAACTTGGAAATGGATCCAAAAAAGAGGATGAAGGGAAGGGAGATCTAGGGAATCATCATACAATGGGATTAGAATAACTGTGAGCAGAAATGATATAGAAGAAGAAGAAGTTTCAAAGCGTGGAAAAATATAAGGAAAAAGTCGCCAAATATAATATTTTAAGATTATTTTACGTAATAAGACTAAATGGTGTAACATGGAATTTCTATATTCCTAACATTGACCTACGTTTGTTCAATGACAAGAGCATATTTTGTATAGGCCTAGTAAAATTATAAACCAAACTCATATAAGACGTACCATCGTTTGCCTTCTCCAGTTAATGAGATTTAATAATCGTTGTCTTTGAAGCATAGAAAAAAAGGATAAAGAAGAGATTTGCGAATTTGATAAGACTAAAGATGAGTCGTTCACCAGCTTTAAAATGGGGCGAAAAAGAAAAAAAAAACTATAAGAAACTTTATTTATTAATATAATTTACATTAGAGACTAAAATAATAACTACTTTTCAACATAGTCTTCATTAAGAGGTTAACACTTGTGTAGGTACTCACAGAGTGGTATGGGTGAACATTTCCGACATAAACATGACAAACACTTATTCAAAGTGTAGTGTATGGAAAAGAGATATAATAAATGTGCCAAATACAACAACAAACAATAATAAAAAAAAGAAAGAGAAATGAAAATAATCCAGATGTATTGTTTTAGAATTTATGATTGAAATTCAATGAAAAATAATATGAAAAAATCGGGTAATTAACGTTTAAATAAACATAATCTTACAATTAAAATATTGCCAAAAACCTCAATATCACAAAAACAATTTTAAACAGCTAATATTACAAGTTACGTAATATTAAATTTTATGTACATTTCGATGACCATGTCATCATCATCAGAGGGTCATAATAGAAAATTACAATATAGAATACAGTAATTTACAAACTAAGCTAAATAGTAGCTATGATGATGCAATGGTCATCGAAATGTACATAAGGGTTAAGTATTAGGTAACTTGTAATATTAGTAATATTTGAGGTGTCGGGATTTTTGCCAATATATTTATTGTAATTTTAAATCGACACGTATAATACTTTGACCATGTAATTTAAATGCCTCACGTTACGACTCAAGAGCGAATCACACGTGTTAAAGCTTTTGACAATAGGTTCGGTTGGATTAGGCCTACTGATAAACTAACGATCTGATTACAATCTAATATAAACAAACAACCGACCTGGCAAAGACGTGCTTAATGCTTGAATAGTGAGAAGCCTGCTGTGAGTCATTAGCAGTAAACTATCGTCATTTGACAGCCGCTTACTTGAAAACTGACCTCTCTTACAATAACAAGAACAAGGCGTACAAATGTGTTATCAGAAACTGATAACGCGAGTGCTGAGAAATCGACAATTAAAGTAAGCTTGAGCCTGAACTCCAACGCGGAGTCGTAGCGACTCGTTACTGTGACGTCACACCATTGTTGCCATATTTTATGGAACGATGTGTGATATGCCCGTGATCTCAAAACGCATTGACGAGACAAGTCAGTGGAGCCGATAGTGGCACTAGCTAATAACATTACCTTCCTCCACTGGGCCTCATCGCTCCCAACCCCTATTAAAGTCCACTGCACGAAATCGGGCGGGTAGCCAAAAATGCATCGTTGCCACATGGGCGAGAGATGCGTCAAAGACGGGCGACAGACTGACAGACCTATGCTCGAACTAGGCAAAACTGTTCGCCCAGGGGCCAATTAGTGCTCAGAGGCGATATTTTGACCATACCTCGCGAGGCCGGTTGTGAATATAACTCTGGCCACAAGTTGTGAATGTACCTTCCCCATAACGTAATTTGTTGTATAAAATGTTAATAATAATTTGGAGCAACTGTGGTGTAATTTTTAATTATAACTAAATAAAACCTCTTCTACTACAAACGTTTTATCTACGGCCTTTTGCACGTTTCGATTGCAAAGCAATCATCTTCAGGGGAAATTACTACAAGACTATCTCAAGATGGTTGCTTTACGATCGAAATGTACACCAGAACATAAATAAAACGTTTGTAGTTCAATAGGTTTTATTATTGATAATTACTAATATATTGTTTAAAATTTTATTCATAAGTTAGTTTATTTGATTGCTAACCTAAGTTATTACTGACATATTATAACTATACGTCCACACTTTAAAATATTCTTAACATCTTTCCTTTCAATGAGAAATATTAGTTTTTAAAGTTTTAGCTACAGATTTTAAACAACTTTTTAAATTGAAAAAATGTATTTCTGCATATGTAATCATTTATTTAAATCGAATAGCACTATAATTTATAGTTGTGACTCTTGAAGGCGTAAGATTCGTTCAATATGATAGTGTAGTTACAAGTTTTCTCAAAATATTTCTACCAATTTTCTTTTTAAATTTTTTCTTTCTGTAAATTTAGCTTTAATGGGCTTGTTTTTTAAAATAATTACTGTTAGCAGAAACAATTCCTTGACTGTTGAATAATTACAAATTTTACTCTTTTTTCAAATTAACTTATCACAGGTTTTGAAATAAGTTTGTTTAAATATTAAAATTAGAAGTAATTTTAACGGTGTTTTAAAACTGTTTACAAATTATTATAAACTTAAATAGGTTTAATTTAGGGTAATTCGTATACTCATCGATTGTTTGCTACAAGTTTACAGATTTCGAGTTTTTAATTTTCGTTGAATTTTATCATAAAATTAGATCATTTTATTCTGTAAATTTCTGAAAATAATTAAAACTACGAACAATTAGTATAGAGTTAAAATTACATAGAGTTATAAAAGTAGCACTAATAATATTGAAACAGTTATTTGTTGTATAAATTATGCACTTATGTATACTGAATGTATTTATATATACATTTGAGTGCCACCTTAACATTAAAACACTTGCAGTTTTTGTGTTGTACATCTTGAGGTTTTTCTATAATTACACTTTTGGCATCAACTTGGCAAAAAAACCACTACTTACTGATATTTTTCAGCAGACATGTTTAGCACTACGTCAGCGGATTGTTCAATGCTGTTAGTCACGAACAAGACTGCTGAAAAATAATCAGTAATGGTTTTTTTTTGCCAAATTGATACTAAGAGTGTAATTAAAAAATTGTTCTTTGTTAACGCGTTTCCGAATGTCTCTATTTTCAAAAAACTATACTGTATTCCAGTGTACAGAATACTGTTACTATTTATTAGGAATATACTGTCGTTGAATTTAATAATAAATACACAAAAACCTCTTAACCACAAACGTTCTTTATTTTACCCTCAGGGTAAAACGGTTTTACCCCTCAGGGTAAAATAAAGAACGTTTGTGGTTAAGAGGTTTTTGTGTATTTATTATTAGTACAGACTACTGTACAAATCTTTGATAATATAAGTGTAGTTGAGGTTTTAAAAACGGAGAACCTCCGAAACGCGTCAACAAAGAACAATATTTTAATGTTCGGAAGAGTTCACTAAAATAAATATTAGCATCGGTAGACTGACAAAGATGATTATAATAAAGTTTTCTGAATGTCTTTATTCAGGGGTTTGTCGCTAACTGTCTGCCTGGAGAATGAAAACAATATTATTTACCTGAAGAAGTTTTTGTTTTATCCAGAGAAGGAAACGGTTCATGAGTTGTACCTCAGACTGAAAGTAGACGCTCAAATCAACCATTTGCGTAACATGATGCCTCACTTTTTGAAAAATATTTTCAAAGCGAAATTCATGTTAAGCCCTACCTTCAAAGTTGACAACATAACCATAATTTAATGGAAGATGTACCCTTCAACAGTGACTTGTGTTATTGTTAGATTTTAATATATTGTAAATGTTTAGAATTTAGAATTTCCATAAGAAATTTAAAATTATCTATTTGTATGTTGTTTACGTCAATGTTGTCTTTGAATTGTTTTAACAATAAAAAGTCATAGTAGCTAAGTGCAACCTTGACTATAATATATAATATATATATAATAATATAATAAAAATAATAATAATATATATAATGTATCTATAATGTAATGGAAAACGTTCTTTTTATCAGTGACTTGTGTTATTCATAAATCGAAATATCAGGTAAATGTTATGAATTTAGAATTTCCATAAGAAGTTTAAATTTATCTATTTGTATGTTGTTTACGTCAATGTTGTCTTTGAATTGTTTTAAAAATAAAAAATCTTAGTTAAAATAAAACATGTGAATTTATTTTTAAGCAAACTTTTGAAAAATTTCCTTGTTAATTTAAACTTGAAGTTGTATTTTGCGATTTTTAATCTTGAAAATTAAAAAAAAATCACACTTTATTCTTAGCGCCTACTTACGTAACGTAAGGAACTCCCCAAATTTCAAATCTCTAGCTTTTATAGTTTGAGTTGTGCTTTGAATAGTCTTTCAGGACATTGCCTCTGTAGAATATATAAATCTATGTTCTATAATATATAGTCTATACATTTATACTAATTTATAGACTATGTATAAATTATTTAAAAACATTTCTAGCACGAGGGTTGTCTTAAATTTATATATTTTTCAACTTTTCGTTAATATTGTTTTAGATAATAACTCTTCATCATATTTTTCCATCCGTGAAGGAATACGTATATATATATATATATATATATATATATATATATATATATATATATATATATATTAAGATTAAATAATATACACTAATTACAGGAATAATTTATTGAAATAATACATTCAAAGCTTTTCGTTGGTTGACATTACCAACATCCTCAGAAATTACAATACTAAGAATGATAAAAGAACTGTCTAACAAATATGAAGGTACTAGATAAAGCATTACATAGATAAAGCATGTAATGCTTTATCTAGTAGCTTCATATTTGTTAGACAGTTCTTTTATCATTTTTAGTATTGTAATTCCTGAGGATGTTGGTAATGTCAACCAACGAAAAGCTTTGAATGTATTATTTCAATAAATTATTCCTGTAATTAGTGTATATTATTTAATCTTAAAAATAATTCTAACAGGAAAACATATTTGACATTCTACGCACATATATATATCTAATGAATAAACATATTTCAAATACAAGAATAGTTTTAATTTATATATTATTCAAAGCTTTTCGCTAGTAAAATAAATATTAGCATCTTCAAGAAAAACAATGATAACTCTATTTTATAGCAATGAGGTTATATCATTCTTATTCCTGAAGATGCTAATACTTATTTTATTGGCGAAAAGCGTTGAATAATATATAACTTAAAATTATTCTAGTATTTAAAATATTTTTATCTATTATCTATATTACAAGAAAACCTATCACCATATTTAATATTAATATATATATATATATATATATATATATATATATATATATATATATATATATATATATGATCTATAAAGTAGTAAATAATTTTTGAAAACGCTGATACTATTCATGAGTGAAAAGCTTCAGCTTGAAATAAATAAAATAAAATATTCTTGTTTGTGAAAGTGTTTATTACCAAGAAAAAATAATTTCATCTAAGGATTACAATATGTACATATTAGTAGAGAATTTATCGCAATACATTCATTCTTTGGAGATGAAAAAATATATAAACTTGCGGTGATAAATTGTTTAAATAAAAACACAGTTCTTTTGTGTTCTTGTTGTTAAAGTATATAATTTCTAACCACGTGACTCCCGATACACTGAATCGCCCCTCAGAGGCTTCTAGTATTGTAAAGACCTTATCGAATTGCCTTCAAGAAAATACTCCGGGAATAGCTAGATACAGACAGGACATGACGGGCTTTGACCAAGAGTAGATATTGCCCTCAGAACAGTTGGGTCTATCATGAGTTGAAGCCTTACCAGAGCGGGCGAGCTTCACCGGTATCGCTTTGAATTTGTAAATTAACGGTAAAGTGCGACTTTAGTTTTGATGATTTCGAAAAGGCGTGGGAACGCAATTTTATAACATGTAAGTGATTGACAGTTTGATAAATACTACTTTTCTTTTAGCGCCTAAATTAATTTTTCATCTAATCTTCATGAAGTGTTTATTAGATACTACAATGCCTAAATAGTAGTTTTCAAAAAATCGATTTGGTTTTTCGACTGTTAGTCTACCATATGACGCCGAAATATGCTAGAGGACAGTTGTGTAATTTAGCCATATACTCGATATAATATTATTGTATCAATGAGATGCACTGGAATCAGGATTCACGATGCTTCCTCATGGACACTGTTCCAAGCTTTTTACTAAATTGGAATGTAAACTCATTTAGCACTATCCTTTCTTTTCATATTTTAATTTTTAGTATGCCTAAGGGCAGGACTACAACCGAGTAAGATCTATCTTTGCCTTCCATGGTTCGAATTAGGTTAGGGATAAGGTAAGAAATGGGTAGCAAGACCAATGGGACGTAGGGAAGGTATCGGGTTGAGTCAATGGTAAGACCTCTTAGGCGTAGGGAGGTGTCGAATTGAGCAATGTCAATGACATAGCAAGACCTGCGTGGATATACTCTGAAGCGTTTGGTTAGGGATAGGAGTAAGGCAGGGTTGAGTCAGTGGCTTGACCTACTCTGAGGCGTAAGGAGGTATCGCTATTACCATATCTCATCTAGCATATGTCTAGGGTGCCGTGTTTTGGCATCGTCTCAGAATTGAGACCTGATTTTCGATAACTAAACTTTACCAGCCAATCTTCATTATTGCTACCGATTGGAAGGAGGGAATGATAACTAGTAGTTATTTCAGAAACAAAACCAATTGTTTTAGTTAGTGATGGGTCGATTCTCGATTCCAAACACCTCGATTCCAGCGAGGCCAGCATTTAAACATTTGGCGGTAAATATCGGTTTGCCTCTCTAATATAATGTCGCGTTTACACATTTCTCGTAAAATATCCGTCACCGCTCTGACATAATGTCGCGTTTACACATTTCTAGTAAAATATCCGTCACCGCTCTGACATAATGTCGCGTTTACACATTTCTCGTAAAATATCCGTCACCGCTCTGACATAATGTCGCGTTTACACATTTCTCGTAAAATATCCGTCACCGCTCTGACATAATGTCGTGTTTACACATTTCCGGTAAAATTTTCGTCGCCGCTCTAACATAATGTCGCGTTTACACATTTCCGGTAAAATATCCGTCACCGCTCTGACATAATGTCGCGTTTACACATTTCCGGTAAAATATCCGTCGCCGCTCTGATGTAATGTCGCGTTTACACATTTCCGGTAAAATATCCGTCGCCGCTCTGACAGAATATCGTGTTTACACATTTCCGGTAAAATATCCGTCGCCGCTCTGACATAATGTCGCGTTTACACATTTCCGGTAAAATATCCGTCGCCGCTCTGACATAATGTCGCGCTTACACATTTCCGGTAAAATATCCGTCGCCGCTCTGACATAATGTCGCGTTTACACATTTCCGGTAATATATCCGTCGCCGCATCTGACATAATGTCGGGTGGTCATTTCCGCACACCATTGCCTCTTCACTGCATATAAAACCATCGTACTTTATTCTGGTTGCATCCATTTCTTGAAGAAACACTATTATTCTACCGAAGAAAATGATGCAAAAATGTAATACCACAGAGTTACCGTACGGTAACGCCCCGAATTGTGCTGCTAAAACATCTCTCAAAAACCAGGAAACTTGATAAATAATATTTTACTAACTCTTACTAGCATCCAACAAGTACTCTTTAAAAATTATGAAAATCCGGCTACGGAAAGTATATAAGTTTTATTTTTGGAAATGAAACACGTGAGGCTGTCTTAAATCTAAGTAAAGGATAAACTGACAATAGAAAAACTCACCTCAGTCATGTGATATGGGTTCAAAGTAAGCTGATATGTTATCAAGGGGATGGACTAAAATGATTTTGAGGCCTACATTCAACCATCAACTCTTATTGTGTTTATTATTCATAAACAATCAGATCCCGTATGGTAACGCTAGGCGCTAATGGGTTTTAATCGTTTAGTTTTCCTTTTATAATTCCTATAAAATAATTCAACTTGCATAACCTTGTTACATTGTAAAAAATTAGCACATTTTTGTTTTCGTAAAATTTTAAATTGTATTGAAAATGCCCTACTAAATTAATAAATAAACTAATAAATAATTAGCAAGTGAGTGTATTAAATAAGTATAGTTACTGATAACGTATTATCAAATATAATTGTTCATGGACATACATTTTAAATTAATACTAATTTATAATACAATGATAATAATATAGTCATGCACTAACTCATAACCTACACATTGTAACAACTCTTGTATAAAATCATACGTTATAGAAGGGCTAAGCTTTACGAAAACTGAAACCATGAAAATACTAAAATATGTTCAAGTGTTTATAATCTAAATAATTAATTTTAACCTTATTCACGTCCTTATTACTCAGTGAAAAAGAATTATAGCCCGGGACCCAGCACCATTTTAATATATATTAAATATGGTGATATGTTTTCTTGTAATATAGTTAATAAATTGAAAATATTTCAAAAACAAGAATATATTCATTAAAAAGTGTTCTTGTTTTTGAAATATTTTTAATTTATTATTATATATATATATATATATATATATATATATATATATATATATGTATATATATATATATATATATATATATATATATATATATATATATATGTATATATATATATATATATATATATATATATATATATATATATGTATATATATATATATATATATATATATATATATATATATATATATATATATATGAAGTTAATATATTACTATGTAAGTAATTTTATCCACCATTAAGTGCAATAATTTTACCTTGAGTGATGAGGCACCTTTCGGTCGTTGACCATTGTCGAATCACTGATGTTTTTCTGTTGTGGATGTTCGGTCTGTGAAGTTGGTGTCTGTTGACGTAACGCGCACTTTTTCTTGATCTGTGTGTATGATATTTCTATATAGTATGTCTTCTGTATATGTTGTTTGTAGATTCATTAAGTTGTTGTGTATGTTTTTATAAAAGTGGTATTTTTCTAGTGAGTTTAGTTCTATTGGGTTGTTATTTATTTCCAGTATGGTTAGGTTATTTTCGTAATTTGTTATTTCGTGTTTATGGGATATTAGGTGTGCTGCAACATTTGATACTTTAGAATTTTTGTTTTTGAATGCTCTATAATGTTCTTCAAATCTTATTTTAAATGTTCTGGTTGTTTTTCCTATGTAAAAAGCGTTACAGTTGTTGCATGTGATTTTGTAAATTTCTGATAGGTTATGTTTTTCTGAATTTGTTATGTGGTTTGTGTTATTAAGATATTTTATTATTTTGTTGTTTGGTTTGTAAGTTGGAGTGTAGTATTCTTTGTTGTATATATTTGTTATTTTTTCTATTTTGTTATTGGTGTATTTATATTTTAGGTAGATTTTTTTATTTTCATTATTTTCGTGTTCCGGTTGTAGTGTTGTGTTGAGGTTAGGTTTTTTTGTGAATTTATTGTATATATTTTTTATAATGTGTTTGTTGTATCCATTTTCTATTGCTATTTTTGTAATGTTATCTAATTCTTCATTTAATTTTTGTTTGTTATCCTGTGTGTATTTTATTGCTTTATTTATCATGTTACTGTAAGTGTTAATTTTGTGTGTCCAGGGGTGGTTAGATTTGTAGTGTATTGTGGTGTTGTTGGAAGTAGGTTTCCTGTATACTGTAGTTTCTATTTTATTATCATTTATATTTAAAGTAATGTCGAGGAAGTTGATTGTTCTATTTGTTTCTGTTTCAACGGTGAATTGTATGTTTTCGTTGTATGCATTTAGTTTGTTTAATATTATGACGTGTTCGTTGTGAATGGTAGGTTGGTATATTACAAGTATAACGTCTACATATCTTGTCCATAGTGAGATATTGTGTGTGTTTATTATAGGTTTAATTATTATTTGTTCAAAGTGTTGTAAATATATTTCTGACATGACAGATGATATGGGTGAACCCATGGGGAGTCCTGTTGTTTGTTTATAATATTTATTGTTAAATTGGAAGTAATTTTGGTTACATATGTGTTTGGTTAGCGTAATGATACTATCTATTATGTTTCTTTTTTCGTTATTGTGTATCAGTTTGTTTTTTATTATTTCTATGGTTTCTTCTATTGGGATACTAGGGTACATGTTAGTTATGTCATAACTTATTATTTTTGTTTTGCTGTTTGTTTTTATCGTTTTTATTTTATTAATTAATTCGTATCCATTTTTTATATTGTATGTGTTGTTGATATGTATTTTAGATCTTAGGATTTTGTCTAGAATTTTTGCGATTATGTAAGATGGTGCTGTTGTGAAATTTATTAGTGGTCTAAATGGTGTGTTGGGTTTGTGGATTTTAGGTATCCCTGATAATACTGGTGCGCATGGTTTGAATGGGTATAATCTTGTGTGGTATTTTAATTTATTGTTATAGTTTAGGGTGTTACGGTGAGTGACTATTAAGTTTTTTATTGTAATAAGCTATTTGTTAGTTGGGTCTGGGATTTGTTCGTATTTATTTTCTTTTATGTAGTTAGTCATTGAATCGATATATTTGGTATTTTCTATTATTACTGGAGTATTTGTTTTATCTGATTTTAATATTAAGTAGTCGTTGTTTTCCTTGTTTTCCGTTGTTAACCTCAACACAACATGAATGGGTATAATCTTGTGTGGTATTTTAATTTATTGTTATAGTTTAGGGTGTTACGGTGAGTGACTATTAAGTTTTTTATTGTAATAAGGTATTTGTTAGTTGGGTCTGGGATTTGTTCGTATTTATTTTCTTTTATGTAGTTAGTCATTGAATCGATATATTTGGTATTTTCTATTATTACTGGAGTATTTGTTTTATCTGATTTTAATATTAAGTAGTCGTTGTTTTCCTTGTTTTCCGTTGTTAACCTCAACACAACACTACAACCGGAACACGAAAATAATGAAAATAACAAAATCTACCTAAAATATAAATACACCAATAACAAAATAGAAAAAATAACAAATATATACAACAAAGAATACTACACTCCAACTTACAAACCAAACAACAAAATAATAAAATATCTTAATAACACAAACCACATAACAAATTCAGAAAAACATAACCTATCAGAAATTTACAAAATCACATGCAACAACTGTAACGCTTTTTACATAGGAAAAACAACCAGAACATTTAAAATAAGATTTGAAGAACATTATAGAGCATTCAAAAACAAAAATTCTAAAGTATCAAATGTTGCAGCACACCTAATATCCCATAAACACGAAATAACAAATTACGAAAATAACCTAACCATACTGGAAATAAATAACAACCCAATAGAACTAAACTCACTAGAAAAATACCACTTTTATAAAAACATACACAACAACTTAATGAATCTACAAACAACATATACAGAAGACATACTATATAGAAATATCATACACACAGATCAAGAAAAAGTGCGCGTTACGTCAACAGACACCAACTTCACAGACCGAACATCCACAACAGAAAAACATCAGTGATTCGACAATGGTCAACGACCGAAAGGTGCCTCATCACTCAAGGTAAAATTATTGCACTTAATGGTGGATAAAATTACTTACATAGTAATATATTAACTTCATAAAGTCAGTGCAACGGAAAAACAATGGATAACGTTAAATATCAAGAATATATATATATATATATATATATATATATATATATATATATATATATATTACAGTAAACTACCGATTATCCGTGGGCGAATTAACCGGTTTGCGGATTATCCGGGTTCTGCCATTGTTTCACAAATATCCAATTTTTATTCCAATCAGATTCATGTGTTTAAATTTCCAAACGGTGAATTACGACGTAAATACTCGTATAAGGCTTAATAGAAGTTAAGATTAAGGGAAAATATGTACGTACTAATTTTTACATTGAAAGGGAAGCATCCCGATGCGGGTCAGCGAAATAAAAGGGTCGAGCAGACTACTGTATATAAGAGACAATGAAAAAATGCTTGGACGCCCGAAAACCTAATGTGTATCATAAGATTGTAAACAAATGTCAGCTAATCTCGGCTATAAATAGTCTAGGACGTGACTTATGCATTATCCATGTCTGTCATATACCCTGTCGATCTTTATGGCTTTGTGACACAAGTAGACACTGTGCGACAAAATGGTTCTCAAGAAACGTAGATCGCACATTAAAGCTAAATCAATGGTTACAAAAAAAGACGAAAATGATAGATGTTTTTGTATGATGTGTAAAGGAAATTACATATGTACATACATACTTACTTTTGACATATACTTACAGGGTATGTACGTATTGTAAATAGCTAGACATATAAATGTACATGTTATAATCCGTCAAATACATCGACATTTTAAATTATTGTCTGTATTTATTTTATCCTCTGAAGATTATATATGTGAATTGCATTAACCGGGGTCATTATTTGTGTAACTTATGGTATTATAATCGATTATCGATCGTTTTGCGTATTCTTTGTTCATAGCGGATTATCCGAGGAATTCGTTATCTGGCGTTGCCGGGCCACCTTATTCCTCGGATGATCGGGAGTTTACTGTATATATATGTAAGAAAAATATTAAACATAATTTTCTTGTTTTGAATTTTGCCGCGTTGCAAGCATCAGCTGTTTGTTATTTTTAGAAAGATTTTCAGCTGTTGGTAATTTAGCATTCTTTGTTTGTTGGCAGAAAAGTTGAAATATGGTTGTTACGTGAACTATTGATTTATTAAAAATAATAGATAACATTGAGTGAACGCTATTGCGACACAATAATATAAACTAAAATAATTAAGAACATTAAATGTCGTTTCTCCGTTCGCAGGTATTTATATTATAAGTTATACAACATACAAATCTGTGGAGCATGATAGTTGGAATAAACATACATACTTGTACAGAGAAACTCAGTTGTATTCTTTATTTTAATTGTTGTTGCAAATAATAAAATACCATTATAAAACGACATTTAATGTTCTTAATTATTTTAGTTTATATTATTGTCTAATAATACGAAAAGGGCAGCAAAGCAGCATGGACCACCATAGCACACAATTGTGTGAAAAGTTATAATGAAACTGAGCACACTATTACTGGATATGCTCCAATATATCTACTAAATGGTACAGATGTTACAATTTTGCCAAAGGAGCTAACACCTAAAACAACAAAGAATGACTTAATTCAAGACAGAGAAAAAGCTCTGGAAAATACAATCAAATCATATAATTACGACAAAATAGTTTATGATAGAAATCGAAAATAGTATAACTTCAATGTTGGTAATACTGTTTTTGTGGATAATGGAAACAAACTGAACCGGAAAAAACTCGACTAACTGAGAGTTGGGCCCTACAAAATTATAGAAAAGGTGTCAAACTCAATTTACAAAATAGACACTGGCCAAAAAATCAGAATCGGATTTTTTCCACATCTCAAAGTTAACGCCAGCCTCTCAGTTTGTAGACTAAGAAGAGGGAAAGTAAGAGGCCATCTTGCTTTATTCTCTTGGGGAGGGGGAGATGTAAGAAAAATATTAAATATAATTTTGTTATTTTGAATTTTGCCGCGTTGTAAGCATCAGCTGTTTGTTAATTTTAGAAAGATTTTCCGCTGTTGGTAATTTAGCATTTTTTGTTTGTTGTCAGACAAGGTGAAATATTGATTTATTAAAAATAATAGATAACATTGAGTGAACTCTGTTGCGACACAATAATATAAACTAAAATAATTAAGAACATTAAATGTCGTTTCTCCGTTCGCAGTTATTTATATTATAAGTTATACAACATACAAATCTGTGGAGCATGATAGTTGGAATAACCATACATACTTGTACAGAGAAACTCAGTTGTGTTCTTTATTTTAATTGCTGTTGCAAATAATAAAATGCCATTATATATATATATATATATATATATATATATATATATATATATATATATATATATGCTGTACGTATTCCTTCACGGATGGAAAAATATGATGAATAGTTACTATCTGGAGTACATCCATTCTGTTGTTGGGTTCACCTCGTCAATGCTGGATGAGATTCTAGCGAAACGTCGGAACTGCGAATTTATGGACTGCAGAATGAACGGATGTACTCCAGATAGTAACTATTCATCATATATATATATATATAATCATTCGACATCATAGATTATTGAATAAATTTCAGTATCTCCAGGATTTAAGCGTACAAATAATAACCTAATTCGGTCCTTCCTCAAAACAAAACAGATTAGCCTCATTCTATTTCAATTACATTCAATTTATACATTTAAATTTTAAAAAAAATCATTTTTAATATACTTAATTAACTTAATAAGTTGTATTTTTTCAAATTAATACGTTTATTAACCTTTAAATTAAAAATGTTTTTAATTCAATAGCATAATAGCTTAATAATGCACAGGAAATAAAGCAATAAAACTTACGCGTTAAAACAGCAGTCACGGAGCGGTTGAAATTAGGTTTATTTTAAAATTATGTGGCCAACATTCATTTTAGAATTATGTGCTAAACATGGGCGGAGTTAGGTTTTGTTCTGGGGGGGGGGCACAAGGTTGCCCTGGGGGTATCAAATAGGGCCTGAGGATACTCCTACCCCAAAAATAGAGACATTTAAAAGCTTGTCGACATAGAGTCAACTACTTTTTTATTGGTAAGTTAGAGTATGGTATTCAACGATATGTTTATCATAGAACGCAAATCGATGGCTTTTAGAGTTATAGCTTTACAAAATAAAAATTTTCTAATATTTTCGATTTTTGCCAAGTCATAGGTACAAAAATAGCCTGATATTATTTCTATGAGAAACATAACGTTGAATACCAAACTTCATACGAAACAATTCCTAAAATTTCATTGTGAAGATCAAGAATTGTAAGACTAAAATAAAGTTCATATTTTTTTTGAAGTTACAGTCATATTTAGAAAATAACTCGCAAACGTTGAAATTAACAGCTGGTGCTGCCGAGTATATTTCTTGTCAGCGGTATTATTATTTTTGTAGTATTTATATGAATTCATTGTCTGCTTTTGATTATAAAAAAAATAACACACCTGACCAGAAGGTTGGGGGCAATGCCCCTCCTTGCCCTCCCCTCAACTCGTTGTGGCTAACATAAATTTTAAACTTATATGACCAAAAGACTTTCTAAAATCTATAATAACAATAATGAACTTTCCTTATTGTTTAATGTTTATTGTAATTTCTTGTTGTCATTTTACAACAAGTAAACGTTATTAACATCATTACAAACTACTAAAAAACCACAATTACTAGAGTTAAAAGCTTTTGGCTGACCACACTGCCTGTATCCTTAGAAATGTTTGCAGAGATTTAGTGGAACACTAAAACTGAATTACGTTACGACCACTAGATGTTTGTTACTGAAGTAAATGAAAATTGTTAGAAGCAGTGGCATGTTAAGGGGGGTGGGCGAACCGCTCCAGGCCCCATGTTGGACATAGGTCCCCAACAAGTTGGTAATTTTTTTACAACAAATTAACAATAATTAACAAGTCAACTAACTATAGATCTCCATTTCACACCAGTTACTTACTATACTTGTCATATACCTGTACATGTATCTCACATACACACACACCCATACACACACATACACACACACACACACACACATACGCGCGCGCGCGCGTGCGTGCGTGTGTGTGTGTGTGTGTGTGTGTGTGTGTGTGTGTGTGTGTGTGTGTGTGTGTGTGTGTGTGTGTGTGTAAATTAATTATGGAAAACTGACTTATGAGATATAACGTATCGTGCCCATAGCCAAGTACTAAATGACTTAATGAATTTTTTTGTTATTATTTTAAATAAACATTTATAAAGAAGTTAGCAGTAGGCCCGCCGTACTTGAAGCTTTATTATTCATTCCAAATTCCTGCATAATCTGGTAATTATTTCTACCAAAAGTTAGAAAAAATGTAAATTTTTGACATTCGCTTTACATGCACAAATGGCAATAAAATTTGATGAAAATGCGGAATTATTACTCCTCAAAAAGATTTTTGTCGAAAATTTTTATTTTTACAAAATTCAATATCTCTTTTAGAATGTATTTTTTTTGAAAAACGGCGGCCAACATGTGGTGCATGTATATACAAAAAGCAGTACTGATATGTGAGGTAATAATTGTTTAACACTATTTATTTGTACTGTTACAGGTGATTTTTGATGTGACTATTTCTTATTGCTCGGTATAACTGTATACTTCGCACGGGTCTGGATTCGATCGCACCCTTCACGAGACGCTTGATATATATAGATATACATTTACTTGTATTACTCTCGACAGTCTCGGCTGATACGTTGCGGCACGAGTTGTTTTTTAATTTATTAATTTATCATATGCCCAACAAGATATCGAACAATAGATGCCGTGTTTACAAGATATTTAGCAAATTTTTATTCAAGAGTTTTCATTTCATATTTTAGTTCTCATAAACCAATAATTTTATTTTTAGAAAACAATGATAATCAAAATGAAGTAATTATATCAGAAATACAAGATAGTAATGAGAATGTAAATGATCAACAAATAATTACGTTGTATAAATGTTTATTACTACTATATTTTGAACAAATTTTGAAAATTTTTAAAATTGTAAATACAAATTGTAACAGAAAAAAATTAAGAATAAATTAAAAACGGCGTGTGGTAATTCAGGAAAAACACTCAAGTTTAAGTATTTTTTGTGTGTGATTTTTTATAAAATAAAAATATTAATAACAATAAATATTAAGCGGACATACATTTTTACTAGCGCACATATAGTCATAACGCTCGATAAGAAGTAGTCACTCCTATTGGCACTCACCAAGGGCCACACGCCGTTTTTTTTTTTTTAATTAGGCGATATTGTTATTATTACTTAATGATAATCATTTTAACTATTTTATTTATCACTTAATATTATTATTTTAATTTAATTTTTATTATTTCTATAGGCACCCTTATTTAGGCCTTGGGCTGTAAGGGGCCCCCCTATATTTACCGCCCCAGGCCTGATTTTTAAGGCACGCTAGTTGTTAGGAGGTTTTGAGTTTACCTTGTAAATCAATACAGTATATAAGTAAATCTTCAACATACCACCCAGCCTCACAATAAAACTTTAATCTGAACAACGCGTGACGTCATCAATGATTGTTGTATGCTTACTGACTGTTAACAAAGTGAACGATTATCGTAATCTATATTCCGCTCAATTACACTTAAATCGGAGTTGCAGGTTAATACAGTCCAGTGTTATTGTTCAGTATTTATAAACTTAATAGTCGTAGACGTACCTAACAGGCATTGATAAGGAACTATTGTTACGCGTTTTATTATTGGCCTCTGTGGTTCAAATCGCGCCAGTCTCAGAGCCCCCTCCGTACTGTACTAAGGTGTTCAGTGTGTTGCTGTGCGTGGATTGGAATCTCATGTAAGTTTCATAATTTTAGGTTTAACGTTATTGTTTTTTGACAAGTTTAACGCCTGATATGTTTGGTTCTTGTTGTTTTGGAGCTCTGGCGACCCGTAAAGTTTAGTGTGCTATTTCCTCGATTGCTATTAATTTGAGTGCCGTAAAAATATCTGTGTTCTTGGAAACGTTTGTGAAAAAATATTCCAAGCCTGACCTAGATCCTAAGGTGCTACTGAGTTTAGGCATGCAATGCCTGCATATTGAGGTTCGTGTTTTTGCAAAAATTATATATCAACACAATAAATTAAACAACGGTAAAATTAAAACAGTTTACTCTAATTCTCTCTACACATTAATTTAGTAAAACAAACACTAGTTTATTAAAGCAGACTAGTTTCTATGACGATGTCGCCTTCATCAGTGCTTGCTACTACTGGAGGAAGCCATTTCACCTATTGATACGTTTTTTTACTTTCTTAATAATTTTATTTTACCTTTTAAATATTTAAATTTTTCATTAATTATTTATTTTTCCCAGATATTCCTCTTACCTCCTCTACATTCTTAAATGTACCTTCACTTCTATTTATTCCGAGACTCTTACATTACCTGATAAGTATTAGGAGCACTTTTCCTTATACCCTTTATTTATTTACTCCCCTCTCGACATCTAGGTTTACCTAATACTTACCATTCTGGAGTAGTAGCCAAGCACTGATGAAGGCGACACCTTCGTCGAAACTAGTCTGTTTTAATAAATTAACGTGTAGGGGGATGTAGAGTAAACTGTTTAAATTTTTACGGCTGTGAATTGTTCTCTCTGGCTAAGCTCTAATTAACAATATAATAAACTTAGTAAATTCTGACAATTTAAAACCTGTACGAATAATGAACATTTTTGTTAGAAGAAAGACGAACTAGTTTTTCTACAACAAAACAATATTCTCTTAAATACAAAACTTTATGTAAATAATGTAGGGTTTTTAGGTTCACTAATACGATTCCGCCCTCAGTAAACTCAAAGGTTTACAGAATATATATTATAGTCTACTTCGCTGAATATTTGACTAACATTATAAGCTATTAAACGGTTTTTACTCTCGCTTGTTGTAGCCATCTTGAATTCACTGAATAAAAGATAAGTAATTATTGAGTAACTGAGTGAAAATTTTTTAACTTATTTGCTGACGCGTTTCGAAACAAGCGTGCTTCCTCAATGAAACGATTGTCTCGAAACGTGTCATCAAGTTAAAGGTTTTCACTCAGTTACTTATTTTTTTTACTGCTTTTAAAATTAATTTTGTAAATTTAATCACAAGTGTAATTAAAATGTCTTGCAAAGACGTTATCGATGAGTCCAGTTGAAATAAATCTGTAATCTGATGAAATTTGTTAAATTTAGACAATTATACTGAAAAAAAAAACCGTATTTCAGCTGGCTTGTGAGTGAAGGTTATAAACAGAAGAATAAACAAGCTACGACTCACAGTTATACAAACTGTATTATCAGACGCGTTTCAATGACTATATGTCATCATCTTCAGTGATGCTACACAATTGAAACTTAATTGAAAAACTGAATAGGTTATGTTCAGTTTTTTCAATTATGTTTCAATTGTGTAGCATCACTGAAGATGATAACATATTGTCATTGAAACGCGTCTGATAATAAAGTTTTTATAATTGTGAGTCGTAGCGTATTTTGCTTTTGTTTATAATTACACTGAAGTTCAAAAGATCATGGTCAGTCTCCCTCTAAAGAGGTTAACCCGAAAATGGTAACACCCCTACTCCACACGTAAGTGGTAACACGCAGTCTCTCAGACTACTTAAGAAAAATATTTAAAATTAATTAAACATCAGACTTATTTAATTTACAGAAGAGCATACTAAACTATAATGTTTTACAGAATTTTCAATGTGCTTAAGATATTTAGTATTTTTTCATACAGTCTACACCAGGATTCGACAATCCACGGCACGCGAAATGATTTTGTGCGGTCCTCTTCACTTGTAGTTTTTCGAATTCTGAGCGATCCGGATAGCTTACGCTTATGGCTTCGAATACAAACAGGTTGCTCAATAGCTAGAACCATTACACTAGCCACAACAATAAAAGTTTAATAATAAATTACAGGTGTGATATAAGTGGAAAGTAGAGTCAGAGATGTGTATGCAGGTAAGTTCACCCCTCCTTAAAATACACTTTAAATAATAATAATGCTATTACTTTCTTGTTTTGTTTTAGTAGAATTTTGTTAACTTTTAAATGAACGTGTTTTATTTAATTATTTCAGCACTTCAAAACATGAATAAAGATCTTGGTCTGAGTTAAGTTAGTTTTTCTGATTTGTTATCAGGAAGTAAGTAGCTTATTTTATAAAAAAATGCTTTTAACATCCACTATTAGCTGTATGTTAAAGTCACTTTCACTGTATAAAATCAGTTACATTACCGGTATAAAATTAGGAAATATAATTAAATTCATGGTTATTTTATATTTGCAGCCCTTGTAACCATGCTCAACTGAACATGAGGTCAAGTACAAAAAGGTTGCCATCCTTCGGCTCTTTTAGGTGCTTGAAGAAGATACTTAGCACAGATAGGACGCAGGAAACGATTCGTAATGTTTTGTTGTCAGAACGAATAGCACAAATATTTCTTGTTTCAGGCCCTCTGGGAACCTCTTGAGCGGGGGACGTTGATGGTTCACCAACATTTTCAATAAGTCGCTTGAAATTTCTAAAGAGCTCACACATACACACACACACACACACACACACACACACACACACATACACCCCCCCCCAAATAACGATATAATAGTTTACTCGTCTAAAGGGTTTTTAGCGTTAATATGTATATGTCAATACTTACATAGTAACCAAAAAGTAAACGAATCCTTGTCAATTTATAATAGTTGCATTTAATTATTAGCATTTTTCAATTGAACAATATTGTCTTTTGAGCCTAGATAGGAACTATTCTGCACCACGGGTTACTAAATGAATTTATTAAGGAAGAAAATAATAAACCAATTCCTATTTTTCTCAAAAAATATTCAATTCAACCTCCATGACATTCAAATACTTGATTAATAATTTAATTTATTGTTTTATTAAAATTGTTGATTTATTCTTAAGTTAAATAAATTTATTATCAACCTATAAATTGGAAATTATAAATTAAATTGCAAATTAACATAAAAGGATATCATACAATAAAATATTATAATTTAGCCTTTAAAACAAATTTAATGAAACGTACCTAAAACTTATAGCTGTATGAAACATATGTTTTCCTTTAATTTAGTGTTAATTTACACCATAGCGTGATTTAACATTTATATTGAAAATCATAAATTTTATGTTTCACTTTAAATGACTGAATGCTCGTTTACAAAGCTATTAGAATTTTTATAGCTTCCAAGTCAATTCATACTGATAGTATCTCTGTCTATGTTGATGAATTAGGACATGATATTTTATAAATATAGATGTTAGCTTCAAGTAGGTTTCCAAAAAGACTTCCCCAGTCACAAAAAAAAGGATAAGATCACTGATCTTGACAACAGTAATAGAGAACTGATAGTGGAAATATACACTAAACATTATCAGTTATGAAGATATTTGCTTTGTAAAATGTATTTTTTTTATACAAAAAACTATGGTTTTTTACATTTTAGTTGAACTATAGTTTTGAAAATATTGTATTATTCCTGCCCCATTCTCAGTTAGCGAACACAAATTTAAAATTAACAAATACAATTTAAGGTAATTTGAAAAAAGAGTACATTAGGGTCGTTAGACTTCCTAATAAAATTAATTCATGTTTATGAGAATAATTTTGTGAGCCAAGGGTTTTTGAGCAAAAAGGAGTTTTTCAGCAATAAAAGCATTTAGCGGATTGAGGGTAAACTGTAGGAAAAGGAAGAAACCTTATTAATTTCATTTTATAAGTCTTGGAAACAAGAATACGAGAAACAAGAAACAAGAATCATGGTATTTAAAATAATTCAGCCCAGAAATTTATTTGGTATTCTGTAAGCACTATGATTTTGAAACTGTTATATCAGTTTCAAAATAAAATGCAGGAGTAAAGGTCCCTGCAACGGGGGGGGGGGGGTGCTAAACGAGAGTGGGGGGTGCGACTTGGGGTTTGAGTGATTTTTGATGATTTTACCCACTCCCACCTCAACGAGTTAGGGCCGAAACCTTACGCAACTCGCATTGTTGCATCTGGTTGTAAAATAATTTTATAAATCATATGTGATGTATTGAACTAAATTTCACCAAATTAATTTAAGTAAATGAAACCTCTATACGGTATTTTTATTATAAATTACCTCTGAGGACGATTGTTATGATATTGAAATGAACGTAAGGTTTTGAATAAAGGAAAATTTATTTATAGTATAGAGATTTCATTTGTTTAAATTAAACACTTGCCACAATTGTTTCAAACAGTTATTTCACTAAATTGTTTTGAGTAAAATAGGAATTGAGTTATTTGTACGCTTATGAAATTGATTTAGTAATCTATTATTCAGATCGATTTCATACATATTGAGCAGTGATTATGGTTATTTTTCATAGATTGTAAATACACGGTTAAAATCCATGAATGCGGCTCTTTTCAAGACTGTAAAGCGTATACAAATCTAAGAAACAAGAACAAAAAGCGTATATTATCCTATGGTAATATTTAGATGTACGCATTATAAATTTATAGGAGCTCGTTTGGTTTTTAATACCTTTAGAAGAATAAACGATTAGGTAGGTTTTTTAACAATGTGTTGTGTTAGAGTGCGCGCGCGCGCGTGCGTAGTGTGATTATGGTGTAATGTAATCACATTCCTAATGTGATTTAACAACCTGTACTTATGATGAGGCTATATTGTTTAACGTTTTCAACAATTGTTACATAACACTCTCGCTCTGTACGTGAGATCGGACTACTAAGTGAGTCACTACTGAGCGAGTCACTGACTACTGAGTCATGTTACTTGTTTTTGTTCGGACGTAACAATTACAAACTAAAACGAAGTACGTCATTATATACTGACCAGGCAAATCTAGCCACCAGGAAAATATGTACCAGATAAAATTTACTAGGACCAAAGTTTTCATTTATTAGGTCTAAAAATGTTGTCCCTCAAAATTAGGTTATCTGTCATCTGTAGCATATTAAAACCGAATTGCATGCTCTTATGTAATTTTAGAAATTATTTATTCAGTAACAAGGGTTCAAGATAACTGACCTTTCTGTTAGAAATGAAGGCAACGTATAATACGATTAAACCTCTCAAATGAATGAAAATAATTTTATTTTAACCAGTATATTATTAATAGTAGTATAAACTGTAAACAACTGAACCCGAGGTTTAAAACTAAAGACACATTTATATCACTTTAAAAGAGACTTGGAAGACTATCTAGAAATTCATAAAATGGAATTATTTATTCTAATATAAACATTAATTGAGGCGATTTTATTAAAATTTGATGTAATATATCTTAGATAAGGCTTCAAATGATTACCCAACTTGGTAAATAATTACCATTGTTGAGTACAGATATATGTTACGGCAAGAATTTTCTCCAATTCGGCCCGGAACACAATCTCGATTTACCTGAAAAGAACATATACATTGTTTAATTATAGTTATTTAGACTAAAATAATATTTGATCATATCTGGACCACTTTAGAGTAAAATATATAAATTAATGTAGAATCTAACACTTGCATTGAGTAGATAAGCATGTACATTAGGCTAAGAAAGTGTAGTTTTGCATGAGAATGCGAGCATATATTTTTTAAAGATTTTTATCAGATTTTAACGAATTATATTGTTTTACAGTGTTAATATATTAGTTTTTCAATATTTTTAGCAGCCCCTTCTGGGCGTGTTTTGGTTTTCGATGAGAGAAATAATATACTGATCGAGAAATCCGAAGGAGGTAGTATAGAGGTTGGAGGAAACGAAGAAATGAAGGCAAAAGGAAAAGAAGAAATGAAGGAAGAAGGAAAAGAAGAAATGAAGGAAGAAATGGAGGAAGAAGTGGACGAAGAAATGGAGGAAGAAGTGGACGAAGAAACGGAGGAAGAAGTGGACGAAGAAGTGGAGGAAGAAGTGGACGAAGAAATGGAGGAAGAAGTGGACGAAGAAGTGGAGGAAGAAGTGGAAGAAGAAGAAGTGGAGGAAGAAGTGGAGGAAGAAGTGGACGAAGAAATGGAGGAAGAAGTGGACGAAGAACTGGAGGAAGAAGTGGAAGAAGAAGAAGTGGAGGAAGAAGTGGAGGAAGAAATGGAAGAAAGTACTGAAGAACCAGCAATGACATCATTATCTCACATTGACAACGCGAGTGAGGTATGTGTCTTTTAGATGTATGATTTCTTATGAATTTATTAAGTATATTGCGTTATTGCTATAGCTGGTAACACGTAAGCTCGTGCGCAAACTCGAAAGGTGAGCACAGGCAGGGGGGGCGAGGGTAAAGTAAGCAAAAGACTGTTCCACAGACATTGTAATATGTGATATAGTATTTATATTACAATAATGTAAATTTGACAAGGCCAAAAATCCACTATAGATGTTATTCTGTTTGATTTGTCATATTTAACAGATCATTTACATAAAGTTTTGAAGAAATTTTTATATCAGTTTTCTGAACGACCGCAGTGTCTGCAATTTCTTAGCAGTGGCCTTTGATGCACAAGTACTACAAAAATAATTATATTTATTTTAATAGGGCTAGCTTTTTGTTTTTATCATTCTATCGCGCGCCAGCTTACGAGCGAACAGCTATACACTACCTTTTCAGTATCAAGAGAAATGAACTAAGTCCTTCAAATATTTTTCAAAACTATAAGTATGGTTTTTAAAAAGCATTAATCGTGTGTTTATCTTAAGTTCATCAAACTCAATAACATTTCATAAATAATTTAATGCATATAAACTAATATAATGTACGTATTTTGGGCAGGGAACGTTTAATTAATAGAAAATACTTCATATTATTTTGTAAAAAATTCTAATTTGTTCAGTAATTATTGCTTTTAATTGTTCCAAAAGCATAATTTTTAAATCGACATTTAATAAAAAAAAATATAGAGGTCAGTTTGTTATTATGTAACTTGAGATAAATATCAAAATATTTAAATTAAAAAAATAATAAATTCGTACATATTTCGTACATGTAGTTGCAAGGGTCCCGACTTTTCGTTCCTCTCAAAACTCACGTAACGAGGAATCCCTGCAATACGAGACGTAAGCTACTTATTAGACTCCTGAGTATCGCTATTACAGTCTTCGAGTTTGCAGGAAAAGCTGACTGAACTGCTTGAGTTCCCCCAGGACGACTGGCCTTAACGGGTTTCCCAACTTCCTTAACTCAAGAATCCCTCCTTACATGGTACCATTTCACCGTCAAAGTTGCTTAACTGCAAGGGATTTCTCGAATAGGTCACTGTAGTGGCCAGCTCTTGTTTGCTTCCTATGAGACGTCTGTATATTCGCGGACCTACCTCTCGTTTGGATTAGATAATGTTTATCGTTTGCAGCTCAGACCTTTGCAGTTCCATGTCAATTGCTTTTGAGAGATAAATCAAGAAGGTAGCCAATGGTAAATGGGAGACAATACTTTTATACCTGCCTTATTTATTCGTTATTTTTGCAGAATGGCGTTTTCCATGTCTAGTGTTGTAGTATAAGTTTTCATAAGGGTTGAAGGACTCTCCAGTTTCCTTGAAAACACTCCTGTTTCGTTGAAGACACTCCTGTGTCGTTGACTACATTCCAGTTTCCTTGAAAACGCCCTTGTTTCGTTGACTACACTCCAGTTTCTTTGAAAACACTCCTGTTTCGTTGAAGACACTCCTGTGTTGTCGACGACACTCAAGTTTCCTTGAAAAGACCCCTATTTAGATGAAAATACTCCTGTGTCATTGATGATACTATACTTTCCTTGAAAACACCATTGTTTCGTTGACGACACTCCAGTTTCTTTGAAAACACTCCCGATTCGTTGATCACTTCTGTGTCGTCGAATACACTCCAGTTTCCTTGAAAACACTCTTATTTCTTTTAAAACACTCCTGTTTAGATGAAAATACTCCTGTATTGTTGTCGATACTCCAGTTTCCTCGAAAACACTCTTGTGTCATTGAAGATACTCCTGTATCGTTGACGATACTATTGTGTCATTGAAGATATTCCTGTTTCGTTGAAGCAGTTCAAGTTTGTCGACGTCTTCTTTTTTTGTTGAAGACGCTTCTGTGTTATTGTCGCTTCGCAATTGTATTCTAAGTTCGGCCTTACATAATTTTGGTATGTTTCTACTATTACGTTCTGGGTTGCTCTAAATGTTTTGGTATCGAGCTGATTTTAAACTCTAACTCTATGGGATGTTCTAAGGATTAATGATATGGTTAATTTTCTATCTAAATCACTCTCAGGCACGTAGATAGTTGTTTCTGAAAGATTTATTTTCAATTATACACTAGTTTCACTTTGTAAGGTTTCGTTGAGGGCCGAGATTTGACAAACATTTTTATTTGTATTAACTGTCATTCCGTTCCTTTTAGACCAGGCTAGGTGTTTCAAAATATTGTTCAGCATCTCTGCCAAGTACAGTAGAGTCTCGATAACTCGAGGTAGAAAGTACTGAGACGCCCTCAGATTACCGAAAATTTGGATTACACGGAAATACGTTCCTGTGCATTAGGAGTTCTAATGAACCCTAATACTATAATTAAGAATGCACAAAATACATTTATAGAACTTTATTGATTACTGTACTTGCATAATTTAATGTTATTTTGGAATACATTGTTTGTAACGGTCACTACATTTTTTGGAAAAAGTTATAAAATGTCTTCTGCATCTGCTTATCGGATCGTTTTCATGCTACGGTGTCGCATAGACGTCTTAGCAGAAGGACATCTGTTGCGTGGTGTCTGTTATTCAATATAGCGCATTGGAGTTTCCAATGCGGCCTTTCCTTCACCGAGACCCTTGTATTGTCTCGGCTGAACCTTCTCTTTATTCTCGTCACCACTGACTTCAGTAGTTTCTTGTACCATTTCAATAGTCGTAACATGTGTTATTGTTACTTACTTACGTTCGTCCTTACTCATCCATTGGCTTACGTCCGTATCATCGACATTATCCCAACCTGGAAATTTCTTGATAAGAACTGTCAAATTTGTTTCTTCTTGTGGATCAATGAGTCAACAGTTTTATTATGACTCAGGAATTTATTCCATGGGTTACTTAATATTTCTTCTTTTATTTCGTACCATGATTCAGCTATACAGTACACAGCCTCCTTAACTGTAATTTGTTTAGAAAGTCTACAACGCTTTCTTCCCCTTCAGTCGATTCCAAGAGAGATTGTAAAACGTAACGTCTTCGTTTTTCCATCCATTGCAGAACACCCAGAACGGCTGGATGAGGATCGTAACATTTGCGGGTAGAAATAAAGCAAGGATATCATCAGAGCGCAGTTGATCTTCATCAGGATGCGACGGTGCATTGTCTAACAGTAAATAATTTGATGAATTTCCTTTCAAATAGACAAAATAGTCTGAAATAGAAAAAGGCTTGAATTTAACGGAACCTTGAAAAATCGGGACTCGGATTTTCAAAACTCTACTGTACTTAATTTTTGCAGCTGGTCGTCCAAAGCAAAAAATCGTCTAGCGTAAAGGGTAGCTTTAATCCCTGGAGCGTTATTTAAAGTTGCTATCACAACTTTTTTATCACAATAATAAAAAGATGGCATCTGAACACTGTGTTTTTAATTAAACTTTGGTATAGTTGCGATGTTTTGATTTATGACAACGCTTTATTTAACATAAATTTAGTGTAAAATTATCGATGTTCAAAGTCAACCCTCAAACAACATCATTCTGGTTCTGAAAAGTGTTGAAATGTTGTAAAATACAGTGTGTTAAGACTACAGCCTAAGGCAAGATAAGCAAGACAGCTTCACTCGTCCTATATACAAGTGTTGAAGTGACTACTTCCTATCGCTCGATATGACTGTATACTTTTACATGGGATTGATTCTATCGCACCCGTCACGAGACGCTTGATATATATATATATATATATATATATATATATATATAAATTTAGATATACATTTACTTGTATTACTCTCGGCTCATACGTTGCGGCAGGGGTTTATTTTTAATTTATCATATGCATATATATATATATATATATATATATATATATATATATATATATATATATATATATATATATATAAGATAACTTAAAAATTAGTGATGAATTATGTTTTATATGTATATGCATAAATGTATATTGTATATAGCCTATATATTTATTTATCTTTATATAAAATATATATTATACGGTTATAGAATATTTAAATGCAGCGTATACGTATATAATATGTACCGACTTGAGCATGTGGCTTTCAAATTTTAAAAAAATATTGATGATATTTTATAATTACACAAAATTATATAAAAATGTGTACATAAACAGTAGACAGTATATAACACACACACACAACACACACACACACACACACACACACACACACACACACACACACACACACACACACACACACTAATAAAACACACACACACACTCATAACACACACACACACACACACACACACACACACACACACACTCATAACACACACACACACACACACACACACACACACAAATATATATAACTTTAAAGAACTTAAATGATTTTGTGTGATTTTATTATAAAATAAAATGATTAATAATAATTAAATATTAAGCGGACATACAATTTTATTAAAGCACATATAGTCATAACCCTCGATAAGTAGTAGTCACTTTTATTGGCACTCACCAAGTGCCCCACGCCGTTTTTTTGTTTATGCAATGCTTTATTATGTACAGTAATAACTTGAAAGGTATTATCTATTCGAATAAAAATTAGACTGGTGTTAAAATTTCAACTACAAGTTAGTTCAAGAAGTTCAGTATACAATAACCGTACACACCCCCGCCCAGAGAAATTTGGCCCTTGGGCAATAACATAGGCCTATAAAACCAACACCACCTAGACAGAAGGCCTGCGGTATGCCATAAAATCCCCAACATACGTCAAAGTGGGAGGCCTACTGTAAAACTTCTAAAATAACTGTATGCACATGTGGCCTTGTACTACGAGGCTTTTGGTTAGTTCCGATGTTATGGTCATAGTGTTCCAGTCGAGATTTTGCTGGTTAGCTCTATACATTCTAAATAGTGTATTGCTCTACTATTCTGAATGAAATAGCTTTTTTGAAAGCTCAGGATGGGTACAAATGTTGTGTGCCGGACTACCATTTATAAACATAATGTAAAAATTAAAATACATTATTAATTATGTGAAAATTGAGATTAAAAGTAGGATCACCAATAATATTCTTGTGAAATTTGAATCCACCAAAGCTGTGTAACGGAACCCAACTGACAAAAAACTGACACCCAACTTGATTGAGGTAGAAATCGTAAGTAGTAAGTTCAAAGGAGAGATGGTCTAACTCCACGAATACCGATGATTTCATCAGATTTACCCTTCGGTGTCAAAAGACCAAAATTTCTTTTGCGTCTTGCATTCTCAATACCCATAAACAAGACATAAGGACAATAATTGACCATTGCTGGATTAAATTTGGAACATTGAAGCTCTTACCATGGACAATTATATGTTACGTGCTCACGTGCTGGGACACCTAATATTTGTATGTTTATACGCCTAATGAAATGACTAAAAACATCGTCTATCCTCTAGCATTGCAGTAAATGAAATATAA
This sequence comes from Prosapia bicincta, assembly GCA_036971475.1. NCBI lineage: Eukaryota > Metazoa > Arthropoda > Insecta > Hemiptera > Cercopidae > Prosapia > Prosapia bicincta. Next base: position 267,718,128 of record JBAIZL010000004.1, on the reverse strand, counting down.
TTATTTAGATATTTGATTTGGTTTTATTATTGGAATATTAATTATTAATTTTCCATTATAAAATTATGAGATCAGGCACAGCCACACCCATCGGGTTTTGCACATATCTCGCTATTGTGCAAAAAGTTCCACATCAAAAATAAACTGGTTGCAGATCCTACCTAGTCGTAGATAAGAATAGATAAGAATCTGTAAGTCACAAGATGGGAACAATTCTTTCATTAGATAAATATATAGGGGCGGCTTAAAATGTCCATGTTCTGATATGGTCAATGTTGTTACATAGGCTTACAATATAGTGCAAACATTATCGAACTAAGAATAAGAAAACAAATTGCTACATTGCTCAGATCAAAGGAATGTTATTTTTAATTTGACGTATAAAATTGTAAAAACATGTTTTTCTCAAATAATTTGATTATTTGTAAGCATAACCATAAGGATCTTCATTTGAAAAACATTATATCAACAGGTAGAAATATTTTCTTAAATAATTGTCAAAATGAAAAATGAGTCCATTAAAATGAATCAATCTGAAAAAGGAAGTTTACAACAGTTATACATCCCAACAATTAGCGAGAAAACTATTCTTGAACTTGTCTGTACTTCATGATACTAATAAAAGCAAAAGTAATTATCAACTGCGCAACAATTATCAGCTGGCAACCATGCAATAGATGGTTTACTGCTCTGAATTTTTCAGAACATAAATCATCTCAAAATAGTTGAATACCACATATATTTATGTAAATACTGTAATAAAATTTTGTAAATATTTCTTATGGGTTTCTCCATACTACAGATTTATGTGATCTATATCTGTGGGAGCATCTTGTCCAAAAAGAGTGACCTCCGACTTGTTGGAGGGATTAACGATTCCTCAGAGGCTTATCACTAACGTCCATCGACCACAAAAATATTCGATATACATGGTAGCAAGTTTAATTTACCAGTCAATTACCTGTACGGACACCAAACAAATTTTGGTTAGGAAACTGTAAATGATATGACAGTAGTAGTAGTAGTAGTAGTAGTAGTAGTAGTAGTAGTAGGTACTGCTACAGTACATAGGCCTGCGGTGGTGACGCCATACATCCAGTGCCCAGGCATTTTGTCTAGGTGGTGTTGATACAACCCTGTATTTTGCTTGACATTATAGAGAAAGTAATTTTTGCTTCTATGTTAAAACCAATTAGGCACACTGAATCTCATCTGTGTGTGTTTAGTTATGTTGGAATAAACTGTCATTTGTTAACACCAACCAAGACATTGCATTTTGTGTGAATAAAACATTTCATTCACTGAGTATTACTTTGCCATTAAACACTTTTATTCTGAAAAACTTTGTTTTTACCTCTTTTATGGATCTCGCCACACGAGTAAATATTTTTCACAGTAAAAAAAAAAACGGCGTGTGGCGCTTGGTAAGTGTCGATAGAAGTGACTACTTCTTATCGAGCGTTATGAATATATGTGCATTTATAAAATTGTATGTCCGCTTAATATTTAATTATTATTAATATTTTTTTTTACTTTGTATATATATATATATATATATATATATATATATATATATATATATATATATATATATATATATATATATATATATATATATATATATATATATATACAAACAATATACATATACCTTATATATACAGTTTAGGTACACATTTTTATATAATTCTGTGTAATTATAAAATATCATCAAAATTTTTTTAAATTTGAAATCCTCGTGTACAAGTCGGTACATATTATATACGTATATGCTTCATTTAAATATTCTATAACCGTATAATATACATTTTTATATAAAGATAAATAAATATATATACATACACACAATATACACTTATGCATATACATATAAAACAAAATTCATCACCGATTTTTAAATTTATATATATGTATATATATATATATATATATATATATATATATATATATATATACATATATGATAAATTAAAAATAAACCCCTGCTGTAATGTATCAGCCGAGACTGTCGAGAGTAATACAAGTAATTGTACATCAAGAAAAAAAAATAATATTACGTAGGTAAATGATCTCATCACCTAGGAGAGACAAAAACCTTCATAATAAAATTACAGTATATGCATCTGTACATAACACATAGTATGTAAAGTTTGTCATTTGATAATTTCACACAATATATGTTTTTCCACTAGATGGGCTTCAATGATGACGATGCTATATCGTGGTCGAGTGTGAATATTCATGTAAAAGCTTTGCCGATATTAAACAAATCAGAGTATAAGGTAAATATACATAATCCAGCTGGAATTTTTATATTTATTTTAAACTAATTATTAGGTTTATGTATAATTACTTATATTTTTATAACAAATGCTAACAAATGTATATTATTTTATCTAATAATGGTAAGGTTTTTTGCCATAAGTTTAAACATTCAGACTCAGTAAGTTTTTACAAATTTACAAAATAGTTTAAACTTCGGATAGTCATAAACTAATGTAAAATTACTTTAAGTTTCACTGAACGTAATGAACTAAAAAATTTAAGAATGTACATTTTGTGTTTTATCATCCACAATTTTTCACCCATCATCACTACTTTCCGAATATGGTAGAAATATTTAATTCTCGTGAGAATCTTCACTATCACTGTTGTTCCAGAGCACACAGTCCTCCGTATCACCCATTAAATTGGAAATTCCACTTTTTCTGAAATATTTCACGACTGTTTCATATTTGACTGTATTTCAGGCTTTAAGAATCCATTCTGAAATAAGTGAAAGGAAAGGTCACTCATTTTCCCAGATGGGGTACATGTATGTTCACCATCACATTGTTTACTATAGTGGCGGCAATTTGAAAAAAACCCTAACTTTTGATATAAACACTTTTGGCTAATAACCCCTCTATTATGCCTATTCGTGTATGACGCACAGAAAAGCGGGTCTCATTTTGCAAAAGGACTTTAAAGGACAAATGTGTACCTTATACACGCATAAGTACGGCTACTAATAATCTTTGCGCTTTATATATTTTTTTCAGGTCTGAAATATTGGTAAGTAGGTGTTCAACCCATCTTTGTAATCATATAATATTATGTCACTGTATTAAAACATCGTTTTAGTTGTTAATTATTAACAAGTATATATTTTGTGTTTCAAAACCTCTTCAAAAAGGCCGAAAAATAAAAATTCTCTAAAATCAACAAGTTTATATTTTGTTGCAATTCTAAATTGTTTATAGAAAAAGGATAGACCCTGCAGAATTTTTAAAATGAGTCCCTTTTGTAGTTAAAGTCTAGTTGTATGGAGCGTGAACATTGTAAGTTTGAGAAATCACAGTTTTTTCTTTTAAGTATTTCAAATAGAATAGGTCTAATACAAACCGTATACAATACCAACGTATTTTATTTTATACTTGTATACAATACTAAATTTATTGTATAGTTTAAAATGTGTTTTTTTTTGTATTACAGATCCTAAATACAAGTCAAGAGCGTCACATCTTACCTTTATTCCACACGAATCTTTGCAATGCTCTGATGGTAGGTTTAAAATTTTAATAAATTATTTTAAAAATAATGACAATACAGTAAAATTTGCTTAATACGATGTTCAAGGGACCTTAGTGTCTTATATGGGAATAGAAAATACTGTGATGGCAAAAAACGAATATTGTATTTACTCACCATTATACGTGCTGTATGTTCCCACATATTCAAGAAAACAATTCTATAAAAAAAACCATTAAGTAAGGAAAGACGAATGTACGCAACACAGCAATACGTATATAATGTGGGACCATAGCTACATACTGTACATTAGTACATTAATACTAAATAGAGTGGAGTCTTAGTCTTTATATTTTCTTAATGTAAATTATTACATTAATACTAGAGTGGAGTTTAATAAGAATAAAACATACATCGCCCTATACTTGATAGCAATTACATACTGTAGTAATAAATGATCCTATGGCGCATACACTGTAGGACATCCATGTTTAGAAGATGTAGACAAAGTTTGGAAGGGTAAAATAAAAGGAGAGAGGAGGAAATGCAGTCATGGTAGAATGTATACTGTCTTGGTACAATAGAGCAAACAAATCAAGGCATATAAATATGCCGTATTACCTTGGAGCTCTATATCATTGATGTAAACATCCTGCTGAATCATTTTAGACATTCTTTAACAAAGTTTTATTGTTTTTCCTATAGGATTCCGTTCTGTAATAAACATATCTTTCATATCCATTGATGTGTTATACAGCACAGTAACTGCTGAACTGCGTAAAACTACCATAATGCTCTTTTATTTGTAATTTATTGCTACGCAGTAAAATTTCCGATAGTATCAGAAAATCGTTGTATCAAAATGTGCGTATCACAGCTTATCAAGTTGTATCTCTGCCCATGCTTGTAGTGGATAACACGTGTTGTTACAGTTTTTTTCAAGTAATAATACTTTAATTAAATTTATTTGGTTAATGTTAATTAAGGATAGGTGGAGATACAACTTTTTTTCTGGGAGGCCATGAGATTAACCTAGGGGTTATCTAATGGGTCTGGAGGTACTACTCCCTCCCCTCCAAAATAGAGAAAATTTAAAATCTTGTCGACAATGAGCCAGAATCCAAAAACTTACATTATAAAGTATATGTTTATTACTACTTTTTTATAAAGTTAAAGTAAAAGTTATAGCATGGGATTCAACGCTATGTTTCTCATAGAACACAAATTGTGGGCTTTTAGACTTATAGTTTTTCAAAATTTAAATTTGTTCGAATTTAGCAATGTCGTAAGTCCAAAAATATGCCTGATTTTGTTTCTATTAGAAACTTAACGTTGAATAGCAAACCTTATCTAAAACAACATCATGACTTGTAAGATTAAAATAAGTTCTTATTTTTCTTTGAACTTACAGTCATATTTAGAAAATAACTCTCATAGGATCAAAATAGCAACTGGTACTGCCAAGTGTATTTCTTGTCAGCACTATTATTATTTTTTAGTGTTTTAAGGAGTTCAATATCAGCTTTTGATTATAAAAAAATAGTACACGGGTCTAGAAAGTTGTAAGGCAATTCCTTTCCTTGGCCCTTCCTTAACTGTGCCCATGACTACAAGTTTAAAAAATGTATTTGAACTTGAACGGATGAATAAAAATTATTTTATTAACCATTGAAAATTTGAACAAGATTTGTAAATATATACAGGGAGAGTGTGAACTAATAGCAGGATTTGAAAGTATTGAGATTTGTTCAGGATCAATATAAAGTGTTTCCCTTACAAGAGAAGACGCGATGCTCGAATGTTTTTAAATAAAGTTTTACTGATGCTCTAAAGGTCTCATGTCATAAAATAGATAAAACTAAAATTTGTTTATAAGTTGAGACAAATAAAAGAGTATTTAAGAAGTTTTATGACTAAAGAGCGTCTAAAATATCAAGGATACTCCCTAAAACTAGGATGGCAGGTATAGTAGTTAAAACTTTGGTGCACAAAAGCTACCACCATTCAAGATTATTTTGCCTGTATGCTGTTACAGAAATAATGATTTTGCTCTTAGATTTTCTATAAGTCACTAGCTTTGCCTAATATTTAGTTAAAATTTAATTATAAGTTAGTTGTAAAAAAAACAGGATATTTATAATTACAAAAAATAGAAAAATATTATCAATATTACAAATATTATTATTTGTTATTAGAATAGGTCGTGGGGTTTCAAACTAAATAAAATGAATCTGAAACTAATTTACAATAGCTTGCCACTCTACTATCATAGATTTCAAGAATAGAAGTGTTATTTTTTTACCTACTATAATTAGTTAATATATGTGATAACGTATGATCAATACAACTATGGTTTTTATTACTTGTAGGGTGTATTACTCTATATAGAGTACATTGGCATTTAGCTAAGATGTATGTTTATTGAATATTATATTATTATCTAATGCGTTAACAGTAAATTAACCTTTTTCTGGCAACTCCTATTACCTTGATGTGTTTTTTGTACTAAACAATTATGTTCAAAATAAGTGACCCGAGTTAGGAATGCAGATTGCTAATACTGATGATATATTTTGTTAGGACAAGCATTAAGTGAAGATAAGATATTAAGATATTGTATGTTAATCATATGATATATTTTTATGTTGAACAAAAAATAATATGATTTTTTCTGTTTTAGAGTGCAGATAATGTATCGTTTGCATCTGATACTAAGAAACACAACAATTCTATTTTCAGTGTAAGTGATCAGACAGACAAATTGCAATTCCTGCCTGATAGTTAAGTTTCTTTTAAAATAAGATATGTTTTTTTCTGATAAGTTTCACCTTTGTATTTATAAAAGATTGTGTAACTTTCTAATTTTTTTTTAATGCCTAATAGGACATTCATCATCAGTTTTGTATCACAGGATGTAATAAAAGTATTCTATTTATACGACAAAGGATAAATTCTATTTATATTATTTGATTCTATATTTTTTTTTTAGTTAAATTCTATTTCCTAGGGCAGCGTATGTTTCATCTTACTTCTCAATTATTTGATAAATGATGTAGTTATAACCCATATCTTTCAATTTTTTTCCCACTTTGTTGTAATTCAAACCATTTAAACCAATTTCAATTGGCAGCACTGACTGACATGGCCCGATGTAGGAGTAGATATGTCACTTGCATTGAAGGAATTTTTTTGTAAAAGTTTTATTACAAATTAGAAGTCCTGTGGTTCATTTTCTGATTTCACAGGTTTGACTTGTCTTTTAAGAACAGACGCAAAAACTATTTCTTTCTTTCTTTATCCAACGCCTGCCCTTGGTAACTCAACCATTTGGTATCGTGCAGACCAGTAGAGCTTGGAGAGTCTGGTTTTTGGGCCGCTATTGTATGCTTCAAGCTGTGGGCAGGCAGGAAGGTGGTCTCCATCCATCCTTCCTGTTTGGCACAAGGGGCACCGATCCGTGTCCGCCAGCCCAATGTGATGAAGGTGCGCCTGAAGGTAGTCGTCCCGTGGTTAGACGGAACAGCACAACACTGATAGGTCGAGGCAGGTTTTTTGGAATGGAGTTGGTGCAAAGTTCTTGCCATCTCTTTTTGCCAGGTTTTCTTATGATGTTTTCAAGTACGTCTTAGCTGCTACGTGAATCCTGGTGTAAGCAGAGCCCAGTGATATTTTGATTTGTGGCTGTGGTAGGCGGCACCCAATCTTGGCAAGTTTGTCAGCTTTTTCGTTCCCTGTTGTGCCAACGTAGCTGGGAATCCACTGGAGCGCAATTCTGAAGCCTGCCTCTTGGCATAGTTGCATTTTTTCTCTGCACGGCACTATCAAGGTGCAGTCAGTTGGTGTGTTAGAGGAAACTGCCAAAACCGCTGATTGTGAATCAATCAGGCATACAACCTGCTGCGGCGAAAGTTGCATGACGCATGATGCTGCTTCTCCTATGGCCACAACCTCACCGTCAAAATTGCTGCAGCAGATGCCCATAGCTACCGAGCCCTGAAATAATTTTGAAAAATATCCTGCTCCAGTTATATACAGTAATATATATGCTCTTGTGGTCTGCTCGAGTATAGCGCAGACTGTTGATCGTTCAGTCGAAAGCAGGGGGCACCACGTGAAGGCGATCAACTTCACCCCCCGACGGAAAAACTAAAACTTCAATGACAACATTTTAAAAATATCAAAGTTTTAAAAAATAGGGGCAATGTGCTTCGATATCCTTAAACGTAGATAGGGCGAGAGATTTGGCATGTTTATGTACTGATATATCCAGAACCAAAGTACCAACTGCAAACGAATATCTTCTAGAAACAATATGACGTTTAGCGGAATAGTGAAATCAAATGTTAAATCTTTTTCTTTTGCATTCTTCAAGTTGAAATTTTTAAAAGTGTTTGAGGAGACTATTAAAAAACATTAAAAAAAATGTAATAAAAGGCAATCATATGTGATTAAAAAAAACTATTGTTATTTATGCTATTGTCATTTGCCAATATATCATTGCCATTTTTATTTATCCTAGCATTAATTAAAAATAATAATTTGCAGGATGATTCTGATGACAATCGTATCTACTACAGTAAATACGGAAATCTCAATCTAACATTTCATAGTGAACTTGCCACACAGTTGGAGGTAAGCTAGTTACTGAGAAGTTCACGTGCTTACTCGCTTATATGCTTGGGTTTCATAGGAAGTTGGTAGTAGTAGTTTAGCGTTGCTCTATTACTTTCAATATATTTGCTATTTTCATGTTACTTACAAATACATTCTGAACTAGGAAAATATTATTTAAAATCTCAGAAAGCATAAATTATCCTTAAACGTTTCATAAATATTGGAACATATAACCATATTTTACAATGTTTGGATTATTTGCATATCCTAGCACAGCTATTTGTTGAGTAGGTATCGAAACTTGTTAAAGTACCATTAATTAATTGTGAAAAAATAACTGAGATTTATTAGCAAATGATAAATCAACATTTTCTTATTCATTCAGAACTGTGTTTGTGACGTTAGGTTATCAACATTTTTCAAAATGTTTGATCAGTATTAGGTTTGAGTATGTTGTTTGAAGTAGTGTTTTATTTTATTGGGAAACATTCTTTGTAAACAGCTATATGTGCCTTGCAGCATTTAGGTAATGTTCGAATTTTTTCAAAGTTTAATTTTAATTAATGGTTTCCTAGCTTATTTAATAGTTTTTACCTTGTTTGGAATGTATTGAAGCAAGTGAGAAAACAAATCTGATATTGTACTTATATACTTTTCTCTATGTATTTTCTTACAATGATAGTAGATTAAATTTTTTGCAACAGATTTCTGTCAGTGTAAAGATTAGGTATAGGTAAAATTTAACAAGCTTGCAGTGTAGGAGTTGGGACGAGTAGGCAGTGGTTTTTAGACCTGATGAGGGATGAAGACAGAGCCCAATGTTTTCTAGACTATGAATACACAATTTCTACTTAAGAGCAAAGGTCCAGCTTATGAAATTTCACCTATACATATATCATTGAAGTATTAGTAGCATTCATAATGATGTATCATGAAGTGTAGGTTAAAACATGGTATTTCGGTGAATCTTGAATTTTCCATGAAAAACAATAAAAGTTAGTATTTCTTTCAGACATATGGCACAATCAGTCCCAAAACATTATTTACGTTTGTAAACAGCCTTAGATTTATCTAATACACAAAAAAAAATTAAAAAATTTTATTTTTAAAACTTTGGTTTTTATTCTAATGTTATAACTGTTGATCTTAGCTATAGCAATACTATTATTTTAGAGTTTTAGGTTGAAGAATATATTAATGACAAATTCGAAAAGAATGATGAATGACGATGAAACGATGTAATTAGTAACATCAAACTCTTGTAGTCTGGGATAAGGTGACATAAAAACTATTTAGAAAGTTGTATATCTATAACTGAAATTGTTTTTGTGATTATTACAGCGCATAAAGGACGAAAGAAAATGGTTAAGTGACAGTGGGTATTTTCGCCGAACGTCTGAGGAGGAGGAGAGCCAGTTGCCACAAGAAATGGGGGTAGGATATATTTCAATAAACTGCATAAAATACTAAAAAAATATTATTTAAACAATTATTCATAACTCAAATCTTTTTTCACCATTTAAAGTATGCATACCTCTACAATAATATATATATATATATATATATATATATATATATATAGATTTTTTGAACTAGGAGACTGACAGACTTACCTTGGTAAGAGTCCACTCTGTAGTCTTGAAATAGGAACATATAAAAGCACTTAACGAATGATATATTTCAACCACACAGTGGTCTTTGTCAATCAAAGAGAAAACACATAAAGAAATATGAGAGTATGAAATAAAATAAAGTTGTATTTTATTTCATTCTCTCATATTTCTTTATGTGTTTTCTCTTTGATAGACAAAGACCACTGTGTGGCTGAAATATATTATTCGTTAAGTGCTTTTATGTGTTCCTATTTCAAGACTACAGAGTGGACTCTTACCAAGGTAAGTCTGTCAGTCTCCTAGTCCAAAAAATCTAAATAATCTTTACCAACCAAAACTAACCTATATATATATATATATATATATATATATATATATATATATATATATGAAATAGGTTTTCTTGTATAATAATAATAAACAACTGAGGTTACTCAATACGAGAATATAAAAAATTAATAATTCTTGTATTTGAATAACCTTATTTGTTTTTGATATATATATATATATATATATATATATATATATATATATATATATATTAAAACAACATAGGTTATTCAAATACAAGAATATTTATTAATTTATATTCAAAGCTTTTCGTTGGTAAACAGTACCAACATCATCAGGAATAAAAATTACAATAATGTAAGCTATATGTCTAAAACATATGTTAAATTAGAAATAGAATTGTTGCTAAGTTTATACAAATTGCCAAATTTATTTTGTTGCTGTAACATTATAGACATTGAATATAGTATCAAATTTAGAATGTATTTGTATTTGTTCTTTTATTAATTTGTTATTATTATTGTATCTATATATGTCGAATGCTTCATATATATTCATTCTTAATCCCTTATTAATTTCTTTTATAAGTTCCATATTTTCAATATTTAGATATCGGTGCTTATTATTAATACAATGATTTGCAAAATTTGATTTATATATTTCTGGATTAATATAGGCATTCAAATGTTCTTTATATCTTTCTTTTAATTTTTTCTTGGTTTAATCTATATAAGCTTTATTACAGTTTTCACATTCTAATATATAAACACCACCTTTTTCATGCATATTAATTGTTTTATTATTGTTATTTATTATGTTTATTATTTTGTTATTAGTTTTGTATGCAATTTCGATATTTGTATTTTTAAATAATTTGGTGATATTTTTTATTTCATGGTCTATAAATAAAAATGAAGTTCATATTGTATTATTATTACTATTGCAAATTAAATTATTATTTTGTTTATTAAAAATATTATAATTAAGTTTGTCAACAGCTTTCTTTTTATAACTGTTTTCTAATGCAATTTGATAAATAATGTTTTTTCTCTTATTTTATTTTCTTCATTCATGGGTATTTTATGCATTCTATATAATAAATAATATAAAGCAGCCATTTTGTGATTATATGGATGATTAGAATTATTTGGTATAATTTGGTTTGTCAAAGTTGGTTTACGGTATATCATATATTCAATTTTTTCATTTTTTCTTCTTATTGTTAAATCTAGAAAATTTATTTTATTATTTGTTTCAATTTCATAAGTAAATTTGATTTTATTATTAATTTTATTTATTTTATCCAAAATATTTCTTAAATTTATATTATTATTGTTTGATATATACATTCAATCATCTACATAGCGAACCCAATAACCATTTCCATCATATATTTTTATAATTTCATTTATTTTATTATCTAATTGTTGTAAAAATATTTCTGATAATATATTTGATAATGGCGAGCCCATAACAAAACCATCTTCTTGTATAAGAAATAAATTTTGTCATTGTATGAGAAATAATTATACGAATATATATTAGGCATTCGAAATATATAAATACAATAATAATAACAAATTAATAAAAGAACAAATACAAATACATTCTAAATTTGATACTATATTCAATGTCTATAATGTTACAGCAACAAAATAAATTTGGCAATTTGTACAAATTTAGCAACAATTCTATTTCTAATTTAACATATGTTTTAGGCCTATAGCTTACATTATTGTAATTTTCATTCCTGATGATGTTGGTACTGTTTACCAACGAAAAGCTTTGAATATAAATTAATAAATATTCTTGTATTTGAATAACCTATGTTGTTTTAAATTATTAAACAAGAAAACATATTTTATATTTATATATATCATGATATATATATATATATATATATATATATATATATATATATATATATGCTCGAATCTAATCCAGCATTGACGAGGTGAACCCAACAACAGTAGGGTTCACCTCGTCAGTGCTAGATGAGATTCTAGCGTAACGTCGGAACTGCGATTTTATGCACTGCAGAATGAACGGATATACTAGAGATTATAACTATTCATCATATTTTTCCATCTGTAAAGGAATGCGTATCAGCACATATATATATATATATATATATATATATATATATATATATATATATATATATATATATATTTTTTTTTTTTTAATTAATTTTTTTGCACTGACTTTATAAAGTTATTATTATTACTTGTAAATAATTTTTTCCACCACTTAGTGCTGGAAAAAATTATTTACAAGTAATAATTATAATATATACACACACACACACACACACACATATATATATATATATATATATATATATTTACATAGGAAACCCCTCGAATCCGACTAATTGGGGCTATAGCCTGTTCAGTTTGGAAAAGTTCGGATTTTCCGAAAACGTTGGGATTTCAGATTTGCTGTATACTTTGTATTTAACAGAACTGCATTTTTTTATTAATATTAGAACATTCATTACATATTTCTTTATAAAAAATTGAACAGTTTTGCACTGCTATAAGTGAAAAGTCTTTGGAACAACGGCAACACGCAAAGGTTTCTGTGAATGAAATAATTGACGAGGCTGTATTTTTATGGTTTACACAAGAGAGTTAAACAAATTAATGAACTGTGATTTGGAATATACTGCTAGCAATAGATGGTTGGATAGATGAAAGGAGAAGGCATGGAATTAGACAACTATTGTTAAGCGAGGAGAAGTTATCAGCTGATAATCTTGCTGCAACGGAATATTTAGACGAATACAGATTTAATTTAGTCTGAATATTTCTCTTCCCAACAAGTGTATAATGCGGACAAGACGGGATTGAATTTTAAAGCTCTTCCCACTAAAAGTCTTGCTTTTAAAGAGGAATCTTCCATGCCATGCTTTAAAATAAGCAAACAGCGCCTCACAGTTTTAGCCTGCAGTAATGCCGCAGGAACAGTTAAGGTACCAATAATTCCACGAGCCATTAATACCATATAAGCCATGAGCGCTTAATATGAACTTGAATGCTCTCGCTGTTTATTACAGAAATCGGTGTAAGGCGTGAATGACTGGTAATATTTTCAAAGAGGGGTTCAAAAATGAATTTGCTCCTTCCGTAACAAAATTTAATGAAAAAATGGACTGTTACCAAAAGTTCTACTTTTGATAGACAATGGTCCTTCACATACTTCAGACATGCAGTTGGTATGTAAAGACATAAAAGCAATATTTCTCCCACCTAACATGAAATCGTTGCTTTAGCCTATGGATCAAGGTGTGCTGCAGAACATAAAACTGAGCTACAGAAAAAAGATTCTGCAAACATTGAAGAAGATTGTTATACATAAATGATGTTATGCTAATGTGGCGCAACATAGCATCATCGGGAAGGTTTACGTCTCTTCGCCAGATGAAGATTACTGATTTTAAGTGAAAACTATAGTTTAGTGTTTGTGTCTTTTCTTTTTAAGTGAAACATATAGTTTAGTGTGTATTTTTTATTTTTATTTTACTGTCAATATATTCTATGTTAATGAAGTGATAAAATAGTACAATATAGGCCTTCGTATTATATCATGTTTTTAGAGTGTTAATTCCAATATATATTACTTTTTTAAAATTTGGTTTCCATCAAATCATCTTAGGATTTCGCGGGGGTTTGGATTTCTGGGGTTTGGATTTGAGGGGTACTACTGTATATATATATATATATATATATATATATATATATATATATATATATATTAAAACTATTATTGTTTTTGAAATATTTTAAATTTATTAATTATATATATATATATATATATATATATATATATATATATATATATATATATATATATATATATATATATATATATAGGTTAGTTTTGGTTGGTAAAGATTATTTAGATTTTTTGGACTAGGAGACTGACAGACTTACCTTGGTAAGAGTCCACTCTGTAGTCTTGAAATAGAAACACATAAAAGCACTTAAACAATGATATATTTCAACCACACAGTGGTCTTTGTCAATCGAAGAGAAAACACAAAAAGAAATATGAGAGAATGAAATAAAATAAAATAATTGTAATCACAGATTGTGTAGAGTAGAAATCAGATGTCACAGATGCCACAGTATTTTGGTCACCATAGATGTCACCTCTCTCTATACCAACATCCCTCATGCACATGGCCTATCTGCAATAGAGAATTTTCTAAACAAACGCCCAGGCAAGCCTTCTCCCACTACACCTTTTCTTGTGAACCTGACCAGGTTCATCCTCGAGAAGAACAACTTTCAGTTTGAGGGAAGGAACTACCTTCAAATAAAGGGAACAGCAATGGGTACCAGAATGGCACCATCGTACGCAAATCTGTACATGGGATTGTTGGAAGAAAGTTTTCTAAAGACACAAACACACCAGTCATTATGTTGGTATAGATATATAGATGACATCTTCCTAATTTGGACACAGGGTGCTTCAACACTTGAGACATTTTTAGACAGCCTGACACAATGCTCCACACTTCAATTTACCTGGGAGAAATCTACATCAGCCATCACCTTTTTGGATGTAGAGGTAACACTCCAGAATGGAAATATCAATACAGGAATTCACAACAAACCTACAAACCACCTACAATATCTCCATTTCGACAGCAACCACCCAATAAACATAAAACGATCCATTCCATACAGTCAAGCAATCAGGGGTAAGAGAATCTGTTCGAATGATAGGGAATTGGAAGATTTTAATAGAAAGATATCAACAGCCTTTCAGAGAAGAGGATACCCAAAAAAACTCATTGAAAACCAAATTCATTCAGCACAATCCTCGGTTCACCATAAACCACAAACAGAACAAAATAAACTGTCTTTAATAACAGACTACCATCCTGGTCTACATAAACTCAACAAGATATTGAGAGATGGCTTCAAAATTCTTCAAGCTTCCGTCCACACCAAAAATCTTTTCACCGATCCACCGCAAATTTGGTACAAGCAACCTCCCAACTTGAAAAACATCCTAGTACATCCTAAACTACCAGACCCTGATGCAGAGAAACCACACAAACTTCCTCATGGCTCCTTCCCATGTAATAGACCTAGATGCAAGACGTGTCCAATACACCCCTCAGCAAATAGTTTCAACAGCCAAACAACAAAAATGGTCGTCAAAATACAGGGTCATCATAATTGTACATCGAAAAATGTCATATACCAGCTACAATGTAAACTTTGCTCAGCACAGTACATAGGCCTGACCACGGATGGTCTGAATATCAGAATGAATGGCCACAGACATGATGTTAAAATTATGAATATGGATAGACCAACAGCTCAACATGCTGCGAGTCACAACATCACAACTTTTGATGACTGCTATACCACAAAAATAATTAAATCACTCCCCCCTGATTGCAATCCCTCAGAACTGAGAAGGTGGGAACTATCATACCAGTGGTATACCAAGTCCAGAGAATCCCCTAACCTCAACATCAGATAAATCCATTCATTTTTTTTTTTTTTTTTTTTTCTCCAAATAGCCTTATCTCTTTTCCCCTGACAGACTTATATAAACTATAATCACTCATATGTTCATGGAAACAATATATATATCTTTAATCTGTGCATCTGTGACATCTGATTTCTACTCTACACAATCTGTGATTACAATTATTTTATTTTATTTCATTCTCTCATATTTCTTTTTGTGTTTTCTCTTCGATTGACAAAGACCACTGTGTGGTTGAAATATATCATTGTTTAAGTGCTTTTATGTGTTTCTATTTCAAGACTACAGAGTGGACTCTTACCAAGGTAAGTCTGTCAGTCTCCTAGTCCAAAAAATCTATATATATATATATATATGTTTGAACATACACAGTTTTCAAAAGTATATTGCATATTTACAACTTGTTATTTTGTTATCTATTTATGTTATTTAATCATGAACACCAAGATTCAAAAGAATGTTCAAGTATATATAAGTACATCCTGAGTAATTCACATCCATGTTTGTGATTTAGTTCTGTTATTTAATAATTAACATCAAGAAATTTTTTTCGTGCTCTCTCTATTTTCCTTTCTCTCTCTCTCTCTCTCACTCTATCTCTCTTTCTGTAATGAAATGAGATTCTAAATTGATTCTGTAATTGATGCTAAATCTGTTGATTAAAAAAAGAATTCAACAAAGTAAACCTATTTAAATTTGGATTACATTTTTAATTATCGTTTGAATAATTCTACGATTGAAAACAACACTTCGATGGTTGCACTTTTTTTTCTGATTTTAATATGCTGAATGCAGCCTGGGCAGTATTTCAAAACAGGGACTATTCAGAAAATATTTAGTTTCTTCAAAAGCTTTCTGCCTCAGATAGTTTATAGAACTGGCTCTATTTGTGTTGTAAGCAAAGATTACTTTTAGTCTTGATCGCCCACTTTCTCTTTTCACTTTCATATCTATTCTGTGCCCTAACATCTATTAATTTTTAGTGGACAATATTTCCATAAAAAAAATGTTGTGTTTTATTTCTTAACGAAGCACTGAATTCTTCTAAAGCAGGATATACATATTTTAACAGATTTTCTTTTATTACAAAGAAAACCTTAGGGTTTTACTTTGTAGTTAGAAGGCATTTCCACATTAAATTGTAATAAAAGGTATCTTTCTGGAGAAAGCACCATATTCCCACATTTGTGTATTAGAGTCACAGATAATAATATTAAGAATGAACAGGCGCGCACCCACGGAGGGGGCTAAAGGGGCTGTAGCCCCCCTCAAGAAAAAAAAGAAAAAAAAATACATTCAGTTTTTAAATCCGCCAATAGTAGATACATCGCATACTGAATACTGGTTTACGAGAGTTACATTTCACTACAACTACGAAATAAATTGTCACGCATGGAAGTGACCTAATATTAATTTGCTTAAATTATTTTGGGTTAGATTGGAGAGCATGATCGGAAGAAATTGGCCAGTCCTGCTCTTGATGAAGCTGGTACTTCAGCCTCAAGCTCCAGTCATACATCGGACAATGTCAACATAGAATGCAGCAGTAAAATGGACATTTCTTTGTACAAAAATAAGTGGCTCTCAGGCACAGAGAAGTTACATGTTTTGGAAAACTTGTGGGCTCCATCTTCCAACTACAAGTTTCCAGCAACGACTCGTGGAAAGCAGGAGAGGAAGTTTTTGTATTCCTGGTTGCAAAAGTATAAGTGGTTGTCATACTCTGAGATATAAAACCGGGCTTACTGCACTTATTGTGTACTCTTTGCTCCAACTGAAGTGGGTATGAGATCATCCCAGAAAACAGGTCAGCTTGTCCAAGAAGGATTCCAAAATTGGAAAAAGGCTATTGAAAAATTTGAGTCACATTCTCATTTACAATACCACAAACATGTCATGATCGATTTCAACAATTTGAAAACAGTAATGGGAGGGAAGATGAATCCCATAGACAGATCTTTGGATGTAGGCAAAGCCAATCAGGCGAAAGAAACTGCGGAGAGGTTAAAACCCATAATAGAAACGGTAATTTTTTATGGACCACAGGGAATAGCTCTTCGAGGCCACAGAGACTATGGAGACTTCAACTTAGACGCAATGCCGGATGATAATGAGGGGAATTTCAGAGCCCTATTGCGGATGCGTATTGAAGCAGGTGATGCAAAATTAAGAGACCATTTCAAGTCATGTGGTAAAAATGCCACTTATATAAGCTGGAACATGCAAAACCAAATCATTGATGCTTGTAACAAAGTAATAAAAAGTCGCATAATCAAAGATGTTAAAGATGCTACTTTTTTCAGTGTGTTAGCTGATGAGACTACAGCCGTGTCGACTCAAGAACAATTTTCATTGTCTGTGAGGTATGTCTCTCATAACATGAAGGATGGTTATAAGATTAATGAAAAGTTTTTGCAGTTTGTGCCTCTAGAGTCAACGACTGGCGAGGTGCTTGGAGAAACACTGTTGAAAGGGCTTGAAGAGTGCAATCTTGAAATAAAAGATCTGAGAGGACAAGGATATGATGGCGCATCAGTCATGGGCGGAAAGGTGAAAGGTGCTCAGGCTGTTGTGCAGAAACGTTGCCCGAAGGCAGTATATGTACACTGCGCGTCGCACAGCTTTAACTTAGCCATTACAAATACTGCAGAGGTCAGATCTATCAGAAATTGTTTTGGCACTACTGAAAAAGTATGGTCTTTTTTTAACACACCAAAGAGGCAAAATGTTCTCCAGGGAAAAATTGAAACCCTAGCACCAAAAACTAAGAAACAAGAACTCAAACAGCTATGCCCAACCAGATGGGTTCAAAGGCATGATGCTGTCCTCGTCATGAAGGAGCTGTACAGCCCTATCATTTCATCCTTAGAAGAAATCAAGTGTTTTGATGATAAGGACACATCTTCAGGCGCCGATGTTCTTTTGACAGCTATATGTCAATCAGAGTATATTGTAGCTCTAGTATCAGCTGAAAAGCTACTCAGCTACACTTTGATATTGTGTCAAAAGCTACAGTCAAGTGATGCGGATCTCTGGGCTGCTTTGAACTATGCTGACTATGTACTTCAGAGTCTGAAGTCACTAAGAGAATAAGTCGATGAAGAGTTTTCAGTCTTGTTTCAAGAGGCACAAAAAATGGCCGAATTGATTGAAACTACAATTAGTGTTCCAAGGATTGTTGGGAGGCAGACACACAGAAGCAATGTCTCAGCCGAAAGCACAGAACAATTTTATAGAATTAACGTATTCATCCCCTGGATTGAAAGTTTTATTTCCTGCATCGAAGAACGTCTCTTAAAGCACAAGAACATTATGAAAGGGTTTCACTGCTTGCTCCATACTTATCCAGAGCATAGTGAAGAAAGTAAAGAGATGAAAGAGGCGTTTTTAAAGTTGATTGAAGTTTATGAAGAAGATTTGGAAAACAACAACTTAAACGTGTTGATGGCAGAAATGGAATTTTGGCAAGCTTTTCTCCAACAACACAATGCACACCATGTCAATGAAATTGATTTTCTAAATATTTGTGATAAAACAATCTTTCCTACTCAAGATTTTCATCACTATACCTGTATCGACCAGCACAGCAGAGCGCTCGTTTTCCACTCTTCGGAGAATCAAGACATACCTAAGAAACACGATGTCTGATAGTAGGCTAAATGGCTTAGCCAATCTTAATATCCACAGGGAAATTCCAGTTGACACAGACAGTGTATTATCCATACTGAAGAAGGCCAAAAGAAGACTCAATTTTGTTTTGTAAGACAGCTGATATAACAAGATTTTGTCAAAATAAAACCTAAAATCTTATTTTATCTGCTGGGTTATATCATTCATTTCTATAGTCCCTTCTCAAAACTTGCACTCAAAGAGCTAAAATAAACTTAAAGTAATGCCTTAAAATACCGGTTATTCTTACGAATTTTTAAAAAGTTTTCCGTTGGTTGGACCCGGGTCCCCCGGTTAGCCCCCCCATAATTATTTTCTGAGTGCGCCACTGAGAATGAATGAAGGAAAGAAAGAGAATATAGAGCATAAATACAAAAAATGTTACAGAAATGGAAAGTATTGATGGAATTGATATCAAAATTACAAGATGTAAACTTTTAGTTTCTCTCATTATACCTATGGAAACCGAATCCATTCAGATATGTGAACTTATGACAGTGAACATTTTTAACTAAATGTAGCTTATGTAGTTTAATTTGTGTATATTTGTCCAAATGATATAGAATAAAAATATAATTCATATAATTTAACAAATAATAATACGTAAAGTACTTCTAGTTGAAATGAGAATCAAATCATATTAAAAAATATTATTAACATAATAATTTTAAAAATTATTATAAATTATTTAGGGGATAATTATCCCACCGCATTTCTTGCTATAAACAAGAAAAAAAAGAATAATAAAACAGGTGATGAATAAGTTTGCTAAATTTCATCTAATTGGCTTTTTATCTATACAATATTTTTAACAGTTCTTTATAAAGTACCAAAGTCCTATGAGCAACACGCATAATTTTGTCATTATAGATTAGGAGGTCAATTGAATGGCAAATATTGTCCATATTTGTGTTGTTGTTTTTTTTTCAGGATAATCTCTTTTTAAAGGCTTGGTTGACTTTTGTCACTCCAAGGGAACCCGAAGTAAGTTATGAAAATATATTAAATTTAGAATAAACAACTTTTTATTTTGGCTTTTTGCATGTGTGTACTAAAAACTGGTGTGTGGTGCATGTTTCTTCTCTCAGTAGCTTACTCATATTTAGTTCATTTTGTTAATTGCATGCCTGGGTGATACAACCATAAAATAAAGACTTCACATCCCAAAATAGTTTAAATATTTTTCTCACATATTTTGTTGCGCATGACATTTTGTGAATTCTCGATCATGAAAACATTGTTAATATGACTTTTCAAACTTAGCAATCAGGCTGATCTAGGAAGTCCATTAATGCATTAATAATGTGAATAGGGCTGCTTGTAATGGGATAGGATTAAGTACATCAAACTCTTGCTAATCCGGCTGATATGGGGGGGGGGTGCAGGATTACTTAAAACGCTGGATTACTGAAGGGTCCATTAAAAACACTATGTACATTGAACAATATTAATGTGTATTGTCCATAAAAAAAAACATAGGAAAACCGTCCTGTATTGCACTTGACATTATACAACGAGAATGAATGTACTAGTCTGTACTTTAAAACCAAAGATTACCTTATCTTTATTGGTGAGCAAAATTTAATTTGTTTCCGTTTATACTCCAACAACATTGTTCACTTGCACTTCAGTAACAGTCACTGTAGATAACTACTGCAACAACATACGGCTCGAAATCATTTGTATATCACGAGATACAAAACTAGAACTCAGTCATTGACTTCAACAAGTAATGAAAAACATACACTTTATTAAACTTTTGGTATTAACTTGACGAAAAACCACTAATTACTGATTTTTTTTTCAGCAGATGCGTTTCACACTATACAATGCTCTGAGTGACGGACAAGACGGTGTGTTGTTTTGAATAAAATAAGGTTTTCATGGGACTTTGAATCTGTTAATGTCTAAAAGTAACAATTTTCTTATTGTATAATTAATTTCTGCATGCTATTAGTATTTTCAAATGTAAATTTTTATTTACACTTACACTTTTAAATGTTTTATTTACAGTTATGTAAATCATTTAAAATAAAAATACTTTTTTTACAAATAAGAATATCAATTTATTAGAGGGAATTTCTATAACTAGTTTGTTGTGATTTTTAAATTAGGGCAACAAATGTCCTGAAAACAATAACAAATCAGTTGCAGAAACATCATACTAATAGACTGAATATGCTTGACCAGTTAAATCAATCATCATTTTATAGTAAATTTTAATTAAAAAAGAGTAGTTTCTCTAAAAGTAAATTATCTCTAATGCCCCATGATTTTAGGTTTAGTCATAGGAAATTTCAATGTTCCTGGATAGCAGAAAAACATTATTGCATTCTGTTTACCCCATTCTCTGCGAAGGTCATGATTCTGCTCAGTTCAGTTGGCCATTTAGGTCTTTTTCTTTTTAGTGTTTTGTTTAGTATCAGAGTAGCATATCAGGGAAAGTTATTTGTGTTTGACATTTCGAATAAGCCTAAGCATGGGCAGTTACAAGTTTTTTTCTGGGTATCAAATGGAGTCTGGATATGCTCCCCCGAATAAATATGCAAAATTTAAAAACTTGTTGAGATTAAGCCAGCATCCAAAAACCTACATTATTAGGTATATGCTTTAAACTACTTTTTTCATTGTTAAGTTAGGGTATGGTACTTAACGATATGTTTCTCATAGAACGTAAATCTAGCCCTTTTAGACTTATAGCTTTGCAAGATTTTAAAACGTTTTTTGAATTTTGCAAAGTTATAAGTCCAAAAATAGCTTGATTTTGTTTCTATGAAAAACATAAAGGCGAATACCAAACTTCATCTGAATTCAGTTTGAACATCATGACTTGTAAAATTAAAATAATGTTCATATTTTTCTTTCAACCTACAGCCATATTTAGAAAACAACTCTGATAGGATAAAAATATGAACTGATACTACCGAGTATATTTCTTGTCAAGGTATTTTTATTTTTGTAGTATTTATATGAGTTCATTGTCAGATTTTCATTATAAAAAATTAATACACCTGTCCAGAAAGTTCTGGGAGTAATGCTCCTTGAACCCCCTAACTCCAACCATGGCTTTAGTTCTTAGTTTTTTTTGTTTGTTATTTGTGAGCATTTTTAGAAAAAATAGTCTATGTATATAGAAGTATATTACTATTTAGGATTTCTAGGCATTCTAAATATGGCAGAAAATTAATACTAATAAATAAACTATGTATTTATTCGTATGAGAAGCATTTGTTGTTTGTAGTTGATATTTTGAAGTTGACAACCATTTATATGATTAGCAAAAGAAGAATGTGTATTTTGTTCTGATTTATTGTGTGTGTGTTGATATTTGTTGAACATTTTGATATGTTTGGATGTTGGATAGTCTACACCAGATGTAGGCAACCCACTGCCCTCGGGAATGATGCAACCTGAAAAATGATTTTGTGTGGCTATCCACTTGTGGTTCTTTGAATTTTGAGCGGTTCGCATAGCTTACACTGATAGCTTAGAATACAAACAGGTTGCTCAATAGCTAGAACCATTACACTAGCCACAACAATAAAAGCCTAATAATAAATTACAGGTGTGATATAAGTAGAAAGTAGTGTCTGTAATATGCATACAGGCAAGTTCCCCCTACTTAAAATAACAATTATGCTATTACTTTCTTGTTTTGTTAATTTTTAAATGAATAAGTTTTATTTCATTATTTTAGCACTTCAAAAAATTAATAAAGAAATTTGTCGGAGTCAAGTTAAAAAATTATCAGATTTGTAATAGGGAAGTAAGTAGCCTAATTTATAAAATCACTTTTAAAATCTATTAATAACCATTAGTTGAAATTATCTTTTGTACTGTATTAAAATCAGTTACATCACTGATATAAAATTAGGAAATATAATAAAATTCATGATTTTTATATTTGTGGCCCTTACATTCATGCTAGATTGAACATGAGGCCCTCAAGTACAAAATAATTGGTGGCCCCTGGTCTACGCAGATTATTTGTTTATTCCTCATGGGTCAAATGACTATTATATGTTTTTGTAGTGTTTTAAGTGTTTTAAATTATATCTGGTGCCATATTTTCTGGGGTTTTTGTGAGATTTTATTTAAAGTCTTGTTGATATATGTAATCTGTAGAGCAGCCAGAAAACCTTTCTGGGAACATTCAGAAGGAACCGAAAATTTATACCAAAAATGCAAAGTATTTTAAAAAATAATCTAATTTATACTATTGTAACATTTAAAATTAAACACAAGTTGAGAAAATGAGTGAAATAAACTTCTTCTATTTACCTATAAGTATCAAAGTGATAAAAAACATTATAGTAATTATATTATAAACAAATTGTTGGTATGCAATATTGTCAGTGCAAACTATATTTTTTTAAACACACTTGGAAAACCAGCACTACGCAAAAATACATATTCAAATTATTAAATAATCAAATGTGCTTACAAAAAATTCAAAAGTGGGAGTTCCTTATCGTACAATGTAAAGGAGACAAGGTTCTTAGTAACAAAAAAGATAAGATCTTCTTTGAAAAATATCGCATTTACAGCATTTCTTGTAGAATTTGTAGAAAATCGTACATTGGTTAAACGGACATACATATCTCAGCTAGGCTTAAGGAGCACAAACTTAGCCTTAAAAACAAGCAGAAGACATTGGCTCTGTACAAGTACCACTGTGATACAGGACATTCCATTGATTTTGGTCTTGCCGACAGATTGCCTAAGTGAAAAACTACAGGCTAGAATTATACGTGAGGCTGTCAAAATAGAGAAGCAAGGGAGTTTTAACAAACACCATGATACTTTGAATTTGCCCACATTGTGGAAATGTTTCATCACCAGAAAGGTGAACAAAAGGTTAGGAATGTGAGTAATTGTTTGGCTCAGATGTGTGCTTCATTTGGCTCAATGGGCATGGCTTCATTCCTCTATGAGGAACAGAGTTGTCTGAGCTCTTCACTTGCACTTCAACTGTTGTTGGGTTCACCTCGTCAATGCTAGATGAGATTCTAGAAAAACATCGAAACTGCGATTTAATGCACTGCAGAGTGAATGTATGTGTTCTGGATAATAAATACAAGAATTATTTATAAACTATTCTTCATAGCTTTTCGTTGATAAATAGTACCAACGTCATCAGGAATCAATAATACAATAATATAATAAGTATGTTGGTGTTGATGGTGGTATCTGATGATGTTGGTACTGTTTATCAACGAAAAGCTTTGATTAATAATTTATAATTGTTGTTATAATTATTGTATTTGATTAACCTCAGTTTTTTAAAATTATTATACAAAAAAACTATTTTATATTTATGTCTATTTATGTGTATATATATATATATATATATATATATATATATATATATATATATGTATATGCTGATACGTATTCCTTCACAGATGGCAATTATGATGAATAGTTTTTGTCTGGAGTAAATCCGTTCTATGTAGTGTGTAGAATCGCAGATCCGACGTTTCACTAGAATCTCGTCTAGCATTGACGAGGTGAACACAGTTGAAGAGCGAGTGAAGAGCACAGACAACGCTGCTCCTATATATAGAGGAATGAAGCTCCGCCCATTGATGTCAATACACACACACCTGAGCCAAACAATTACTCACATTCTTTTCCTTTTGATCACATTTCTGTTGATAAAATCTATCAATGTCACATTTCCACACTGCACGCAAATTCAAAGTATCATCACGTTTGTTAAGACTCCCTTGCTCCTCTATTTCAACAGCCTCACTTATAATTCTAGTCCTCTAGTTTTCCACTTGAGAAATCTGTCGCAAGACTGGAAATCAATGGTATGCCCTGTATTGCAGTGGTGCTTGTACAGAGCCGACGTTTTCTGCTTCTTGTTTTTTAAGCAAAGTTTGTGCTCCTCAAGCCTAGCTGAGATGTGTCTGTTTGTTTGGCCAATGTACGGTTTCCTACAAACTCCACAAGAAACGCTGAAAATGCCATGGTTTTTGAAGAAGATCTTATCTTTGGCGTAACCAAGGACCTTGTCGATGGTGATGTTAGGTTTGTAGACAGAGCGTATATCATGCCTCCTAAAAAGTCTGCCAATCGTATCAGTGGTCCCTTTAATAAAAGCCAGGAAAGCAGTACCAGTTTTTTCAGTCTCTCTTTCGTCCACGTCAACCGGAATGACACAGATAATAACTATTCATCATATTTATATATATATATATATATATATCATGGAACAAAAATATGTTTGTAAATCAAATCCTTTCTAGGTCAATCAAAAGAAGCCCTTTCTACTATTATAATGTGTAATATCATCTTGAAATTATTAGTATACCAATTTGTTTACTTATAATAATTAAATAAGGGAATACCACAACAAACTTACTATAAAAACAGAATGTTTAACCAAATGCACTTAAAAATATTATGTCAAATAAAATGGTTAATTTTACGTAGGTTTCTTGCACGGTTTCATAAGATATGCTTTAAATTATTTAACAATAGTAAAATGAATAGAACCACCATGAATTTGGAATACATTACAAAAGAAAAAGTAATAAATGGCACAGTTTAACAATAGTAAAATGAATAGAACCACCATGAATTTGCAATACATTACAAAAAAAAGTAATAAATGGCACAGTTCATTGATAAGTAGCTTTTTTTAATTACATAGCTAATATGAAATAGCATCAAAGGGTAATACAATATACATACAGGCCCGGATTTAAAGTGAAAGAACCCCTGGTCCAGAATTTGTGCTTCTCTTGTAACTAAAAACTCTCCTAGATTTTAAAATAAGTTTTATAATAAGCTTAAACCATGTTTAATTTACTTAGATAACATGAGTATAAACTTTGCCCTGTGAACTTTGTGGCACGAGCATTAGGAGCTGTTTTTAAAGAAGTACTAATGTTTGAGTAGATATCAACTGCATCGAAATGACAAATTCTCTAATAAGAGTTATTTATGACCACGGTAATTGGGGATTTACAATAAGTAGGCCTAACATTGAATTAATATTATTTAAACGAAAGTTCTTTCGTACCATAAATGTAATAACATCACTGTTATGTCCACCGTATTCTTTTAAATTTTGAAACAACAAACTAAACGTAACAAAGTCACCAAGAAAATATCCCGTTTTAAATAAATTTAGTTAAGTACATTATTTAAAACCTTAACAAAAATTTTGACGATAACAGCCCGTGGATCCTCCTTCTTTGGTCCCTTGGGAGGGAATGAAATATACTAGTTCCCATGGGAGTACCCCCACCCTTTGTGGATTCAGGAAAGTTTGTGAGACTTCCTACTAGCTCTGTGGATGAAACATTTACACAAAACAAAAATGTCTTTTAAGCGAGCCGATTCTACATTTACTAAGCGACAAATATATCACGTAACATACATATTTGCAATAGATGTCAAATAATTGATATTTCATTTCATTGCCTGTTTACCAAACTTACTGTATGTCTATTATTTCCCACAAAAACTATTTCCTGAAACAGGATGTATATCATAACCTTGAATTAATATTATCTAAATGAAAGTTCTTTCATACCGTAAATGTAATAACATCACTTTTATGTCCACCGTATTCACCAAACTTTACAGTTATCTTCCTTTTTAATTGGTCTCCTTCGTTCTCTTCCTTACATTAACTTCTTGTCACACTTTCATTCCTGTCCATTGTTTTAATTTGCCATTTTTAATATCAATATAGACACACTGTTGATAAAGAATAACAAGAAGCCAGATTTGTTATAGTAATGGTCATGCGCAGTGCGAAGTGAGAGAAAATTTTATTTAATCTGTATCAATACATGGGAAGATATTAAATCTGTTCATAAGACTGTCGCTTTCTTGACGCAAATTAGTATAGAACACGGTTTATTTTGTAGGCTGAAGGCACTGCTAAAAACAATTTCTGTGGTGGAATTACAAAGATATATTTGAAATAATTATATAAAATAGTTATTTTTGAAAATGACACTACATCTTGCAAGATGCCAGATAACAAGCTTATAGCTGGACTTAACAATGGTCTTTTATACAGACTGAGAAATGTTCTACATGTACTGACAGTTACAAAACACCAATCAACAATAAGTACATACAGTAATAAACTCTACAAAAATATATTTCGTACTCTGTTATAAATATATTTGTTGGTACATAATTTTTATCATGCAATTTTCAATGCTTGGTATGATGCACACCTAGGCCCAGGCTTATTGGGTCTAGTGAAAAATTCAAGTCTGCATACATTTGCTTTTTGTGTGCTTTTGCTGTGCAATTTGGTTTTTATTTATTATATGTATAATATTATCATTATACTAAAATATTTTGTAATACAAATTTGTAATAAATATATATAATTAGAAAATAATTTTGTAATTTTGAAAATGCAGTTATTAATCTATTTGAATTGATTAGGATGATGATTTTTCAAACAGAGTAGCCCGCCTTGGATCTAAAATAATCAAGGTAATACATATTCATACTAGACCAAGATAATAAGAGTTTAACTGTTTAAAGTTAAATGCTGGGCGCAGATAAAAAGTAACTGAGTAAATTTAAAGTTATATGAATAGTAACTTACCTATAGTAGAGCTTACTTAAAATTGTTGATGACAGCCGTTGCGGGAGATGTGTCCCATTATCAACTCAAGACCGTAACTCCTCTGAGTGTACAATGAGACACATCTCCCAAAACAGCCATCCTCAACAAATATAAGTAAGTGCTAGTATTGGCAAGTAAAATATTTACAAGCACTAGTAATTAGTAAGTAGTTGTAGTAAAATAAAAGATTTTCATATTGTAGCTAGTGGGTTTTTATTTATTTAGTTAAAATTAGTAAGTAATTGTAGTAAAACAAAAAAAATATATTTTAGTTAGTGTATTTTTATTTATTAAACACTTTCTGGGCAAGTGTATAATTTTATTATAATCATAAGCTCATAATGAACTCATTAAAATACTACGAAATTAATAATAGTGCTGACAAGAAATATACTCGTCAGTATCAGTTGTTATTTTGATTGTATGCGAGTTATTTTCTAAATGTGACTGAAGTTCAAAGAAAAATATGAACCTTATTTTAATATTACAAGTCATGATGCTCAAAATGAAATTTTAGGAATTATTGTGTCAGATTAAGTTTGGTATTCTACATAATGTTTCTCATAAAAAAAATCAGGCCTAATTTTGGACCTATCACTTTGCTAAATTTTAAAAAAATTAAAAATTTTACTAAGCTAAAAGCCCCCAATTTGCATTGTATGAGAAACAAATTGTTAAATACCATACCCTAACTTATGAATGAGAAAGTAGTTTAAAACAAGTACCTTACAATGTAAGTTTTTGGCTTAATGTTGACAAGCTTTTAAAAGCTCTTTTTTTTGGGGGGGGGGTTACCCTCAATCCTCATTTGATACCCCCAGACCAACCTTGTGTCCCCTAGAAAAAAACTTGTAATTCTGCCCATGACACCAAGTCATCATAAGCAGAAGTCAATTAGTTAATGCTTGCACTATCATTAATCAATGTTTATGGATATGATCAGTTAAGAGTTTCTAAACTTCTAAAATCATTCTGAAATATTGCTTTCTTTCTACTTTGTAAAAATACCCACCTAAAAACGTCTGATTGTGAGAAAACTAGACATTTACTGTTGCTAGAGTAAAATGAAACAGTAGATGGTATATTTAAAATTTATTCATACTCTCTGTAAGCATAATATATATACAATAATACCTCGACTTACGCTACCCTGTCTTACGCGATTCCCAAGTTACACGGTTTTAAATCATGCTGTCGGAATTACACCAAAACTGGCCTGTTCTGGAAAGAAATGCTTATGAGAACTTTTATAGCTCATAAAGAGAAAATATTTTCAGGTTTTAAGACTGCCAAAGACCGATTGACAGTAACATTTGGCGCAAACACAGCTGTTGACTGTAAGTTGCAATCTTTCAAAGTTTATCACTCACAAAACCCAAGGGCGTTAAAAATTATTTCTAAAGATAGCTTGTTCGTGATTTGGAAGTTGAATCGGAAGGCTTTGGTGACAGATTTTTTTTTGAGGACAGGTTTGGTCATCATTTCATACCTCAAAATGAACGTTACTGCCGCTCTAAACAAATTCCTTTTAAAGTAATTCCTATTAATTGTCAATGCACCTGGCCATTCTCCTACTACTATAACTAATTTCGACACACGCATGAGGGTGATATTTTTGCCACCAAACACAAATAATTTGCTAGAAGTGATAGATCTGGAAGTCATCCAAATATTTAGTATTTAGAGAATATTACACAAGAAGATAATTTGGGCATCTGCATGAAGCTATGAAACAGAACAATGCTCTCCCTGTTGAAGATTTTTGAAAAGAATTCATTGTTTTAAATGCTTTGAGAATCATTGGACAATCTTGGAATGAAATTTCACAAAAAAACTTTGAATGGCAATTGGAAAAAGGTGTGTCTATTTTGTTTGCCACTAAAACTCAAGTGAAATCAGTGCCAGAGTCTGATGAAATTGCTGATGTGATTGAAGAAGTTGTCGGTTTTGCCACACAACTAAATTTAGAAGTGGATAGTGATGACGTTCAAGAACTGCTGGATTTACACAACCAGGAGCTGACAATTAATTGAAATTTTGAACCAGGAGCATTTGTTCATACAAATGTGTGAGCAAAAGCAAGACCTTAAAAACTCAGATTCTTTAGACCCAGTTGACGTAGAAGATGAAATGAGAGTTAGAAACTTGACAAAAGTCGTTAGTTTAATTGAGCAAGGTTTCTAAATTTTGGAAAAAATGGACTCCAACGATGAGCGTATTTCGGCCACAAAACAACAAAATTAGCGAGTTACGAGAAAATTCTGCATGAGAAGAAAAAATCTTCAATTCTTCAAACGAACTTACTAGATTTTATGAAGCCTTCTATGTCAAAATAACTTCTTTTTACTTACTTCTTTGCAATATATATGTATATAATAAGATTTTTATTTGCATTATGTATTTAAAATTTTAAAACATACACATTTAAAAAAAAAATTATAATTTATTAAGTCTTTGGTCTCAATTAAACATGATTCCTATGAGATTGTGAGTAAAATTATACCCCAACTTACGTGAATTCGACCTACACGGTTATTGCTCGGTCCCACCTATCGCTTAAGTACGGGGTATTACTGTAATATGTATTTATTTTAAAAAATTAAATAAAATACAGTACTTTTTAACGAAAAATTCATAATTTATATTTGATGTTGTTACATTCTTCTTTGAAACATGTTACAATTCAATAATAGTTTAAATATTTTGTTAGGGAATCATAGTATACCATTGGTAAAGATGTATATTAGTAATCCTTTAGACTCTATTTAATTTCTGTTTTATTTATTTAAATATTGTTTTTCCTGATAAACTGAAACTTTGAACCCGTTTTAGGCAGAAGTCTTACGAAAACCTATTCAGGGTCTAATATTTGCTGCTCAAAATAATTTCTTTAGGTAGTATTGTAAATCTTATTCCCTATAAAATTGCATTTTTACTTGACTTGGAGTTTAAAAAAAAAATTATATGGTCGCTAAAAGTGTTTCTTTGTTTCAGAGTTCACTTCCAGATATAAGTGGTGAATTTTGTTAAACTTGAAATAAAACACCAGATAATTCTACAGAAATTGAATTAAGCAATAACTTTTATGTTTATAAAATAATTACTTCAGCAATGTAACTACATATAATTTAAATGATTTTAGTTAATGTTAAGTTTAAAAAAAAATATTACAATATGTAAAGTTTTGTGTCATAAATATTTTCAAGTTTTCATATGCATTAATTATTGAAACTTCCCTTAAATTTTTTCTGCTACAGAAATCTACAATTATATTATTAATAGATAAAATAAACTCTGTTTCGATAAACACATACGTGTACCCCATCTACATATTTAAAGTCCAAATTTGTCTTATAATTTTACTCTAATAATTGAACAAACAAATTTCATAAAACTTGCAGTTTTTGTGTTTTACATGTTACAGGTTACATAAATTCTCATTTATGTTTATAAATGTGATTCAATTTTCAAAACAATTTTATATTCAAAATACTACATTTTAATTACAATTTTCTTATTCCTCTTTTGAAGCTTACAGCATTTAAAAAAAGGTTTCTTAGACAGAGCTAGGTTTATGCACGCTATCCTATATTTACTGATTTAATAGAAACTAAAAAATATTGAAAAACTTAAACTCAAAACATACCTTTGGTAACCACTTACAAATATTTGTTAAAACAAATAATATTAATTACCTCTGTTCACTTTTAAATTTTGAAACAACAAACTAAATGTAACGAAGCCACTAAGAAAATATCCTGTTTTTAATAAATTTAGAAAAATACATTATTTAAAACTTTAACAAAAATTTTGACTTTAGGAGCCTGTGGATCCTCCTTCTTAGGTGTATTGCAAGGGAATGAAATATACTAGTTCATATGAAGAACATGTAAAACAGATAAGAAAGACACAACCTACGTCAAATTTCACCTCACACTACAAAACCCACTATCCTCACAGACTGACATAGACACCAATCTAAAAATCCTACATTATATTAATAAAAGCAAAAAACTCAACACAGTAGTAAACTATGAGAATAATAAACACCATAAATACTATCTACAACACACTCTAAATGATAAAACACAGTCCCAATCAAACACTATATTTGAACACATAATTAACATCTACTCTATGCACAATAACACGCCACAGAACAAAAATACACCACAGACTCACACCAACACAACACACTTGAGCAACAGTCTTGTCAGTAATTCACAGCAATGAAAGATGCGCTGACCTAGCTCAAAACGCATCTGCTGAATAAATCAGTAAGTAGTGGTTTTTTTTTGCCAAGAAAACAAACAAGTGTAAACAAACTTATTTCCCACATTTACATGACGTTTCTTGTGAGTAGAATTACAGTAAGTTAAGTTTGCTTAGAAAATTGCATGTGAGTAGTTGGTAAGAGTGTAAAGTACCTGTAGTTAGAGTCCATACTCATAAAATAACTCATAAAAAACATAAAATAATCATATCTCAATAAAAAAAAAAAATTAAACAATAAAACAAACTTGTTTACTTTGAGAAACTAATTACATACTAAATTGCATATACAGTAGAGTCTTAAAAATACGAATCCCGATATTTCGAGCTTTCATATAATACGAACCTATTTCTTTTTGAGTCTATTTTATCAATTTGATAAAAATGATGAGTCGTGATTCCGAGAAATATTTATATCAATACCGTATACAAAGGAAAATGAGTCAGGCTTCCAAGAAATGTTTATAACAATGGTGTCTGTATGCAAAGAAAATGATTCGGGGTTTCAAGAAATGTTTATATCAGTATGACATCAAAATCTTTTTGTTGTTCAGGACGAGCTGGTTGTTAATTACTAATTACACTTTTGATATTACTTGCGACCAGACCTTTTGCTAACTAAAGGTTGTTAAATTGTTAACTTACACTTGGAGGAAACATTTTTGTCTTACGACATGGAGGCTGAAGAAGTCATAAATAAGACGAAAACGTTTCCTCCAAGTGTAAGTTAACAATCTTTAGTTAAAAAAAAGTCTGGCTGCAAGTAATATCAAAAGTGTAATAAGTCAATACGGTATGCAAAGGAAATGAGTCGGGGTTCCAAGAAATGTTTATATGAAGTCCTCCTATTTTTGCTAATGCACAGGAACCTACTTCCATGTAATCTGAGTTTTCGGTGATCCGACAGGGTCTCAGTCCCATCTACCTTGAATCATCAAGACTCTATTGTGTGATCAAAACTTTCCAAAGACTTTTATTATAATAGAATACTATTTATACAAAGTTATGAGTATATCAGGTCTACTAAGACCTTGAATAACAGAAATATAAATAGCAAATGTAAACTACTAATATAATAATGCTAGGCACTAATTTCACTAAATTGAAGCAGATCAACACATTTAAAGATCATGTCTAGATTAAACTATTATAGTGTTATCATTTAGTTGATTAGAGCTGTTTACACTTTTAAACATGACACTGATGTTTTCTGAAGTGTTGGGTTTTGACCCTGCACTACAGCCCAGTCCAGCCTAGCGATCTCAAGGTCAGAGACACGGTTAAACCTCACGCACTGTAATAATGGTGAGCAATTACTTGTAGTAATTCTTTTAAATATATTCTATGATATTCCCCTTCAACTAGAAACAGTTAAATTTAATATATATCATGACATGTTTTGATATCAATCAAATCATTCTTAACACAAATAAGATAACCTATCTAATATGTCGACACATATTTTGAACACTATAATGACTATTTTACAAATTTCATTTTTATGCACCTAAAGTCCATATGTTCCTACATTTTATGTTTTTTTTTATAGTTTACAAAATAATGTAGGACTGAGTAAAAAGACATATTCATATTGATTTAAATAATTTTTAAAATATTCTCTTTGAACAAGAAATAACTAATTTATTAAAAACACTTAACATGTTACACTTGCCTGTGGCAGCACTTATTATAATTTTTGTTCAAGAGATGTTGTCCCATTGTCAACTCAGACCATAACTGACCTCTAGAATTTTGTAGGTTAGTTGGGCGTGTGAGATATTAGGGTGAGGATGTAGATGTATTTTGGTGAGTAATAGGAGTTATGATGTCAAAAAGTGTATGTGAGTTATAATTTAATTGAGTGTTGAGTATGTGTGTAGGGTGTAGTTTGAAATGTTTGTATATCTCATATTGTTCAGTTGTGTATCGTTGGTTATTTTTCTTTTGTTTGTGAAGAATTTGTAGGTTGGATGTTATGTTTGTGTAGTTATGGTTTGTGGATTTGAGATGTTCAGCGAAGTGTGATTGAGTGTGTTTGTTTGTTAGTGATGTTATGTTTTGTTGGTACCATGTGTAAAATGACCTCCCTGTCTGGCCTATATAAAAACTGGGACACTTTTTTACATCACGACTCCTAATACTCACCAAAATACACCTACATCCCATCCTAATAGCCCCCCCAACAATAACCTTGAGGTCAGTTACAATCTGAGTTGAAAATGAGATACATCTCCCATGATCAACAATTTTAAAAGTAAGTGCTACTATAGGCAAGTGTTACATATTTACAAGTGTTTTTAGTTAAAAACTAGTAGCACACATGAAGAAGGAATCAACAAATATGAGCTAATTTACTGTAAATCAATAAAAATTTTAATTTAAATTGAACCATTTCTAAGGCAAATTAAATACACGGAAAAACCAAACCAATACATCTACACCTAGTTTGAACATGTAATTGCCTACTTTGTTAATTTAATTTCTATTCTTTTTAAGTTCTTGTCTCTTTATTTTGCGTTTTTTCTACAGTTTATAAAATGATGCAGCACACATTAGGGACAATTAGATGATCCTTGTAAAGTTTTTTGAAAATTCTCAAATATTTCCCCTTTGGCAAGAAACAACTAGGTTTACCTTAATTATGACTTATTTTGATTTAAAGGGAATCATTTTTAAAGCAAATACAATACAAAATTAAACTTACGTAATACATCTACAGATATTTTGAACATTTTAATGCCTATTTTACAGATTTAATTATTATTCCTTTTACATCCATATATTTGTACCTCATCTTACACAAAACCCCATGAGTTTTAAAATTTTATCAATCTTTTGCCTCAAAAAATGTATGAACTACAGTTCATGGATTTTAGCAAATTCCTTTGAAAAAATAAAACAATATTTAAGGATCCTAAACAATGCAGAATTTACAGTAAATTTCCAAAATTTAATAAGAATGAATCTATTGTTTGTATCTGAAGGGCTATGCATGTTTAAAGTGTCTAATATAATGTATTTAAACACTGCTATAAAACCTATCTACATCCCAAAACGTACGTAGTAAGGAGCTTATTATGTTCCAGAGTAATTCTGATTAAAGTTCAAACATGGAAAGTAACCGATTAAAATTTAAGTTAATTGAACAATAACTTATTGATAGTTAATACTAGTTTTCAGTTTAAAAGAATGTCTGTGTTTTTTAAAAATATGGTCAACTCCACATAACCAAGTACGTAGAGTGTGGTCATAATAAGTGTCTAGATTATTTATAGATAAAACTATTTATCTGCTTCGTCCCCTCCATTTCATTAACTTGGAAATTCAAGTTTTTACATATGTTTGTGTTTGTGTGTGTGTGTTTGTCTGTGTGTGTGTGTGTTTGTTTAGGTAAAATTTTAAATAAAACTTTCCATTTTCACTCTATAAATATATTACCATATAAAAAAAATTATTACACTACAAATTCTCTCTTATTTTAATTATCGTTTAACTAATAACATGACTCAATAGTTACCCTTTTATGAGCTGGGTTTGTAATTAAATTTGTTTTTATGAAATTTCTTGCAGCACCTATTTGGTTTTAGATTAAAAGTATAAAATGCTCTGATCAAGTTATATAAATTTAAGGATTATTCATGAGAAACATTTCCGATGGAAGTCAAGCTTATTTACCCCCTTACAATAACTTATACAGTGTAATGTAATGACAATTTAATGTACAAACTTATATATACAATGTCAAGCCTCAAGAAAACATTTCAATCTGATACTGAAGCGTTTTGAAATGTTTTTAGAAACTACAACTCTATGATTAAGACAAGAAAAACAAAATAGCTTCATTCTCTGTAATATAATTGTATAGTTTTATTACACTGAACATATTATTTATATTGGAATAAAAATAGGGCAGATTACAAGGTAGTAAAAGAAGTTGAATATACAATTACAATACAAAGTAATATTATCACATCAATATAGCTTTTATTACTTACATTAACTA
Organism: Prosapia bicincta; assembly: GCA_036971475.1. Taxonomy (NCBI): domain Eukaryota; kingdom Metazoa; phylum Arthropoda; class Insecta; order Hemiptera; family Cercopidae; genus Prosapia; species Prosapia bicincta. The sequence goes on along the minus strand of JBAIZL010000004.1, from coordinate 267,682,034 downwards.
TTATGCACCTTAGGAGAGACAAAATCGTTCATAAATAATTATACCTGAGACTAGGAAGCTGTTAATACCACTCAGTATATAAAGTTTGTCATTTAATATTTTAACACTGATTATGTTTTTCCTTAGACTGGACCCATAGAGGCAAACAACTCCGGAATTGATATAGAAGAATTTTTGCATGAACAACAGCAGGCAATTGTAAGACTCTTTGTGGCTCTATATAATCTTTATAAAGTTACAATTTAAGTATTTATTTTTAACAAATTATAGTTCTATGTACAATTATTTTTTTAATTATAATTTTAAGGAACATATTTTTATTACTGTATATATAATTAACATTAGGTTGTTTTTATTGTAAATGTCTTTTTTGTTTTTCAATGATTTCATCAACTATTTTAGTTTAACAATTTTACATAGCTTCTAGAAACTTAGGGTCAGCATCTTTTGGTTCCATGTAATTTATGGAGTATAATAATATCTAAGTTTAGTGTACAGTTCCACAGTGTCGTTGTTGGTTTTGCAACCTAATTAATTGAGTATCAATAAATTGAAATAGCAACTTGTATTTTCCCTGAAGGACCACCCGTTCTAGATATAATGGGAAAAGAGTTAAATGCGGGCAAGAACTTTGAGTAACAGCATTAATACTTATGTTGGATTTAGAACTAATCCTCAAACAGATAAAGCTTACCCAAAGCTGCATTCACCAGACTTTCAATCACTGCCAAGGGCGGAGACACTTTTCTGTAACACTAAACGGTTATATTAATATATTAAATCACATAAGTTTTAAAGAATGAGTGCCATTAAACTGGCTAAAGTTTGCTCACACTAGAAATGTTAAAAAATTGCACACGTGGTTAAACACAATGTTCACGTTATAACTAATAACGCTTCAAGACAATACACAGTCCTCGACAATAGTTTGATCTTTGTTAACTTTGCACGGGTAGCTACCTGTTGCGCAATAGGCCGTCATCGAACGTAACTGGGGATTTTCACTAACACACTTTTAACAAATGGAACTAGAAGGTTTACTTAACTACTAACTGCGTGTATTTAACATGAAATAGCGGTAATTGGAACTTGCGGTGGATTAAACACGAAATCAAGAAAATTGAGGTGCGGAGAAGACAACAAGGAAAAGAGAACCAGCGTTACACAACCAGGAAAACTGCACTGTAATTTAAGTCAAAGAGAGCCATCTAGACGTGTATCTGGGTAACCCTAACATCAGCTGTTTTATATAGCGGCAAACATAAGATTCCAAGTGTACAGCTGAAACAGGTTAGATCTAGTTTTCAACATACCGCCCACCAAAAACGGATGTTTTTGGAACTTGAGATGGTGAGTAATGAAAAGTGATCGAAGAGCTAGAAAGAAATGTCAGGAAGTCAACGGATAGTTAGGTGGTTGAGGGAGGTTCAACATGGTTAGTTGCAGGTGTGCAGACTAGCTGGTCTTCCTTAAGTGGATTGGAGTCCTTAATCCTTTGGTGGTGTGAGTAGGTTAGTATGGGATGGATCAAGAGGTCCAGAAGCGGTTAGACATCTGCTGAAGAAGTGGTCGTTGTGAGGTGAGAGATGATTTCTTGAACAACTCGGTAGGACGATACAGTAGCGGGTGACCAATTAGATGTTTTGGGGTAAGAAAGAATGAGGATTCGCTGGGGGAAGAAAGAAGTTAGATTGGTCAGCTACTAAGCATTGCTTAAATTTGATGAAATGAGTGGATTAGTGGAGAATGATGAACTCTGCGGCCCACCCTGAGCAGTCCGGAGGCGTCGACTATGGGTGTTGAAGGGCAAAGAGACTCTGTGATATGGTTAGTTAACTGAAATCTCTTTAAAGGTGTCACTAGTTATGATAGTCTCGTGTAAGTCTTTATAGCATCGTGTGTCTTTATTGGTGCGGATGACTTCTTTGATCTCCATGGATTGATGTGTACGTGCGGCTAACATTGTAGTGAGGGCATGCAGTTGACAATATAGATGGTCGGGAAGTGACCCCGAGATAATCCATCCGAAGAAGGTGTTTAGGGCAAGAAGGTTGACCTTTGATGATGGTCCGTGGTCCATTGACAAGACTATGAGTGAGGACTATGAGTGTCAGTTTCTAATATTAAGTCGATTTGGGCAGGAGTGTCGAAGTGAGGATCAGCGAGTGGCCAATACTTGTAATGTGCGCTTATACTTGGTGATAGTGCAGTTGATGGAAGAGCGTCAGTGATGTAAGGTAGTACTGCAGCTTCTACATCAATTTTGAAATTTGTGTCATGTCTAGAAGAGATTTGCAGGGACACATATTCTGATATACGTGTGGTCTTAGAATTGACTCCAATCAAAGAGAGATTTGATTGCCAAGTAGGCAAGCTCAAAAGTGTGGTTGCAGGTTTTGTTATGGCAGATACTTGACTGCCTGGGTCAATGATTGCCCGAAGAATATGCAGATTTTCAAAATGATCCTTAACAATGACCTGAGCAGTGCTCAATAAGGCAGAAGCAACATTAATGTTACCGGAGAGGGCGAGCGGTTTACCATTTGTGGTTGAATTGATGCCGTTGATAGTTGAGCTTGGGCGTCGAGGCATGTAAGGTCGTTGTTGTGAAGCTGAGTTAGTCATTTAACAAGGAATGATGATTACCATTACAATGTTTACAAGTCTTGGATGATTTGCACCTGTTTTGGTAGTGAGTGCCGAAACAACGCTGCATATGTCGTATAGACTTACAACGTTCCTGGGCTCTTAGTTTAAGAAAGTCTGGACAATGAAAGATATTGTGAATGGCTGAAAAATAGAAACACTGTGCTGCGGACAGATCATTATGAGCCGGGTTGGTTTTTTGGGTAGGCAAGCGTAGTCTGGGGAAACTTTGTCTAACAGTCGTTGATGGTTGCGGTGTGGGCACTCTTGGGTTGGGCTGTATGTGTTGGCGGATCACTGGCGGTCCCAGAGCCTGTGGTTGAGTCACTGTGGCGTGGTGAGTTTAAGGATCCTAAACAATGCAGAATTTACAGTAAATTTCCAAAATTTAATAAGAATGAATCTATTGTTTGTATCTGAAGGGCTATGCATGTTTAAAGTGTCTAATATAATGTATTTAAACACTGCTATAAAACCTATCTACATCCCAAAACGTACGTAGTAAGGAGCTTATTATGTTCCAGAGTAATTCTGATTAAAGTTCAAACATGGAAAGTAACCGATTAAAATTTAAGTTAATTGAACAATAACTTATTGATAGTTAATACTAGTTTTCAGTTTAAAAGAATGTCTGTGTTTTTTAAAAATATGGTCAACTCCACATAACCAAGTACGTAGAGTGTGGTCATAATAAGTGTCTAGATTATTTATAGATAAAACTATTTATCTGCTTCGTCCCCTCCATTTCATTAACTTGGAAATTCAAGTTTTTACATATGTTTGTGTTTGTTTGTGTGTGTTTGTCTGTGTGTGTGTGTGTTTGTTTAGGTAAAATTTTAAATAAAACTGTCCATTTTCACTCTATAAATATATTACCATATAAAAAAAATTATTACACTACAAATTCTCTCTTATTTTAATTATCGTTTAACTAATAACATGACTCAATAGTTACCCTTTTATGAGCTGGGTTTGTAATTAAATTTGTTTTTATGAAATTTCTTGCAGCACCTATTTGGTTTTAGATTAAAAGTATAAAATGCTCTGATCAAGTTATATAAATTTAAGGATTATTCATGAGAAACATTTCCGATGGAAGTCAAGCTTATTTACCCCCTTACAATAACTTATACAGTGTAATGTAATGACAATTTAATGTACAAACTTATATATACAATGTCAAGCCTCAAGAAAACATTTCAATCTGATACTGAAGCGTTTTGAAATGTTTTTAGAAACTATAACTCTATGATTAAGACAAGAAAAACAAAATAGCTTCATTCTCTGTAATATAATTGTATAGTTTTATTACACTGAACATATTATTTATATTGGAATAAAAATAGGGCAGATTACAAGGTAGTAAAAGAAGTTGAATATACAATTACAATACAAAGTAATATTATCACATCAATATAGCTTTTATTACTTACATTAACTATTATGCACCTTAGGAGAGACAAAATCGTTCATAAATAATTATACCTGAGACTAGGAAGCTGTTAATACCACTCAGTATATAAAGTTTGTCATTTAATATTTTAACACTGATTATGTTTTTCCACAGTTTGTACCCGCGAGAACAAGCAACCCTGAAATTGATCTAGAGGAACTATTGAAGATCTATGGAAGCAAATATGTAAGACTCTTTATGGCTCTATATAACCTTTAAAAAGTACAATTTAAATATTTATTTTTACCAAAAATATGGTTCTATGTTAAAATATATTTTTTTATCAATAATTTCAATGACCATATTTTTATTACTATATTCATAATTAGGAATATGGTTTTCCTTCTGTAAATTTTTTTTGTATTTCAATGTTTTCATCAAGTATTTAAATATATTTAAGAATTTTACATAAATTTTAGAAACTTAGGGTCAGCATCTTCTGGTTTCATGTAATTAATGGGGCGTAATAATATCTACGTTTAGTGGACAGTTGCACAGAGTCGTCTTATTGTTGTATTTTTATTTTGTATCAGTAAGTTCTGTCTCAGTAAGTTTTAACAAATTCACAAAACTTATAGTTCGGATTGTCGTAAACTATTGTTTAACTGATTAATATGATTCACAGAACGTAATGGACTACAAAATTCAAGAATTTAACTGTCAAGTGTTGGAAATTATTTCTAAGACCTGTTTTAGAACTAACAGTTTTACTGGATAGCTGGCCATCGACTGTGTTTCATCTTATACAAAACCCTGAAAATATATTTAGCCATGAAAATTCTTTGACCCAAATACCTAATACATAAATATATACTACCTCTGTTGTAACCTATTCTTGCTAAACTTAAGAAACAAAGTTTACTTAACTCAATTTATTGTGTACAATTTAGGGGTTTCAGATTTCTACCTTCCCAAATTAAACTACACATCTTATCTCCCTTTCCTTTTTGAATTCAGCCAATAGAATAGAATTCATCCTCAATTGCCCATGCTTTTGTTGTTTGTAAAAATGTATTTATTTTCAAAGTTTACTATCCACATCCCTAACTGTATTGGAGTTAGAAAGGTTTCAGGTACTGAGTCAATGAGATATCAAATCTTGAGGCACTTTATAACAAACAACTACTCAATCATTCTGGTTTCTTTTTAAAATTTGTTAAAAAGATTTCTGTTTGTGTGTCTATGTGTGTGTGTGTGTGTGTGTGTGTGTGTGTGTGTGTGTGTGTGTGTGTGTGTGTGTGTGTGTGTGTGTGTGTGTGTGTGTGTGTGTGAATGTGTGTGTGTATGTGTGTGAGTATTTATGTGTGCGTGTGTATGTGTATGTGTGTGTGTGGGTAGGTGTGTGTGTGTGTTTGTGGTTATATGTGTGTGTGTTTGTGTGTGTGTATGTTAGTGTATTCGTGTGTTTGTGTATGTGTGTTTATATGTTTCTGTGTATTTGTGTGTGTGTGTTTAAGCAAAATTAAAAAAATAATTTTCCACTTTCACTCTATAAATACAATACCATACAAAAAGAATTACGTTACTAAGCTCTCTTATTTTATTTAATTTTTGAATAATAACAAATTACTCAATAATAACCCTTATATGAGCTGGGTCTGTAACCTAATTTGTTTTTATACAATTTCATGCAGAACCCATTGGGCTTTAGATTAAAAGTATAAAATGCTCTGATCAAATTATATAATTTTAAGGATGTGTCATGAGAAACATTTCCGATGAAAGTCAAGTTTTTTTACCCCCATACATTTATATAACTTATACAGTTTAATATAATGACAATATAATTCTTGATTTTTGTAGTCCATTACGTTCGGTGAGTCTTATTAATCACTTAAACACTAGTTTATGACTATCCGAACTTTATGCTTCCGACTAAAATTCAGATAGTCATAAACTAGTGTTTAAGTGACAATATAATGTACATACTTATATAACAGTGTGAAGCCTCGAGAAAAACATTTCATTCTGATACTGAAGTGTTTTGAAATGTTTTTGGAATTAATAACTCTATGATTAAGGCAAGAAGAGCAAAGCAGCTTCACTCACTGTAATATAATTGTATAGTTTTATTATTATGAACGTCTTGTTTATATTAGAATAAAAATAGGGCAGATTACAAGGTATTACAAGAAGATAAATATACAATTATAATGCAAAATAATATTATCACATCAATATAGCTTTTATTACTTACATTAACTATTATGCACTTTGGGAGAGACAACATCATTCATAATTAATTATAGCTAAGACTAAGAAGCTGTTAATACCACTCAGTGTATAAAGTTTGGCATTTGATATTTTAACACTGAATATGTTTTTCCACAGGCTGGGCCCATAGAGACAAGCACTGGAGATAAACTATGGGATGAACTAATGGAATTTGTAAGACTCTTTGTGGCTCTATATAATGTTTATAAAGTTACAATTTAAGTTTTTATTTTTAACAAATTATAGTTTTGTCTATAATAATTAAAAAAAAAAAAATCTTAAGGAACATATTTCTAATACTGTATACATAATGAAGATTAGGGTTTTCTTATTGTGAGTTTTTTAAAATATTTTAACATTTTCATCAAGTTTTTCAAATTATTTAACAATTTTATATAGCTTTTGGAAACTTGGGGTTAGCATCTTTTGGTTCCGTGTAATTAATGGTGCATAATAATAATATCTGAGTTTAGTGAACAATTGCACAGTGTCGTGTTATTGTTGTATTTTTACTTTGTAATATTTAAAGGCAGACAAGCATAACATATAGATTATTTAAGAGATGACCTATTACAATGTAAAATGTAAAAACGATATAATATTTAAAGTTATTTTATCTTTCTTTCTTGAACTTAGAATGAGCAGTGTTGTAACGTCTTCTTTCCTCAAAGTCCTCATTGCTGCTTTTCTATCATCGAAGATAATAATAAAGAAACTAACTGTTAAGTGTTGGAAATTATTCCTAAGTCCTGTTCTAGAACTAACACAGGTTTTATTGGTTAGCTGGCCATTCACTGTATTTTGTCTTATATTAAACCTCATAAGTATGAAAATTTTATCACTTTTTTGCCCCCAAAAATGTAGGAACTACAGTTCATTGATTTTACCGAATTCTTTTGAAAAAATACATCATTTTAAGAGAGAAAACAATGCAGAATTTAAAATAGATTCGCAAATTTGAATCAGATAATATCAATTGTTTTTATCTAAAGGGTTATGCATGTTTAAAATGTCTAATATAATGTATTTAAACACTGCTATAAAACCTATCTACATCCCAAAACGTACGTAGTAAGGAGCTTATTATGTTCCAGCATAATTCTGATTAAAGCTCAGACATGGAAAGTAACTGATTAAAATTTAAGTTAATTGAACAATAATTTATTGATAGTTAATATTAGTTTTCAGTTTAAAAGAATGTCTGTGTTTTTTTAAAATATGGTCAACTCTACATAACCAAGTACGTAGAGTGTGGTCATAATAAGTGTTTAGATTATTTCTAGATAAAACCATTTATCTGCTTCGTCCCCTCCATTTCATTAACTTGGAAATTCAACTTCTTACGTATGTTTGTGTTTCTGTGTAGGTGTTTGTCTGTGTGTGTGTTTTTGTCTGTATCTGTGTGTGTGTGTGTGTGTGTGTGTATGTGTGTGTACTTGTTTAAGCAAAATTTTAAATAAAACTTTCCACTTTCACTCTATAAATATATTACCATACAAAAATAATTACATTACAAATTCTCTCTTATTTTAATTATCGTTTAACTAATAACATGACTCAATAGTTACCCTTTTATGAGCTGGGATTGTAATTAAATTTGTTTTTATGAAATTTCTAGCAGCACCTATTTGGTTTCAGATTAAAAGTATAAAATGCTCTGATCATGTTATATAAATTTAAGGATTATTCATGAGAAACATTTCCGATGGAAGTCAAGCTTATTTACCCCCTTATAATAACTTATACAATGTAATGTAATGACAATTTAATGTACAAACTTATATATACAATATCAAGCCTCGAGAAAAACATTTAATTCTGATACTGAAGCGTTTTGAAATGTTTTTAGAAACTATAACTCTATAATTAAGGCAAGAAAAGCAAAAGAGCTCCATTATCTGTAATATAATTGTATAGTTTTATTATTCTGAACATCTTGTTTATATTGGAATAAAAATAGGGCAGATTACAAGGTAGTACAAGAAGTTAAATAGACATTTACAATGCAAAGTAATATTATCATATCAATATAGCTTTTATTACTTACATTAACTATTATGCCCCATAGGAGAGACAAAATCGTTCATAAATAATTATACCTGAGACTAGGAATCAGTTAATATCACTCAGTATATAAAGTTTGTCATTTGATATTTTAACACTGATTATGTTTTTCCACAGTTAAAACCCCCGAAGACAAGCACCCCTGAACCACCTGCTGATGAAATCATGGATAACAATGGAAAAAAATGTGTAAGACTCTTTGTAGCTCTATATAACCTTTAAAAAGTACAATTTAAGTATTTATTTTTACCAAAAATATGGTTCTGTGTATAATTATTTTTTTTTATCAATAATTTCAATGACCATATTTTTATTTCTATATTCATATTTAAGATTATGGTTTTCCTTCTGTAAATGTCTTTTTTTGTATTTCAATGTTTTCATATATTTAAATATATTTAAGAAGTTTACATAGCTTTTAGAAACTTAAGGTCAGCATATTCTGGTTTCATCTAATTAATGGGGCGTAATAATATCTACGTTTAGTGGACAGTTGCACAGAGTCGTCTTATTATTGTATTTTTATTTTGTATCAGTAAGTTCTGTCTCAGTAAGTTTTAACAAATTTACAAAACTTATAGTTCGGATTGTCGTCAACTATTGTTTAACTGATTAATATGATTCACAGAACGTAATGGACTACAAAATTCAAGAATTTAACTGTCAAGTGTTGGATACTATTTCTAAGACCTGTTTTAGAACTAATAGTTTTACTGGATAGATGGCCATCGACTGTGTTTCATCTTATACAAAACCCTGAAAATATATTTAGCCATGAAAATTCTTTGACCCAAATACCTAATACATAAATATATACTACCTCTGTTGTAACCTATTCTTTCTAAACTTAAGAAACAAAGTTTACTTAACTCATTTTATTGTGTACAATTTAGGGCTTTCAGATTTCTACCTTCCCAAATTAAACTACACATGTTATCTCCCTTCCCTTTTTGAATTCAGCCAATAGAATAGAATTCATCCTCAATTGCCCATGCTTTTGTTGTTTGTAAAAATGTATTTATTTTCAAAGTTTACTATCCACATCCCTAACTGTATTGGAGGTACAAAGGTTTCAGATACTGAGTCAATGAAATATCAAATCTTGAGGCACTTTATAACAAACAACTACTCAATCATTCTGTTTTTTTTTTAAAATTTGTTAAAAAGATACTGTTTGTGTGTCTATGTGTGTGTGTGTGTGTGTGTGTGTGTGTGTGTGTGTGTGTGTGTGTGTGTGTGTGTGTGTGTGTGTGTGAATGTGTGTGTGTGTGTGTGTGTGTGTGTGTGTGTTTCGGCTCTACAGCACCAATCATCAGTAAGTGAATGTAGAGTGTATACATACACATCTGAGGGTGTCATATCAGGGGCTGGACGCGAGATAGCGCCAAGAAGCTAATTAATTTTAGCTGCGGCAGTGTGTCTATGTGTATGTGTGTGTGTGTGTGTGTGTGTTTGTGTGTGTGTGTGTGTGTATGTGTGTGTGTGTGTGTGTCTGTGTGTGTGTGTTTGTGTGTGTGTGTGTGTGTAAGTATATGTGTATGGGTGTGTATGTGTATGTGTGTGTGTGTGTTTTGTGGTTATATGTGTGTGTGTTTGTGTGTGTGTATGTTAATGTATGCGTGTGTTTGTGTATGTGTGTTTATGTGTTTCTGTGTATATGTGTGTGTGTGTTTATGTGTTTCTGTGTATATGTGTGTGTGTGTGTTTAGGCAAAATTAAAAAAATAACTTTCCACTTTCACTCTATAAATACAATACCATTCAAAAAGAATTACGTTACTAAGCTCTCTTATTTTATTTTATTTCTGAATAATAACAAATTACTCAATAATAACCCTTATATGAGCTGGGTCTGTAACCTAATTTGTTTTTATACAATTTCTTGCAGAACCCATTGGGTTTTAGATTAAAAGTAAAAAATGCTCTGATCAAATTATATAATTTTAAGGATGTGTCATGAGAAACATTTCCGATGAAAGTCAAGTTTTTTTACCCCTATACATTTATATAACTTATACAGTTTAATATAATGACAATATAATTCTTGAATTTTGTTGTCCATTACGTTCGGTGAGTCTTATTAATCACTTAAACACTAGTTTATGACTATCCGAACTTTATGCTTCCGACTAAAGTTCAGATAGTCAGTAACTAGTGTTTAAGTGACAATATAATGTACATACTTATATAACAATGTGAAGCCTCGAGAAAAACATTTCATTCTGATACTGAAGTGTTTTGAAATGTTTTTGGAATTAATAACTCTATGATTAAGGCAAGAAGAGCAAAGCAGCTTCACTCACTGTAATATAATTGTATAGTTTTATTATTATGAACGTCTTGTTTATATTAGAATAAAAATAGGGCAGATTACAAGGTATTACAAGAAGTTAAATATACAATTATAATGCAAAATAATATTATCACATCAATATAGCTTTTATTACTTACATTAACTATTATGCACTTTGGGAGAGACAACATCATTCATAATTAATTATAGCTAAGACTAAGAAGCTGTTAATACCACTCAGTGTATAAAGTTTGCCATTTGATATTTTAACACTGAATATGTTTTTCCACAGACTGGACCAATGGAGACAAGCACCCTTAAAATTGCTTCACCCGAATTATTTGGTGATCTGATGGATTTGGTAAGACTCTTTGTGGCTCTATATAATGTTTATAAAGTTACAATTTAAGTTTTTATTTTTAACAAATTATAGTTCTATCTATAAATATTTTTAAAAAAATAATTCTAAGGAACATATTTCTATTACTGTATACATAATTAAGATTAGGGTTTTCTTATTGTGAATTTTTGTTTATATTTCATCGTTTTTATCAAGTATTTAAATTTATTTAACAATTTTATATAGCTTTTGGAAACTTGGAGTCAGCCTCTTTTGGTTCCATGTAATTAATGGGGCGTAATAATAATATCTGAGTTTAGTGAACAATTGCACAGTGTCGTGTTATTGTTGTATTTTTACTTTGTAATATTTAAAGACAGACGAGCATAACATATAGACTATTTAAGAGATGACCTATTACAATGTAAAATGTAAAAACGATATAAAATTTAAAGTTAATTTATCTTTCTTTCTTGAACTTAGAATGAGCAGTGTTGTAACATCTTCTTTCCTCAAAGTCCTCATTGCTGCTTTTCTATCATCGAAGATAATAATAAAGAAACTAACTGTTAAGTGTTGGAAATTATTCCTAAGTCCTGTTCTAGAACTAACACAGGTTTTATTGGTTAGCTGGCCATTCACTGTATTTTGTCTTAATTAAACCCCAAAAGTTTGAAAATTTTATCACTTTTTTGCAACCAAAAATGTATGGATTTTAGCAAATTCTTTAAAAAAATGAAACATCATTTTAAGAGCCAAAACAATGCGGAATTTACCATAGATTTGCAAATTTGAATCAGATTGTATCTATTGTTTGTATCTAAAGGGTTATGCATGTTTAAAGTGTCTAATATAATGTATTTAAACACTGCTATAAAACGTATCCTCATCCCAAAACGTAGAAAGTAAGGAGCTCATTATGTTACGGTGTATTTTCCAGTATGTCCTTAATGTATTACTGTACTCTAGAGATAGTTTAAAAGTTTTAATTTTTTGCCCGAAAGACACTAAATGACAAGTTCGTGAAAACTTTATTTTTTAAAATTTATTATTTTATTTTGGTACAGTGGTTTACTTTGATTTAAATTGCATAAAAATAATAATATATATTTTAAACTATACCTCTCATTACTGTTAAGCTACTGTGTGTTATAGCTGTATATTTAAACTTATAAATAACATAAACACCTAAGTATTAAAAAAAAACAAAAAACAAGCAATAATTGCTGACATTTGGTAATAAACATATCTTTCACACTATATACAATGTTATGTAACAAAAAGCAAATTAATACAAATATGAAGTGGGGTGGGAGTATCATTGAATTTTTATTATTTAGAAGTTAATTCCTAAGTCTAAATTCTTTTTATTCTCAATTTTCCAAGTTACTATGTATAAAACACAATTCTGTCACAAAAATTCTATTTTATATGTATTAAAAAAACCTTCACTGTAAATATGTTACTATCTGACCCGGCGAACTTTGTACCACCTAAAAGTAAATGAATGGCGTGTTAATATTAGCTGAATATAATTTAGTATTTTATTAACATAATAATAGCTTAACGCATAGTACTCGTTCAAGCAAAAGTGTGACATTAAAATTTCTTCTTTTCATGTTATTTATTGAAGTGCATTCGCACATACAATGGTTTTGGTTTTTCTCTTTGGTGGGTACACAAATAAATCAGTAGGTTTTTCAACATGTGAGCATGCCACATATAGCTGTTAATGTGAGAAACAAGGGTTTTCAAAATCAGATCCAAATAATTTTAATTTGTTGAGTGTTTCATAGGAACTAAAGTTGGAAATGAATTTAATGAAATATCTTACGATGAGATAAGATAGAAAATTATATTTTATGCTACTTTGGCACTACAAAATATATGTTTCAAAATATATAACAAAAATTGTTATGTCATCGGGAAGCTGTTTTGCTTAAACCAAAAGCCATTTTATAGGTTAATATTCTTCTGCTAAAAGTAATTGCTTTGGGTGGGGGGTCATATGCCTTTGTGCCCCTCTGGCATACATAAATACAAACATAGATACTTAATTCATTTTTACATATATAGATTAATTAAGTGACTAGTGTTGATACACAATTTAACATTAGACTCATGGAAGGCTGTACAATAAACCATCCTATACCTCTGGAGCGAGGCACTGTGGATGGATCTCCACTAAACGTCACACAAACTATCCAGGGAATATGTTAAACAGTTCTTCCGAATTTCTTAAGCTTCTGTTTAGTTATAATTAAATAATAAAAATATATACAACTCACAAATATACAATTTTTTATTTCAAACGCGTTTCGACGACTACTTTGTCGTCATCTTCAGTGAAAATACACAAATGAAATTAAGCTTACCATCCACCTTTATCTAATTTGGCTAAAAAAGCTTTGGAGAAGAACAGTAATGTAAAAGTAACGTTAGTTACAAGAACTAACCTAAAAAATCTATTAGGGAACCAAAAAGATATAATAAAAAATGAAAGTAAATCAGGAATTTATAGTTTGCAGTGTGATATGTGCCAGATGAAATATATTGAACATACAAAAAGAAACATACTAGTTAGAGCAAAAGAACATTTTTCCCATGTTAAATTTAATAGGCCTGAAAAATCAGCTATGGCAAAACATTGTTTGGACGAAAAACATGAATTTTAAAGTAAAAATGTTGTCCTTTTAAAAAATGTGTTAAATTTTAATGAATTAGATGCATGGGAAACTTTATTTATAAATAGAAATAAAGATAAAATTGTTAATAATGAATTAGGACCAATTCAAAATTCAATATTATTTTAAATTTATTAATTGTTAAATACTATCTTTTTAAAATTTTTTAAATTATTTAAATAATTTTGTTATTATTATGTTTTACCAGCTATATAGGCTCATCAAAATTAAATATTTATAATTAACATATGTTATTTTAATGTAATTATATTAGTAGCTGTGGCTATAAATTTGACAATGCCCAGATCTGATTTTCACTTTTGTTTTTACCTTTGCTAAGACTTTATAGGTTATGTTTAATATATACATATTTTTTTAGTTAATTTCATTTGTGTATTTTCACTGAAGATGACGACAAAGTAGTCGTCGAAACGCGTTTGAAATAAAAAATTGTATATTTGTGAGTTGTATATATTTTTATTAGGGATGGGCCGATTCCTAAAATTTTCGATTCCGATTCCGATTCCGATTCTAAAATTTTCCTTTCGATTCTCGATTCTTTAGTCGATTCTCGATTCTTTCAAGTTATATTAGCTTACATGCTAGTTCTCCAATAATTAATTTAGTTAACATCTTGGTCATATGGCAAAACCTTTTAAAAGTTCTGTTTTAATGTAATAGGCTACACAAAACCTTCAACCTTGATTTATCAATAGGAATTTTTATAAACATAAAAACATATCAGATAAAAGTAATGACTTATTTTAAAGTTAAAAAGCTGAACTTTACACTATTTTATGATGTTTGAAGAAATACCTAAGCCTGTTTACATTTTCTCTCAAAACAAAACAAAAATTAAAAACAAACGAACAACATAAGAAGTTAAAAATTAATACAAATATGGTAGTTTTTAATATTTAAAAGTCTGGCAGGTAATGTACATTTCTGTTAAAAAACGCAAGCATTTGAACACGTTGTGGGTCAAGCTAGTTTCATCGCTTGTCATATATATCTCCTGAAGTTGAGAAAGAATTTTCAGAAAATATTGTCGCGAGTGGGCAGACAGGTATTTTATTGCAATTGCATTTAAATGAGGGTATTTGGCACTTTGTACTGCCCAATACTTCCCAACATCACAATCTGGACTGGCTAATGGTTCCCCCAGATAATTGTTTACTTCTTCTTCTACTGTCAATTCCCCTGGGGTACCTTATTCATCAACATTCTGGATTAGTGGGGCATACCTTCTCCACATCTGATGGGACCTTTTTCCTGCAGGTGTCTGGAACAAGTGCAACTGATTCAGGCCTAGTTTGTATTTATTACTCAATCCCAGTTGATTTTTAACCGACTATCACTTGTAGGTCCTGTGTCTGAGGATAAAGTTTCTTCAAGTATAGATCTTTTTTATTGATAAATTTGGGAAAAATGAATGTTGTTAAGTGCTTTTTCATATTTGATGTATTATGTGGTTTTCCACCGTCAGTTTCTGTTAACCGTCATCGAATTGACGCGACGGCCAGTACCCTGAACCGAATACCATCGGGCCTCTTAACGCTTTACGTTTATTAGTACTACTCAGCTGGTATTGCTACTTTTGGAAAAATTAAGGCACAGTAATAAAAAACAAGCTTCACACTACTTACAGATGTAATTACGATGGTTTTTGTTTGATAGATAAACGCCGACGGGATTAAAAACATGATGTTATTCTAAGAGCTTTTTGTCCGTAGTTACGGGCCGACACACATATTTGTTATGACGTATTGTAATGATTTTCACTACTGTTTTCAAAATTTCACAAAACCTTAAAAGTAAGTCGGAAATATTGACTAAATATTTAGTTGTAAAATAATCCTTAAAAACGGACTTGGTTAAAATTAAGTACAAACATTGATACACTTAGATAAACTCATCTTTACTAGGAAGTAAATTATAGCGTAAATTCCTTAACAAGTAAATTATTTGGTGTTAAAACTTTTACTTAATATGAATCTTGGATAGTATTTACTGGACCTGTAGCATTACTTATCAGAGAGAGAATATATTACACTTTAGTTCTATATTCAAAATATTTCTAAACTCACAAATCAATCACATGTGACACGTTTACGTGTCTTAGTGATAGGCGCCAAAACACTTTTATCACCAGTCAGTTTATTATTTGGGTAACCGGGACATGAAATTGTGGCTTTGTTGTTTCTTGCTTACACAAAAAATATCAAAACAGTGTTGCACAGATAATAAAAGTTAATTAAATCAAAAACAATGTCGGGTCAATTGGTCCGACGGAGTTTATTTACGTTTCATTTATGGTAGGAAAAAACTATGTTGGGCCAGTTGGTCCGACACGTATATTTATAAATATTATGATAAGAAACGTATATTCATACTTAGATATGATAGGGGAACAAAGTATAAGAACACATTATTTAAAAATGACCTTAAAATATTTTGGCAAATCTCTATGAAAACGCCGATATTGTGGCCGGCAGCTAGAGTATTAAGGTACAGTGAATTCGCTTTGTTTGTTAAACTACACGAACTATTTCACCTGTAAGTTCATATTACTGTACATTATCTTGCTACATTTGTAGCTACTGTGCGGATCTGTTTATCATGTAATAAATAGTTTCATTTCCTATTACAATCGTGTTTATGTTCTTTTCGCTCCCAAATATATTACTTTACTGTGAGAGTGACATCTGTCTATAATATAATTTATTGAGGTTAAGTTTCGGAGGAATAATACAGTGTTTCTGTTATCCGTCTATTCGCTGAACCGTCATGGCCACGGTTAATCGAGTTTTTACTGTACTTTTTTTGTGTTTTGTTCTGACATCTGTAAATCAGTGGCAGTAAGACACGTGGGGGGGGGAGAGTATCGAACCCGCTCTAGTGAGAGAGAGAGAGAGAGAG
The DNA here is from genome assembly GCA_036971475.1 of Prosapia bicincta. Lineage (NCBI taxonomy): Eukaryota > Metazoa > Arthropoda > Insecta > Hemiptera > Cercopidae > Prosapia > Prosapia bicincta. The sequence continues at coordinate 267,665,422 of JBAIZL010000004.1, read as the reverse complement.
ACGACCTATGTCAAACGACCAGAAATGGTTACGATCTTAATTGCTGTTGCTTCATAAATAATAATATTTTCGTTTACTTTAATCATTTAATTCATTCAAATCAACTAATACATAAATAAGACATAGTTGGTAATTAATTATTCTTCCTATAAATTACTCCACACACATATTTTAATAGTTAACAAAGTAGGAATCGGAATCGACACTTTATGTATGAAGAATCGAGTATCGACGATTCCTCGATACCCCCTAGAATCGACGATTTCTGGAATCGAGAATCGGAATCGGCCCATCCCTAATTTTTATTATTTAATTATAACTTTCACTCACAAGCCAGCTCGAATATTATTTATTCTGTTTAGTTGTTTAGGCGTCCATAAGATACATACTTAAATTCGTCAATTTTTGAACTATCCTAAACCTCTGGAGTGGAGTCCTGTGGATGGATCTTCACCAAACCTCATACAACTCATTCTGGAAATATATGAAACAATCTCTCCATTTTTCATTTACCTCTATTCGACGGTTAAGTCATTCATAAGATACATACACACATTTACATACATACTTTGGTTTTTTAACCATCCTAAGCCTCTAGGGCGGAATCCTGTGGATAGATCTACATCAACCTTCACATGAATTATCCTGGGAATATGTTAAACAATTGTACCAAATTTCATTACTTTTTTTTAGCAGTTTAGGCGTCCATTAGATACATACATAAATACATTGGTTTTTGAACTATCCTAGCCTCTGGGGCAAAGTCCTGTCGATGGATCTGCTTCATATAATATAATTGTATAGTTTTATTACACTGAACATATTGTTTATATTAGAATAAAAATAGGGCAGATTACAAGGTAGTACAAGAAGTTAAATATACAATCACAATACAAAGTAATATTATGAAATCAATATAGCTTTTATTACTTAAAATAACTATTATGCACTTTGGGAGAGACAATATCCTTCATAATTAATTATAGCTAAGACTAAGAAGCTGTTAATACCACTCAGTATATAAAATTTGTCATTTGATGTTTTAACACTGAATATGTTTTTCCTTAGACTGGACCCATAGAGGCAAACAACTCCGGAATTGATATAGAAGAATTTTTGCATGAACAACAGCAGGCAATTGTAAGACTCTTTGTGGCTCTATATAATCTTTATAAAGTTACAATTTAAGTATTTATTTTTAACAAATTATAGTTCTATGTACAATTATTTTTTTAATTATAATTTTAAGGAACATATTTTTATTACTGTATATATAATTAACATTAGGTTGTTTTTATTGTAAATGTCTTTTTTGTTTTCAATGATTTCATCAACTATTTTAGTTTAACAATTTTACATAGCTTCTAGAAACTTAGGGTCAGCATCTTTTGGTTCCATGTAATTTATGGAGTATAATAATATCTAAGTTTAGTGTACAGTTCCACAGTGTCGTTGTTGGTTTTGCAACCTAATTAATTGAGTATCAATAAATTGAAATAGCAACTTGTATTTTCCCTGAAGGACCACCCGTTCTAGATATAATGGGAAAAGAGTTAAATGCGGGCAAGAACTTTGAGTAACAGCATTAATACTTATGTTGGATTTAGAACTAATCCTCAAACAGATAAAGCTTACCCAAAGCTGCATTCACCAGACTTTCAATCACTGCCAAGGGCGGAGACACTTTTCTGTAACACTAAACGGTTATATTAATATATTAAATCACATAAGTTTTAAAGAATGAGTGCCATTAAACTGGCTAAAGTTTGCTCACACTAGAAATGTTAAAAAATTGCACACGCGGTTAAACACAATGTTCACGTTATAACCAATAATGCTTCAAGACAATACACAGTCCTCGACAATAGTCTGAACTTTGTTAACTTTGCACGGGTAGCTACCTGTTGCGCAATAGGCCGTCATCGAACGTAACTGGGGATTTTCACTAACACACTTTTAACAAATGGAACTAGAAGGTTTACTTAACTACTAACTGCGTGTATTTAACATGAAATAGCGGTAATTGGAACTTGCGGTGGATTAAACACGAAATCAAGAAAATTGAGGTGCGGAGAAGACAACAAGGAAAAGAGAACCAGCGTTACACAACCAGGAAAACTGCACTGTAATTTAAGTCAAAGAGAGCCATCTAGACGTGTATCTGGGTAACCCTAACATCAGCTGTTTTATATAGCGGCAAACACAAGATTCCAAGTGTACAGCTGAAACAGGTTAGATCTAGTTTTCAACATACCGCCCACCAAAAACGGATGTTTTTGGAACTTGAGATGGTGAGTAATGAAAAGTGATCGAAGAGCTAGAAAGAAATGTCAGGAAGTCAACGGATAGTTAGGTGGTTGAGGGAGGTTCAACATGGTTAGTTGCAGGTGTGCAGACTAGCTGGTCTTCCTTAAGTGGATTGGAGTCCTTAATCCTTTGGTGGTGTGAGTAGGTTAGTATGGGATGGATCAAGAGGTCCAGAAGCGGTTAGACATCTGCTGAAGAAGTGGTCGTTGTGAGGTGAGAGATGATTTCTTGAACCACTCGGTAGGACGATACAGTAGCGGGTGACCAATTAGATGTTTTGGGGTAAGAAAGAATGAGGATTCGCTGGGGGAAGAAAGAAGTTAGATTGGTCAGCTACTAAGCATTGCTTAAATTTGATGAAATGAGTGGATTAGTGGAGAATGATGAACTCTGCGGCCCACCCTGAGCAGTCCGGAGGCGTCGACTATGGGTGTTGAAGGGCAAAGAGACTCTGTGATATGGTTAGTTAACTGAAATCTCTTTAAAGGTGTCACTAGTTATGATAGTCTCGTGTAAGTCTTTATAGCATCGTGTGTCTTTATTGGTGCGGATGACTTCTTTGATCTCCATGGATTGATGTGTACGTGCGGCTAACATTGTAGTGAGGGCATGCGGTTGACAATATAGATGGTCGGGAAGTGACCCCGAGATAATCCATCCGAAGAAGGTGTTTAGGGCAAGAAGGTTGACCTTTGATGATGGTCCGTGGTCCATTGACAAGACTATGAGTGAGGACTATGAGTGTCAGTTTCTAATATTAAGTCGATTTGGGCAGGAGTGTCGAAGTGAGGATTAGCGAGTGGCAAATACTTGTAATGTGCGCTTATACTTGGTGATAGTGCAGTTGATGGAAGAGCGTCAGTGATGTAAGGTAGTACTGCAGCTTCTACATCAATTTTGAAATTTGTGTCATGTCTAGAAGAGATTTGCAGGGACACATATTCTGATATACGTGTGGTCTTAGAATTGACTCCAATCAAAGAGAGATTTGATTGCCAAGTAGGCAAGCTCAAAAGTGTGGTTGCAGGTTTTGTTATGGCAGATACTTGACTGCCTGGGTCAATGATTGCCCGAAGAATATGCAGATTTTCAAAATGATCCTTAACAATGACCTGAGCAGTGCTCAATAAGGCAGAAGCAACATTAATGTTACCGGAGAGGGCGAGCGGTTTACCATTTGTGGTTGAATTGATGCCGTTGATAGTTGAGCTTGGGCGTCGAGGCATGTAAGGTCGTTGTTGTGAAGCTGAGTTAGTCATTTAACAAGGAATGATGATTACCATTACAATGTTTACAAGTCTTGGATGATTTGCACCTGTTTTGGTAGTGAGTGCCGAAACAACGCTGCATATGTCGTATAGACTTACAACGTTCCTGGGCTCTTAGTTTAAGAAAGTCTGGACAATGAAAGATATTGTGAATGGCTGAAAAATAGAAACACTGTGCTGCGGACAGATCATTATGAGCCGGGTTGGTTTTTTGGGTAGGCAAGCGTAGTCTGGGGAAACTTTGTCTAACAGTCGTTGATGGTTGCGGTGTGGGCACTCTTGGGTTGGGCTGTATGTGTTGGCGGATCACTGGCGGTCCCAGAGCCTGCGGTTGAGTCACTGTGGCGTGGTGTGTTATAGTGCTACGACAATCTTCATTCAGTCCTGCGGCTTCATCTTTGTAATCGTCTGGGTTGCTTCTAGCGGCTGTGGTTGTGGATATTAGCGTCATGAGTCTAGTGGGGTATTCAACCTGCGGTGTTGGGCTCTCGGGATCCCTTTGTAATAATTCCATTGCACGTGCTTGTTCCGTGACAAGGGTGTTAAGTGAGGCATAAGTGGGTATTTTTGACATCCCTATTTGTTTTTGATGTTCAATCGGGTTTCGTCACTTAGATTGTTTACGGACAGTTGGAACAACAGAAAGTTGGCCAGGCCATGCATTTGAATGACCTTAAGTGTGCTGACAGTGTTAGAATGAACAGAAAGAAATTGGTTGATGTCCTTGTAGCTTGCAATTTAGTGAAATTATAAATTTGTTGAAAATAAAAGTCGGCTAGCAATCCAAGATTGGAGTAACGCTGCTGCAATGCTTGGTATGTGATATCAAGATTTTCTGATGAAATAGCTAGTCCAGATATAATAATAGAGCATCACCCTGCAACGGACCTTTTAAATATTGAAATTTATGTACTGGCTCTATACAGCCATTATGGTGCACAAGTGAATTGAACATAGCAATGAAGTTTGTCCAATCCTCTGTTTTATCAGAGAACATGGGTATTTTGAGGTTCGGTAAGCTGGTTGGGATCAATTGTGGGCGCGGTTGCTCTGTTTCAACCCTTTCTGATTTTATCATGGTTGGGTATTTATTGAGGAGAGTGAAGTAAATCTTAAGAAAATTAGTTTTGATTTCACAGGCCTTGTCAATGTTTTCTGTTGTGTAACTGGTGATAGAGTTTTCGAACTTGTCAAAGTTGCTCATGAAACTTTCATGAGTCCTGCGGATTTGAATCAACATGCCTTCGGAGGGGATATCATTGCCTATGATTTCTACGGTCATCTCAAGTTCTCTTTGGATATCACTTAATTTTTTAAGTTGATAGTCTGTGTTATATTACATTTTTTTCAATTGAATTTAAATGAATAATTGAATTTCTTATTTTGAATTGAATTATTATCAACTGAAATGTGACAGCAAAATTGACTGTAATGAGGTTAATTTAATTTCCCCTAAAATGTCATCTAACTTTCTGATTTGATAGTCTACACTGGTCTCCATAACTAATAATAACTGGTTACAATTTCTTATTTAATGAAAACAAACTTTCGATGGCTTGCTAAATAATTTTACCCTCAAAGTGGCCTGTACTGCTGTTCAAAATATCTGGCCCGGATTGGGCCAATGTCGGTTTTGCAACCTAATTAATTGAGTATCCATAAATTGAAATAATATCATGTATTTTCCCCGGAGGACCACCCGTTCTAGATATAATGGGAAAAGAGTTAAATGCGGGCAAGAACTTTGAGTAACAGCATTAATACTTATGTTGAATTTAGAACTAATCCCTAAACAGATAAAGCTTACCCAAAGCTGCATTCACCGGACTTTCAATCACTGCCAAGGGCGTAGACACTTTTCTGAAACACTAAACGGTTGTTTTAATATATTAAATCACACAAGTTCTAAAGAATGAGTGTACTAATTGAACTGGCTAAAGTTTGCTTACACTAGAAATGTTAAAAAATTGCACACGCGGTTAAACACAATGTTCACGTTATAACCAATAATGCTTCAAGACAATACACAGTCCTCGACAATAGTCTGAACTTTGTTAACTTTGCACGGGTAGCTACCTGTTGCGCAATAGGCCGTCATCGAACGTAACTGGGGATTTTTCACTAATACACTTTTAGCACAATATTAATCAATGGCCATCAACTATTAAATGGAACTAGAAGGTTTAATTATCTACTAACTGTATTTAACATTAAATAACGGTAATTGGAACTTGTGGCGGTTTAAACATGAAATTAAGCAAATTGAGGTGCAGAGAAGACAACAAGGAAAAGAGAACTAGCATTACACAACTACAAAAACTGCACTGTAATGTAAGTCAGAGAGAGCCATCTAGACGTGTAGCTGGGTAACCCTAACATCAGCTGTTTTATATAGCGGCAATCACAAGATTCAAAGTGTACAGGTAAAACAGGTAACAGTCATGTTATTGTTGCTTATTTATTTTGTAATATTTAAAGGCAGACAAGCATAACATATAGATTATTAAGAGATAAGGTATTACAATGTAAAATGTAAAAATAATTTAAAAAACAGGAAAACTTTGAGCTAGATAAAGATAATGTGTATATCTGTATAGAAATTAAAATTGTAGAACACATGAATATATAGTGCGCAAACTAAACTTAATGCTTTCAGAAATGTAATAACTGTACCTAATTTATCTATGTAAATATTAATAGTAGCGTAAATTTCAAGTTTTAACTTTTAGTTGGTAACATATTATTTAACCCATCTTTGTAATTATCATATTTTTCATCACTGTATCATAATATAAGGACCTTATTGTACTTAACATTCCTATATATTTTAAAAAGAGTAATGAGTGAAAAACTAATTTTTGTGGTGTTTTAATTAAATTCTACAATATCCGCCTTGAACTAGCAACAGCAAAATTTAACTGACAATCATGACATGTTTTGTTATGAATGGAGTAATAAGATCTATAAAAAAAGCTGGTTAGATTTATTATTTATTCTATTTTTGTACAATGTTATGAACAGTTGTAAGTTCTGATTCAACCATGTAATTACCTCCAGAATCTTCAGAATGAAAATGATTTAATATTTTCTTCTTGAACTTAGAATGAGCAGTGTTGTAACCTCTTCTTTCCTCAAAGTCCTCATTGCTCCTTTTCTATCATCAAAGATATTAATAAAGAAACTTACTGTTGAGTGTTGGAAATTATTCCTAAGACCTGTTCTAGAACTAACACAGGTTTTATTGTTTAGCTAGCTATCCACTGTATTTCATCTTATACATAACCCCATTGGTTTTAAAATTTTATCACTATTTTGCCCCAAAAAATGTATGAACTATAAGTTCATGGATTTTAGCAAATTCCTTTTAAAAAATAAAACAATATTTAAGGATTTTAAACAATGCAGAATTTACAATAGATTTCCAAAGTTGAATCAGATTCAATCTATTGTTTGTATATGAAGGGCTATGCATGTTTAAAATGTCTAATATAATGTATTTAAACACTGCTATAAAACCTATCTACATCCCAAAACGTACGTAGTAAGGAGCTTATTATGTTCCAGCGTAATTCTGATTAAAGCTCAGACATGGAAAGTAACTGATTAAAATTTAAGTTAATTGAATCATACTTTATTGATAGTTAATATTAGTTTTCAGTTAAAAAGAATGTCTGTGTTTTTTAAAAATACGGTCAACTCCACATAACCAAGTACATAGAGTGCGGTCATAATAAGTGTCTAGATTATTTCTAGATAAAACTATTTATCTACTTCGTCCCCTCCATTTCATTTACTTGGAAATTCAAGTTTTTACGTATGTATGTGTTTGTCTGTGTGTGTGTGTGTGTGTGTGTTTAAGCAAAATTTTAAATAAAACTTTTCACTTTCACTCTATAAATATATTACCATACAAAAATAATTATATTACAAATTCTCTCTTATTTTAATTAATTTTTAACTAATAACATGACTCAATAGTTATCCTTTTATGAGCTGGGTTTGTAATTAAATTTGTTTTTATGAAATTTCTTGCAGCACCTATTTGGTTTCAGATTAAAAGTATAAAATGCTCTGATCAAGTTACATAAATTTAAGGATTATTCATGAGAAACATTTTCGATGGAAGTCAAGCTTATTTACCCCCTTACAATAACTTATACAGTGTAATGTAATGACAATTTAATGTACAAACTTATATATACAATGTCAAGCCTCAAGAAAAACATTTCATTCTGATACTGAAGCATTTTGAAATGTTTTTAGAAACTATAACTCTATGATTAAGGCAAGAAAAACAAAACAGCTTCATTCTCTGTAATATAATTGTATAGTTTTATTATTATGAACGTCTTCTTTATATTGGAATAAAAATAGGGCAGATTACAAGGTATTACAAGAAGTTAAATGTACAGTTATAATGCAAAGTAATATTATCAAATCAATATAGCTGTTATTACTTACATTAACTATTATGCACCTTAGGAGAGACAAAATCATTCATAATTAATTATAGCTAAGACTAAGAAGCTGTTAATACCACTCAGTGTAAAAAGTTTGTCATTTGATATTTTAACTCTGAATATGTTTTTCCACAGACTGGATCCATGGAGACAAGCACCCCTAGAGTTGCTGCTCCCGAACTATTTAGTGATCTAATGGATTTGGTAAGAATCTTTGTGGCTCTATACCACTGTGTTAAAAAAAACCCAGAATATTTGTGTTTTGAAAAAAAATATTTATTCATTAATCCACATCGATATTGTCCCCATCAAAGTAGTCCCCACTAGATATTATGCACTTTAGCCAGCGCTTTTTCGAATTCTCAAAACACTTCTGGAACTCGATCTTTGGGATAGCTTTCAGCTCTTTCAGCGATGCACTTCTAATGTCATCTATGCTAGTGAAACGACAACCCTTTAACGTTTTTTTTATTTTTGGAAAAAAAGAAATGTCTGGCGAATATGGAGGTTGGGGCTTTATTACAGTTATTTTTACCAATTAATCACCCACAAGCAACGATCTGTGAGCCGGTGAATTATCGTGATGCAAAAGCCATGAATTGTTTTGGCACAAATCCGGATGTTTTCATCTCACTGCTACAGGCAAATGGCGTTTAACTTGCAGATAGTACACTTTATTGATCGTTTGATCTTGTGGCAAGAATACATTATGCACTATGCCATTAAAATAAAATTACACAGTAAGCATAACCTTAACGTTCGCCCGCACTCTTGGATAGGTAGAATGCTTCCACTGGGACAATTCAGCCTTTGTTTCTACATAATATCTGTAAACCCATTTCTTGTCGCCTGTTATTCTACGTTTCAGTAATTGTGTATCGTCGCTGAATTCATTTATTGATTCCTGAGCAACTTCCATTCGCCGCTGTTTTTGTTCAAAATTCAACAATTTGGGATAAATTTTGCTGCCACGCTTTTCATACCCAAAATGTTCGCAAAAATGTCATGGCATGAGCCAATCGATATGCCAACATCATCAGTGACTTCTCTGATTGTGATTCGGCGATCATTTATAACCATTGCTTCCACTTTTTCCACGTTTTCATTAGTTGTTGATGTGCCGGGGCGTCCAGGGCGTTCGTCATCATCAACGTCTTTGCGGCCATGCGTAAATACTTGTTTTTTTCAAATCAGACTCACCATAGGGCTTTGTTAACATTTCCACACTTTGTTATACTTTATTTAACTTTTTACGCCAAACTTAATACAAATTCTTTGATCTATTTTTTTCAACAATCGAAAATCGCCTAGCTCATGAAAACACTTCTAACCTTAACGGCTGCGACAGAAAAAGTAAACAATGAATACAGCTGAAAATTGTGTCATACTTCAGGGGCATGTATACCAACACAATAAAAAAAATTTTGATAATCGGACTCTACAAACGAGCGAAATTTAAACATTCCGGGTATTTTTTGAACACACCTCGTATAATGAGGTATAATAAACGAGGTTTGTAAAGTTACAATTTAAGTATTTATTTTTAACAAGTTATAGTTCTATGTATAAATATTATTGTAAACAATAATTCTAAGGAACATATTTCTATTACTGTATATATATTTAGGGTTAGGGTTTTCTTATTGTAAATGTTTTTTTATATTTCAATGTTTTAATCAAGTATTTAAATTTATTTAACAATTTTATAGAGCTTTTGGAAACGTGGGGTCAGCATCTTTTGGTTCCATGTAATTAATGGGGCGTAATAATAATATCTGAGTTTAGTGTACAACTGCACAGTGTCGTATTATTGTTGTTTTTACTTTGTAATATTTAAAGGTAGACAAGCATAACATATAGATTATTTAAGAGATGACCTATTACAATGTAAAATGTAAAAACGATATAAAATTTAAAGTTACTTTATCTTTCATTCTTGAACTTAGAATGAGCAGTGTTGTAACATCTTCTTTCCTCAAAGTCCTCATTGCTCCTTTTCTATCATCAAAGATAATAATAAAGAAACTAACTGTTAAGTGTTGGAAATTATTCCTAAGTCCTGTTCTAGACCTACCACAGGTTTTATTGGTTAGCTGGCCATTCACTGTATTTTATCTTATACTAAGCCCCATAAGTTTGAAAATTTTATCACTTTTTTGCCCCCAAAAATGTATGAATTCTTTTGAAAAAATGAAACATCATTTTAAGAGCCAAAACAATGCAGAATTTACCATAGATTCGCAAATTTGAATCAGATTGTATCTGTTGTTTGTATCTAAAGGGTTATGCATGTTTAAAGTGTCTAATAGAATGTATTTTAACACTGCTATAAATCGTATCTACATCCCATAATATAGAAAGTAAGGAGCTCATTATGTTACAGTGTATTCTCCAGTACGTCCTGAATGTATTACTGTACTCTAGAGAAAGTTTAAAAGTTTTGACTTTTTGCCCCAAAAACACTAAATGACAAGTTCGTAAATACCTAATTTTTTAAAATTTATTATTTTACTTTGGTGCAGTGGTTTACTTTGTTTTAAATTGCATGTAAATAATATATATTTTAAACTATACCTCTCATTACTGTTAAGCTACTGTGTGTTATAGCTGTATATTTAAACTTATAAATAACATAAACACCTTAGTATTAAAAAAACAAAAAACAAGCAATAATTGCTGACATTTGGTAATAAACATATCTTTCACACTATATACAATGTTATGTAACAAAAAGCAAATTAATACAAACATTAAGTGGGGTGGGAGTATCATTGAATTTTTTATTATTTAGAAGTTTATTACTAAGTCTAAATTCTTTTTATTCTCAATTTTCCAAGTTGCTATGTATAAAACATAATTGTCACAAAAATACTATTTTTTATGTATTAAAAAATCCTTCACTGTAAATATGTTACTATCTGACCCGGCAAACTTCATACCACCTAAAAGTAAATGAATGACGTGTAAATATTAGCTGAATATAATTTAGTATTTTATTAACATAATAATAGCTTAACGTATAGTACTTGTTCAAGCAAAAGTGTGACATTAAAATTTCTTCTTTTAATGTTATTTATTGAAGTACATTCGGACATACAATGTTTTTGGTTTTTCTCTTTGGTGGATACACAAATAAATCAGTAGGTTTTTCAACATGTGAGAATGCCACATATAGCTGTTAATGTGAGAAGCAAGGGTTTTCAAATTTAAGTCCAAATAATTCCAATCAAAGTTCGGAATGAATTCAATGAAATATCTTACGATGAGATAAGGTAAAAAAATTATATTTTATAATACTTTGGAACTACAAAATATATGTTAAACAAAATTGCTATGTCATTGGGAAGCTGTTTTGCTAAAACCATTTTATAGATTGATATTCTGCTAAAAGTAATTGCGTTGGTTGGGGGTCACGTACCTTTGTGCCCCTCTGGCTACAAGCCGCTGGCATACATAAATACAAACCTAGATACATAATTCATTTTTACATATATAGACTAATTAAATAACTGTAGTATATATACAAAATTTAAGATTAGACTTATCGAAGGCTGTACAATAAACCATCCTATACCTCTGGGGCGAAGCACTGTGGATGGATCTCCACTAAACGTCAAACGAACCTCTATTCGACGGTTAAGTCATTCAAAAGATACATACACACATTTACATACATACTTACTTTTGTTCAGCGGTTTAGGCATCCATTAGATACATACAAGCGGACATTGGTTTTTGAACTATCCTAAGCCAAAAACTATCCTGTCGATGGATCTGCTCCATATAATATAATTGTATAGATTTATTACACTGAACATATTGTTTATATTAGAATAAAAATAGGGCAGCTTACAAGGTAGTACAAGAAGTTAAATATACAATTACAATACAAAGTAGTAATATCAAATCAATATAGCTTTTATTACTTACATTAACCATTATGCATCTTGGGAGAGACAACATCATTCATAATTAATTATAGCTAAGACTAAGAAGCTGTTAATACCACTCAGTGTATAAAGTTTGTCATTTGATATTTTAACAGTGAATATGTTTTTCCTTAGACTGGACCCATAGAGACAAGCACAACTGCAACATTTGATATAGAAGAATTTTTGCATGAGCAGCTGCAGGCAATTGTAAGAATCTTTGTGGTTCTATATAATCCTTATAAAGTTACAATTTAAGTATTTATTTTTAACAAATTGTAGTTCTATGTATAATATTTTTTTAAATTATAATTTTAAGGTACATATTTATATTATAATTAAGATTAGGTGTTTTTTTTACTGTAAATGTCTTTTTTGTTTTTCAATGATTTCATCAACTATATTAATTTAATAATTCTACATAGTTTCTAGAAACTTAGGGTCAGCATCTTTTGGTTTCATGTAATTTATGGAGCATATTAATATCTAAGTTTAGTGTACAGTTGCACAGTGTCATGTTATTGTTGCTTTTTTATTTTGTAATATTTAAAGGCAGACAAGCATTACATATACATTATTTAAGAGATGACCTATTACAATGTAAAATTTAAAAACGATATAAAATTTAAAGTTACTTTATATAATAATTATACCTGAGACTAGGAAGCTGTTAATACCACTCAGAATATAAAGTTTGTCATTTAATATTTTAACACTGATTATGTTTTTCCACAGTTTGTACCCACGAGAACAAGCAACCCTGAAATTTATCTAGAGGACCTATTGAAGAACTATGGATACAAATATGTAAGACTCTTTATGGCTCTATATAACCTTTAAAAAGTACAATTTAAATATTTATTTTTACCAAAAATATGGTTCTATGTTAAAATATATTTTTTTATCAATAATTTCAATGAACATATTTTTATTACTATATTCATAATTACGATTATGGTTTTCCTTCTGTAAATGTCTTTTTTTGTATTTCAATGTTTTCATATATATAAATATATTTAAGAAGTTTACATAGCTTTTAGAAACTTAGGGTCAGCATCTTCTGGTTTCATGTAATTATTTGGACATAATAATATCTACGTTTAGTGGACAGTTGGACAGAGTCGTCTTATTGTTGTATTTTTATTTTGTAGTATTTAAAGGCAGACAAGCACTACATATAGATTATTTAAGAGATGATCTATTACAATGTAAAATGTAAAAACGACATAAACTACAGGAACACTTTTACTTAGATAAAGATAATGTGTACATCTGTATAGAAATAAAAAACTGTAGAACATATGAGTATATACTGAACTAACTAAACTCAATGCTTTCAGAATTGTAATAACTGTACCTAATTTATTTTTGTAAATATTAACAGTAGTGTAAATTTTAGCATAATTCCATTGATGTGATTAAATACTATTAATAATATTTGTTGCTATTATTGATATTTTAGTGTTAAAAAGTTGGTAACATAGTATTTAACCCATCTTTGTATTTATCATATTTTTCAGCACTGTATCAAAATATTAAAATCCAGTTGTACTTAACATTCTTATATATTTTGAAAACAGTAAAAAGTGAAGAACTAATTTTTGTGGTGTTTTTAATAAATTCTACAATTTTCGCCTTGAACTAGCAATAGCAAAATTGAACTGACAAACATGACATGTTTGGTTATGAATAGAGTAATAAGATCTATTAAAATGGCTGTGTAGATTTATTCTATTTTTTACAATGTTATGAACCTTTGTAAGTTCTGATTCAGCCATGTATTTTTCTCAAAATGAAAGCTATTTTATCTTTCCTTCTTGAACTTAGAATGAGGAGTGTTGTAGCCTCTTATTTCCTCAAAGTCCTCATTGCTCCTTTTCTATCATCAAATATAATAATAAAGAAACTAACTGTCAAGTGTTGGAAATTATTTCTAAGATTTGTTCTAGAACTAACACAGGTTTTATAGGTTAGCTGGCCTTCAACTGTATTTCATCTTATACATAACCCTGAAAATATATTTAAGCATGGAAATTTACTTCACTAACTCTTTGACCCGAATACCTAATACATAAATATATACTAACTCTGATGTAACCTATTCTTTCTAAACTTGAGAAACCAAGTTGACTTAACTAAATTTATTGTTCACAATTTAGGACTTTCAGATTTCTACCTTCCCAAATTAAACTACACATCTTATCTCCCTTCCCTTTTTGAATTCAGCCAATAGAATAGAATTCATCCTCAATTGCCTATGGTTTTGTTGCTTGTAAAAAACTATCTCTTTTCAAATATTTACTATCCACATCTCTAACTATATTGGAGTTAGAAAAGTTTCAGGTACACTCTACTGAGACAATGAAATATCAAATTTTTGAGACACTTTATAACAAATACCTACTCATTTATTCTGGTTTCTTTTAATTATTTAAAAAAAAATTCCGTTATATTTGTCTACAGTTCCTAGTATTAGTATAATTATATAATTACCACTATTATAATATTACCTAACCTCAACTCACAAGGCATATGTTACAATAAAATCCAAAACTTTTTTTATGTTATCAAGGATGTATAAAAAATAAAAATAAACAATTATTTTATTTTACAATTTTTTTTACAGACTTCAATTCTCATTCTGTTGCTATAACTGTAGATATTAGATACAGTAATTTTTTGGTGTTTTAGGTTGAAGAACATATAAATATAAATTACTAATGAGGGATGAATGGGGAATAAAAATGAATGGGTGAAGTAACTATAAGGGAACTGTACATTATAATTAAAACTGTTTTTGTGTTTGTTACAGGCCTGAAAAATCGAAATGAATATTCTGAATGACAGTGTAATTCTATTTAAAAAAAATGGAGGTAAATTATATTTCATTAAGGTAAAAATTAAAAAAATAATAATCTAGACGTAAATTAAAACAGGACAATTCCTACTTGCCTTTTAATTTTCACCAATGTAATTTAGGTTGTCTTAGGTACTTTTTTGCGTGAAAATTGAAATATAATTATCTAGTTCCTTTCGATTATATCCCTGCAAACCCTCCATTGCTTCAAAAAAGAAGTATTTGAACGCCAATGCCAACTAAGTTGAATATCATGTTATACTTCACTCCATTCACCATCTTCATCAGCTCAGTCTGACACAAAGTAGGTCATTTTTACTTATATTAATGGAGCATGCAAATGTTTTACAGCAACGCAAAATTGAACAACAATTTATTAATTAGACATTCAAACATTATAAAATACATTTAATTTATTGTACTTGTGTCAATGTATTAAATCCAGGAGTCCATACTTATACTTGAGGTTTTAGTTTGACTGCGTATTTATTACATATATATCTAATACATGTATATATTTTCTAATAAATATGTGTTTAGTGTAGCTAATAATATGTGTATTATTGTGTTTGTGTGCTTGTGTGTGTGTGTGTGTGTGTGTGTGTTTGTGTGTGTGTGTGTGTGTGTGTGTGTGTGTTGCAACGGACCGGGCCACCACCGCCCATTGCAGAGCAAGAATTTTGAAACGAGCCGCTCGCAGCCAAAACCACGAACGCTGTGCACTGCTCGCCAAAATCTGCCAGAGAACAAGTCACTGGACTTAAAAAAGAAAAAACCTAACTTGCTGCGGATTCTACCCTTAACGGGTAAGTCATCCCGGGGGATGGGTTCTTTTGAAAGACATCTAAACGGCGAAATGACCATATCAGCTGTAGGAGAGTGTAAGAAACTTGTTTAAAATAATACTCAGTTTGTTTGCAAGTTAGTTAAAAAATATTTATTTTTTAATTTTAAAAAATTTAAAATTTAATATTACAATGCACAGTCTGCAATTTATTTGACTTAAAAATATCCTTTGTGTTGGTTCTTACACAGTTAAGAAACCATACTCTGTTTATTTTAGTTGACATTAAAATTTAAATTAAGAATTTACGATTTTATTTTTCTTTCAATCGGAGTATGCCAAAGCGTAAAACTTTGCTCTACTTGACGGTCAATCTTACTTGTCGAAAATATAACCCTTTACTACCTGAAATTCTTGTTCTTATCTTCAAATTAAAAAATTCTCTTTTCCCTTAAGTGACTTTTTAACAACCCTTTACTGCTTGTCCTAACTTTATTTCAATATCCCAGGTTCTCAACCTTGCAATTTTAATTGTCAATATTTAGTTTTGTTTACTTAACTTTTTACTGAAAATTTAATTGTTACAATTTACAAATATTCGCTTTAACCTTTTGGATTCAAGCAAAGCCTTACTTTTCAACACACTCCGAAAGATCCCTACTTTTCACATTTTGTTCAATTTATTTAAACTTTCTAAACACACTACTTTATTTATGGCCATATTTTACATAGCCATGTAAATGATAAGATTTTTCTATATCTTTATCAATTTTAAATGACCTTTTTAAAATTCAATTTCTATTTACTTTAGCAGGTAAAATTTCAATCAATTTTACCAAACAACCTAAAAACAATTTCATAAATCATATCAAATTATATAAAAACCAATTATGAAGTTCATACTGAATCAAAAATTACATAGAAAACATATAGCCATATCTCCTACAAGATTATCAAAATATTTACTGAACAACAAATCATAATTTATAAAAATTGTTAAATCATCTGCTGATTAAATTCAAACACCTTCCCATATTGAAATTATAATATTTAAATACATATTTAAATAAAAACGTTTACTGAAACATATATAACCTGTTTAAACATATCCTCAATCATTTACAAAATCTACAAATTTATTTAAATTCACTTAACCTTTTCACTAGAAAATATTTAACCCTTTGGTTACTATTTGATTAACCCTTTCGGCATGAAAATCCACATAATGAAATTTATTAATATTTATTAAAACCTAGTTACACCCTTTTGAACTGATCCTTGATCATTTACAAAGAAATTTACAAATTTTAAAATTTATTTAACCCTTTTTATATAAAAATAAAAAACCCTTTAGTTATCATTTGGATTAACCCTTTCTTCATGAAAATTATAAATACTGAGTTTTGTTTACAACTTATTTAATCATAGTTAAACCCTTTTAATGTAAAATATGTAACCCTTTGGTTATCATTTGAATTAACCCTTTCTTCATGAAAATTATACATACTGAAGTTTAATTAAAATTTATTTAAAGTTTATCAATGCAATTTCTGAAGGAAATTGATATTTAATAAATCTTGAGTAACCTTTGCTAAATGGCTACAAGCCCATTTGCCTTTATTTTATATAATTTATATTTAAACCAATTTGCAAAAATTTCAATTTTCTTTCTAAGTTACCCTACCACCAAGATATTATTTTATATACATATAAATCGTGAAATAAACAATATATATACTTATATTTCAAAAAAGAAAACTTATATTAACATATTATTTTGGTTAGCTAGACCCACTTACAAATTTAAAATCTCTTGTTTAACTTAACCCTTTTGTTGCACTTTTTAAAATATTTAAAATCTACACATATCAAAATCATAACCCTTTATTTTTGCCCAAACCTTGGTTTGATTTAATTTATTTAATACACATATATAATTTCACCCTTTTCTAAATAAAATCAAAAGTTTACATTAAAAAGCTTCAATTTATTATAACCCTTGTTTATTTTAAATGAGAACAATTTATGTCAATTTGTTTCATATGGAAAAATGTCGTAATGACTCCTTCTAAATAAAATAACAATTTAGTTTAATTTAATTATATGAAATAACACTCCTGTTTATAGGAGTACCTGAAACTAAAGCATAGCCTTCCAATCAGCTGTTGTAAACAATGGCCTTTTGTCCGCCATCTTGGATATTTACCTTTAGAAAATTATATTTAACTTTATTACAACACATCTTTTATTTATATTCTTTCCACCTTCATAAGATTTTAACTCTTTAAATACTTTAAAACCCTTTATTTGATTTGTTTATTTAAAACCCTTTCCCTTTACATAAGTTCTAACCTAAAATTTCTATTTCCCTTACATTCATTAAATACAACATAATTTCTGCTTTTATGGCATCGCCATCTTGAAACCCCCCACTCTTTAAAACAAAGCCACCAGCATTTACTTATAAAATTCAAAGTTTACTGTTAATGGTTTGAAAATTTATTTAAATTTTATAACATTTTCCCAATTAAGAAAAAATTCTTCAAATTAAAATTTTTAATTTGCAAAGGGAAGACGAAAATTAGATCTGACCTGAAAATCCACCAAAGCATGGCTTGCCTATTTCTCCCTCTCTTCTCCGTCTCTCCCTTTGTTCTCGAGCGGGGGTGGGGAAGGTCCGGCTTGGCTGTGGCATTGTTCCCACGCAGGTATACTTGGATGACTTCCCACGCGTTGCCGCCATCTTTGAAATCCTCCATCCCTTTGTGTGTCTGGTACGCCTCAGGTAGATCAGCTGGCTTCACCCTTTGGTTGAAATTCTCCCATCTTCTTTCTTCGATGACATTCGCACCTCTTTTAAATTTTAACAGTTACTAATAAAATTTTAGCTTTAAGCCCTTCTTTTAACACAGTTCTTGGGCATTTTTTAACACAGAAAAGAAATAGAAAAATTTTTTAAAACGTTTATCAAATTAGTTAAATTTTGTTAGAAATTTAGACTCACTCTTTTAAAACTGTTTGCTAGGTTACACTGTTCACATCGCCTTGTCTTTCTAGTAAGGCTGCAACACACACATTTTAAGACGCTCGCACATTATTTGATGGAAATTTATGGGGAAACCTCTTTCGCCGCGATCTTGAAATGCGAAAGGGCCCCTTATTCGGAAATACAGCGTCACGACATCTCAACGAAACGAACTTTCCCTAGCCACTCATAGTTTTTGAACTATTAACGGTAACAAAACTACTGTTCATTGTTTTACCGGAGCTACGCCCGACACCGTCCTTACCCTTCGAGAGTCCTGGTTTAGCTGGGGCGTAAAAGGACGCTTGGCTTTGCTCAAACAGGGAAACACCCCCACCTTGCAGTCCGTTCCCACGAGTTGACAACCAATAAGGATCTTAGATCGATGTCGCCTGATCGGCGCGCGCACTTCTTTTGTACAAGAGCTTAACGGCTCGCAAAATTGATAGACAGATCGATTCAATCCACTTTTTCGATCAAGCCGTATAACTCTTTAAGGGTGCTTCTGATGAAATTTTATTATTCTTTA